>OX621197.1:2400000-3000000 GCA_951640565.1 Petrophora chlorosata | reverse complement strand
AGTTTATAAATGACGGAGTTCTGAGGTAACAAACTTTAAAAAATACAATAGAATTGAGAACCTCCTCTTTTTAAAGGGTTAAAAAGAAACTTCTTCCGATGCTATAATTAGTTGCGAGGCCCTACGCACACTTACTAAAGGTAGGCATACATATTTGCTTTGGTATGACCCAGTAACGACCGGCTTTTACTAAAATATTTAACTATTAAATTCAAACTTAAACTCGAAAAGCAATTAACCATACGAATTCGCCCGGAATCTGATTAAATTCATACAAAAGGCTAGTGAAGATATCTGGTTGTATCGCCGAAACCTCAGCACTCGATGCGGAGGTATTTCCAATTACTCTTCAATCCTTCCATTTCCTCATTCCAAAAAATTTTATTTAACCCGTCTCTCTCTAACATTCTCCTTAATTTGAATAAAGGAAAGGGACGGTTGGTAAAGGATTTGAACCTTCTCATGAGGCTGGTAATTTCCATTCGCCTGGGGCCACGTCTCGCCGTCGTTCATACGCAAATTGAAAAGGTGAGGTTGAGCTCACTATTTCGAAAGGATATAATTGCAATTTGAAAACATAATAAGGTTATGGGAAGCCTCTTCATTCGATAATGATTGGACGATATTTTCAAAAAAGGAGGAGGTTTTCAATTCAACTGTATGTTTATTTTTAGATGTTAGTCACGCGATTACTCTGCCAATTATGAATCGATTTTGATGTATCATAAATCAAGTTATGGAAAGAACCAGAAAGGGTATTGAGAAAAATACTTATAATATATTTTTAGATGCTATTCTAGATTTTATTGAATTTATTTAATTTTAAGAAAAAATCGGATATTATTTGTTTTTTAAAGTTAATTCAATTCAATTAATCGTCGTTCATACGCAAATTAAGTGCTGTATGAATTTCAATATAATTTATATGGAATCTCTGAAGTATGGTCATTAAAAAAAATATATAAGATTTTTTTCAAAAAAATTATTATATTAAACAAAATCTAGAATTGCAAAATATATTAAGTATTTTTCTCAATACCCTTTCTGATTCTTTCCATAATTTGATTTATGCCTGCCTGCAGTCCTGCACCAAGATTACCTCTCCAAGACTCTTGGATTAAATACTAAGACGGAGTTAATTGAAAAGGTTCTCAGCAATAACATCAAGTTTTATCGGCGGTCAGCCTGTTTTACATTCGCTTCCTCCTTCAACGTCAGTCGTAATGATGCTCGTAATGTCAATGACCCCGGCTGAACAGAGTTGTATCCTGTAATTGGCCATTCGTAATCCTTCTCTATCAAGATGTAGCCGCTGAGTTTTTGCTTGAAATGACGGGAGCATTATCTGTGGGGCATCAAAGCTGCAGAACAAAACAGTAATAAATAACGCGTACACTCGGGGCAGTGCAATAAAAGTGTGTGAAAATACAGTTCAGAGTCAAAAGAGACACTATCTCTGTGTCTCTTTATATATATATATATATTTACTGGTGGTAGGTTTCTCGTATGCGAGAGGCCGTCTGGGTGGGTACCACCGCTTTGCCAGTTATTCAGCCGCCAAGCAGTTGTGCGAAACCATTGCTGTGTTCCGGTTTGAAGGGCATTGTAGCCAGTGAAATTACTGGGCATTATGAGACTCAACAGCTAATTGTCTCAGGGCGACGAGCGCAGTGCAGCGCCGCGCAGGATTTTGCAATACAAAGTTCTGGGTGGTGCTGTTATTGTTATGGGCTGGCGTATTGCTTACCATCAGGCAAACGACCAGCTCGTCTCGTCAGTCAGTAACATAAAAAAAAATTGGTATAAAAGGTTTTGTGAATTTTATTTATTAAAAAATATTATAAAAATGGCAATACCTCACTTTTACATTAAAACCCACCTTCGCTTGTCTGGATTCTTTTGCGAGTGTTTTAATTGAAGGTGTTGCTGTAGCAGCGTTTTATTAATGATATCTTATAATTTATTTTATTTTGAAAACATGCATTGATACATTGCTAAATTACTAACGTTAAAATAGAATAGAATATATTTTATTATGAAACAGTTATATATAATACATCTACACACCATATACCTACCTATAGACACCTTAATACATAACACATCTAATTGCTACGTAAATGCTACGGTCTACGTAAAGCTACGTGTTGAGCTCCGTAGCAGCGTAGAGCCTACTACGACAATACAGCCACTTTGTACACTTACTTAACAGAAAATTATGCTATTCCCACCCCATGTAATGTTCTTAACAATATAATAACCAGAAATAACATTCAATTAGGTTAAACAAAGCCGGCGTTTAAACAAAAACTCCTTTATGTTGTTCCACACCAGATGTTAGCATCATAATTTTAACAAAGGCTTTGTAACCTCTTTACAGTGAACTGTAGCAACTGTGGTACGTTTCTCGGCATATCTTGCGGCAGACATCAAGAGGCGGCCCTTGGAAGGAGAGCCCTCTTAACTAATAGATCGGGAGGTACTTCTAACAGACGTGCGATGTGGAGTATGTGCTGGATTTGGGAGACGACGCGATTAGAGGGCGTTTTTGGAAATTTTCACTTAAGTTAGACTTTTTTACAAAAAGAATGTTGTAATGTTACTATTGATTAATGATATCAAAATTATATAGGTACATGTGCTGCCATCTATGCTCAAATAGTATATTTTATATTTTAGTTTCTAGGCTTCGATATGCTCTATGTTAAAAATAATAGACAATAAATAATTCTATTCGCTCGATACTCTGATCCAACAACGTTGTTTCATTTTAAAGAATAGACGTTTTGCAGTGATTTAATCATTGTTTAAAGGGTATTTAGGCTATTTTGCTTTAATTTATAGTATCAATATAATCCTAATGCAGTAAAAAATGAGTCTAAAATTAGTAACTTCTGATGTTGTTTTGATACTATATCGGCCCGTTGCGCGCATGATACTACTAACCATCTTAGGTTAATCAAATCTTTGCTAACCCTTCTCGTCAGACCCCAATCTAAGTCAATCAGCCGAGGTGATTACCAGCTCAGCGTCAAGACCCCAGTGCAGTGACGCGGGGTCGCTAGGGTCCGACAGGGGTCCATAGTGTCCATGGTGAAAATTACAGCCGTGTTTTGTTTATTGAATTAGATGGAGTTTGTGGTTTTGGTAGATCAGAAAATAAGGTATGTTGTTTTGTTATATGTTATTTTGTTTATGCTGGAATAAAGCTCGCTACTACTTTGATAATTTACCTAATTGTACAGTTTGGCAATTTTACTAATTTCGATTCTCTGCGTATGTGTGTGTGTGTGTGTGTAGAGCGAGTGTGGCTCATTGGAAGAACGCGACTTACGATCTGACGCACCCGAGTTTGAATCCCGTTGGCCCCGCACCACTGACTTTCTTAAGTTATGTGCGGATCTAACAAGGATAAATAACATCGTGAGGGAACCGAACGAAATCGAAGAATTCATTACAAAACTTCAAGGACATGCATCATCCACCAACCCGCACTGGGCCAGCGCAGCGTGGCGGATTATGGCCCATACTCTCTTTCAATGAAAGGAGGCCCATATCCCAGCAGTGGTAACTTAATGGGCTGATGATGATGATTATGTGTGCCTGTACCTCTATGGTACTGTAGGTTGTCAGTTGTCCTGTTCACTTTACCTGTGCAAAGAATCATACAAAATCAAGTATTAAAATACCGACATATTAAATACATAAATACAAAATATGAATGAATGAACACAATGTACCTAAGCAATAATTTTGATAAAAGGAGAGATAAAAAATCAAAATCAAATGTACCAAAATGTTTTCCTATTCATACTTTTAATTCGAAATGAATTTAAAAGCAGACATTACATATTTCATAGTTTTATCTAAGTACAAAAGTAAGCGAATTGTGAAAACATTGGTCTTTATACACACTAGTGTCTAAAAAGACCAATTTTTTCAATCACATTCTGTTTTTCAAATTCTGTCATTATACAGTAAATAAACAAAATAGATGTATAATGTAAAATAGAAGTTCGATCATTATTGTATGAGTAAAATAGTATAACCATACTTGTCTTCCGCTAAAGCGCATTCCCGCTATGTGGCGTATGTAATAACTAAATTTTATTCGCTACACAGCGATCGCTGAAAGATGTATGGAATTTGAAATTAAGCTCGCTTCAATCGAGGAATACCTTTCGTGAACAAATAAACCCCTCACAAAGGCTCCCGAATGCTCCTCTTACTGGGTCAGATAAAGTTTGTTCATATTCCAATTTAACGGTTGTCACCCGAAAGTAACCTTTGTTACAAGAAGTATAAGGTAGAACGATGTTAGTAGAGTTAAGGGTAGGTTGAACGCAATGTTTCGAGTTTTTCCACAGTTTTTTGTTTCGGTTTGTTTAGGACTGAGTTCATCAATTTCATCAGGCTCCAGCACAAATATTGCGGAGGTAATGCGAGTGAATTGAATTCGAGTTACAACAGTAGGAGAGTACACGCTCGTGTTCTAAAAAACCGTTTTGTTGGATACATACACGTCGCGTCGGGTTTCCGCAGGTAGCTTCGATCCGGTGTTTGATATTTGTCAGTCGGTTTTGACAAAATCTGTAAAATGTATTGGAATAAAACAGAAACAAGCAACAAATACTCCAAAGTACAATAATGCTTCATTGTACACCAAACAAGAAATTAACAAGGTACACGAAAGACTCTTATAAACTTTAGTATAACGGGCGGAGTTTTCGCTTAAAGCGATCTCTTCCAGTCAACCTAACCTACCTAAGTACCTACCTTCATTATTTAAACATTTTAATTTCCTTTGATTATGCTCAAGGAATTTGCGCACATATTGTATATATATATATATATATATATATACATATACATATATATATAATATATAGTATATATATAGTGTGTGTATTCCAGTCGAAAACAGAATTCCGACACTGCTATTAGACTATCACGACCTATTCGAACTCTTACATTACTTCGACAATACTTTATACTGATATCACTTAAATAAGACACTATTCTATTTAGAATACATTCCACTCCGACAGGTTACGTCGACGGTTCTCCCTTTCTAGCAGAAATTCTTTTTGCAGAATTTCACGTCAGTCTAAATATTTAAGACCCAAACACCAGGGTATGACGATGTGTCTAATAATAGTATGTCACAGTTTGTGACACGACATCTCTCCCTGCCTGTGTCACAGTGAAATTATTCGGAAATAAATTCTAAAACAAACATTGCAGTGGTTCACAAAGTCTATAAAATTTCCAATATACCTACTAGCAGTAGATATTGCTAAATCTTTTCCCCATAAAATATTTTACAAAGCCGTAAAACTTGATAGTTCTGACACGCTATTGTTAGACGAGAGGAGACGGGTGTCATCGCGTCAGTGAATTAAATGAAATCATACACGGGCCGAAGCTAGGACAGTCTCGGATGGGGGACATACCACACTTGGATGGACTTGGCTGCTGGAACTTTGACTTCTATTTAAGGGAGAGAGGAAACTTGTTTATAAACCCAGTAGGCGTTAGTGACGAGAATAAAGTACTAATAGTAAGTAACCCTTGCAGCTATTTAGATAATTCTGGTCAGTTTTTATGTGCGATCAATTTATGTTACCAATATTTAATACGAAATAGCATTTATAAATTTAACCAAAGTTCCGCAGTTTCGGGATATTTTAATCCTGATATATGATATGATATTGTCGTTAATGTACAAAACGTATTTATTTATTTAATAGTTTTGCTAAAAATGGTACGGTGGTGGTAAAAATGGTACTTAATGCTAACTAGCATTATCTACCAGTTTTCCAGGCCGTAAAATAAATATGGTTTGCGCAATTTTTAATTTATTTATATAATAGTTTTGCACAAATATGTACAAGGAATGAGTTAATGCTTTTTTGCATTATCTAACAGTCTTTCAGGTCGTGAAAGAAGAGGTGGGCGTGCGGATGTTGATCAAAAGGTACATTGAGAGATACAAAATAAATAACATCAAATTATTATTTATGTAGTTACAAACTTATTACTATTTGCATTATTTTTCTTACAGTCATTTTTGTCAGTTCATCAGTCTGTGAATGGAGGGGGGGGGGGATTATGAGCCCCCAAAAAGTCCTGGCTACGTTTCTGCAACAGCGAGTGAGGGCCCATCAGAGAGTGACAACACATCAAGCGTCGTTCTCGCAAAGCGTCCATAAACTACACTTTACGACGCGACGCGTATGGAAGACTACTCTGAAACTCGTTTGAGATGTTTGAGAATCACAGCTTGTCAAGGAACTCTTGGCTATAAGGTTTAGGATACGTCGTGAAAACGGTTCAAATTAAAAATAACTATTTTAAAAGTGACTGAAAAGATTTTTTAAACTTTCTTTCAGTGTTTTTTTATGATTAAATGGGCTCACGTTTGACAACAACTCACCTGATGGTAAGCGTAGTTGCGGTCTAAGGTGGAGCACGTTTGCCCATGAGGTGCTAATTCACTCTTGTCTTAAAGAGACCCGAGGTTGTAATTCTAGGAAATAAGTATTCTGGTAGAGAATTCCACTCCACTCCAACTTTCTTTGAGTATGGTTTTAACAAATCACCTGCAATGGTATCCGCCAACCCTGGACTAGTGTGCGTGGATTATTTATTTTATAGCCCATACCCTCTCTCCTTAAAAGAAGTATCTCAGCAGTGCAGTAGGAACATTATGGGCGGATGATGACTGCAACTGTTAAAGGAAAGAATGGCGATATTTTTTTTACGCAGTCATTATTATCTCCAGGTACACACTCGTCTCTTGCTCGCTTTCGGTATTCGTATAATTAAGCATTATTAACTCTCTTGTGACCGTATTACATTACACAATAAATGAAACCGGCCAAGTGCGAGTCGGACTTGTGCACGAAGGGTTCCGTACCATTATCTATAAAAACTAGCAAATAAATTATTTTTGTTGTATGGGAGCCCCCTTAAATATTTATTTGGTTCTGTTTTTTAGTATTTATTATTATAGCGGCAACAAAAATACATCATCTGTGAAAATTTCAACTGTCTAACTATCTCGGTTCCTGAGATACAGCCTGATGACCGACGGACAGACAGACAGACGGATGGACAGCGTAGTCTTAGTAATAGGGTCCCGTTTTACCCTTTGGGTACGGAACCTTAAAAATGTTGTAGGTAATCATATCGTATTTCGCATCGCAAATATTATAAATGCGAATATTTGTAAGGATGAATGGATGGATAGAAGGATGTTGGCCTCACGAAAAACTAGTGAAGGGAATTTAATGAAATTTGATTTGAAAGTTCTTTATGTGCTGGAAAAGGGCATAGGCTACTTTCATCCCGGGAAACCGCGGATGAAACCGCGGGCGCAGCTAGTGCATATATCAAGTTTGGCCGAAAATGTTTTCTGGCCTTATATAAGAATAAATAAGAATAAAAATAAATTTATTCGTCCAAAGTGAACCTTACAACACATCGTTACTCAACTGTTAACTATGAATTATTTAAATAAATGTGCTATCTAAAAAAGGTACTGCGTAATGTAATGGATTCAGGCGTGACGTTGCGGAAATTCATCTCAAAAACCTCCGCTTTTTTATTAATATGTATATTTAATAATAAATATGGTTATGAGTTGAATATTGTATATAAGAAAAGGTATAATAATATATTAATTTAGTAAATAATAAATAATGTAAACGACAGCCTCTGTGGTGTAGTGGTTGAGCAGTTTGGCTCAAATCTCATACACCACTGAGGGTGCGGGTTCGATTCCCGAGACGGGACTAATATTTGTGCAAAGAAAAAAGCGCAAGCATTTGTTTCGTGTCTGAATGTTGTGGAACCATGGTTCTCATAGTTTCTGGTGCCCTAGATACAGGAAAACCTAGTTAAGGGCCAGGATCTATGTATATGATCGTTGGGCGTATTTATTTATAATGTTAAATAAAGAAAGCCCTAACAACAACCCTCCTAATACGACACTTGTTTCGCCGTCTGCATGAGGCATCATCAGGTGTCGACTCGCCAAACGCTACAACGAGCTCTCGTTCTATAGAGGGATTATTTATATATTTTTAATTTAAATCCATTTTATATTTACTATAAACCCCCATACATATTATATTATTCTAACATTAACCTAGATAATAATCAGCGGAATTACACTACATATTCTCATTGCGTTTCAGTAAGGTACTGTCTTCACATTCGCAGTAGAGTCACATCACTACTACCATGTGCCTGTTAAATTATGCCGACAATTTAGACACTGGTAGAGACAACTCTACAGTTTGGATGCATTATGAAGTAGCTCTCTAAAGCTCTTCCATAGCCTCTACATTATGCTCTTGCTTGCTCTACGGCACTTCGGCCGTGAAATTGTTTTATCACAGTCTTTAGATCAAGTAAAGTCTAGGGGTCCTTTGAGAGAGCTGTTACTTTTAGGTTAGGTATATAGTAGCGTAAAAAGTTCAAAGTTTAAAGTTCAAAAGTTCTTTATTCAATTTGCGCATCACAGATGCACTTATTTACGTCAATTATTGCAATAGCTCTACCGCCGTATCGGAAAAAGAACCATTACTCAGAAGATAGGCAGTAATTAAGGTGCATTTTGTTTAGATCTTCTTAGAATATTTTATGTTTGTTTTTGACAATACTATGTGCCAGTTGGCTACTTGGCAGAAGCGGAATGTTCCATATATCTTTGCCTTCAATGTAATTACTAACGGTAAAGTATACTTTTTTTCATTAGAATATTTTTGGTGCAAGTAAGCACATTGTTATTAAGGTTATTTTTCTGACATTTACAATTAAAAACAAAACGCATTTTTTTAAATAAAATAAATAAAACAATAAATTTCGTTCAGTATTCCACATTGGGAATAGGATTAACACTCTCCTTTCAGTTGCAGATATTAGCAACCACTTTACCAGAGGCTGTTTTGTTTTTTACGAATTTAGGGCACGCTGTAGTAATTTTAAAAGAATTGACGTAAATAAACTTTATTGTACACATCAACGCTTCGCGGTATTTTATTTGATTTCAGTTTACAACCGTTACACAGCCGTCAACCGTCAACTGTTGCGGTTTAGCATCAACAAACCGTTGCTAAACTGACGGCACTCTTCGCCAACCGCCAACGGCGCGCGTTATTGAGCAAGATACGCGCGTCTCAATCAACACACATCCAACTTCTGAACATCTTGTAAAGAAATAATTAGTTGACCAACCGTCAAATTTTAAATCAAAGCGAATATATTTACATCTGCTGCCTTTTCATTTGGTTTTTAGTGCAACGAACAATGAATGTTTTAATCTATTGCCTTGTCTACGGTCTGGTCGGCTGAATAAACAAGAAAAAGCTGTTGTATCTATTAACAAGTCACAGTCAAGCCTGTACTGCAACAAGGATATTCATGAACACGGCCAAACGCTTTCTCCTTGTTAACCATAATGTATGGATAACGCCAAACCAGCAGCCTTTATCTTAAATGTTCATGCAAGCTCTTTGTGTCAGTATGACATTTGACACATTGTTAACTAATTATTGCTTGACAGCGCGTTCAGAAAGCGGGCTAAGGGTATATTCCGACATTCAGCGGGCGGCGCGTTACGTAACTCATAAAACAGGAATCGCATTAGCAAAGGGCGGGCGGTTGACGCGGCTTGTGGTGCGAGTGTAAGCGATCAGCTGGTAACAAGATCGTTCGCCTATAGCTACCAACGTATTATTGTGTAGCATGGTGGTGATGATTGATAATTAGATTTGTTTATAGCTAGCTGTAGGTATACCTAAATGCAAAAAATGAAGGGAGTTGTTTGTTACGCCTTTACGAATGGTGTTATAAAATCATGACCCGGTCATGCAATCGTCTCCTCATGTAGCTGCGTGATGTGGGAGGGGTGACAACCATAACTATTTTACCTATAGAAGGGGGTGACGGCCATCTCGCTTAAAAATTAATTTATCAAAGTACCACAGGGTATGTTTCGCAGCTTGCACCTCACCTAAAGATCCTGAGTACACTGGCAAAAAAGTATTGTGTCAATAAAGGACATAATCAGACAGTCTACCGAGTTAAACCCTATGTAGGTAGACTTCATTTGTTTCACCTATTCAGATTTCACATTTTTATGTATCAAAAATGGAAAGAATTAGTCCTTGAAACACAGCGTCACGGTACGTCAAAACTTGAAGTCTCTAGCCCTCGAAATTGTAACACTTAATCAATAAATGAATTTTACGTTATGTTTTATGTTTTTATACTTCAAAATCAAGGCGAGCGTGTTATTCCTATTTCCAGTATTATTAATTATTCTGTAAACAAGTTTAAAAAAAAATGCCCCTCAGTTTCTTCCCGTATCTTCTGAGTAGTGGTTCTTTTTCCGATACGGTGGTAGAGTCATTGTAATAATTGTAATAATTGACGTTCATAAGTGCGTATGTGATGCTAAAATTAAATAAAGAACTTTTGAACTTTGAACTCTGTGCTCAAGATTATTCTTATTGAACTGCTTCTCATTCAGATTATTCTTTTAACCTCTGTTCGATCATAACTTATCCTAAACATTGAGTGGTCGGTCGTAAACAGTTTACGACGCGCCGCTAGCGGTCGAGATTAAAATCATGCATTTATTTTATTTGTCATTATTCCCGAATTGCTCGCGGCGAGCCTCTCCGGCTCGAGAATTAGAATGTTGCAATGTTTCAAAATTTCATGGAACAGTCAGTTGCCTAATTTCACGTGTCGGTTATTCTCATTAACAGTATAAAACCATCAGAGTTTGAGCGACTGCTCAAATCACTGTTCAGAGACATATCAATAGAAAGATGTCAGTTTATAGACGTCAGTTTAGAGATATACCTGTCAATTGTAAACTGTTAATTGTAACTTCTCAACTATCATCTTATAAACCTCAACCTCATACCTAACTCCATCGAACGAAATTTGACTTTGGCAGATGCACAAGACGTGCAAAGCCAAATTCCACAAGTGGAAAGAAAAAAAATCTTTCTATTGATTGTTGCACCATCTTCGGCACATCGTTTCTTAACATCAGACGAGATTAACAGATTAACCTATGTATGTATATGTATAAAACTTCACAGTACACCGAGGTTAGCTGGAAGATAATGCTTACTAGCATTAAGTTCGCCTATGTACCTACAAATTTGTTTCTGCAATAAAGAATTTTCGATCTAAATTTCTAAGCGATAAAAAAGTTAGGTAGGGTGAATACCCTTCCTAATTTTTTGGGAATGGCAGAATTGCCATCAAACCGTCTGGTCATCTAGGAAGCTATCAGCGCCTTGCTAGTTATTCTGCCGCCAAGCAGTATTGCGTAAGCCTGTGAAGGACACTGTAGCCAATGCATTTACCCCTCCAGACCCATGTGGTAAAATTTTGTGCGTTTTCTTTCTGGTTCGAATGATTCTGACGCCGAATAGCTGTTTAACTTAATGTCTCAGAGCGAGCACTTCGCCGTACCATAGGACTTAGCAATTCAAAGCTCTGGGTGACAATACAACTTTTCGAGCAGGCGTGACCCGTGGCTGCTTTGCTCACAAGTCACAACTAGATGCTGACAACTCCCGTTTCGTTACCCTGATTAGGTACCTACATGAAACAATAACAGATTTGTATATTTTGAGTGTTAAGACGAGCAAGTCGTTCGCCTGACAGTAAGCGCCAAGCCTGCCCATAACAATTGCAGTGCCATCAAGAACTCTTAATACCATATAAAGCAATGCGTAGCACTGCACTGCGCTCATCACCCCGAGGCATCAGATGTTAATTCGCATATGCCCAGTAATTTCGCTGGCTACAATGCCCTTCAAACCGGAACACAGTTATGCTTGCGCACTACTGCTTGGCGGCAGAATAACTGGCAAAGCTGTAGTACCTACCCAGGCGGCCTCTCGCATACGAGAGACCTACCACGAGTTTGTGTCTGTTTTTATTTTTATATGATATGTAGGTAGGTATGTAGGTGTGTAGTACGAGTATGTTGTTAGAATACATACCTACGTTCTTATGTCTGCACACTGTCGTCTATAAATATTGTCTCATTATAGCATACGTTTGTCTGGAAGAGATCACTGTTTAGCGATAAGACCGCCTATTGTACTTATCATAAGAAAAGTATGTTCAAAATGTAATTCCTTCTTAAGTGCAATAAAGTGTTTTCTATTCTAGGTACTGACTATTACAAAATATAGTCTATTAAGACACGTTGTAACAAAAGTTCTAACTAAAAAAATGCTCCTCAGTTTCTTGCCGTATTTTCCGAGTAGTGGTTCTTTTTCTGATACGGTGGTAGAGTCATTGTAGTAATTGACGTTTATAAGTGCGTCTGTGCTGCCAATATTGAATAAAGAACTTTTGTTTTTTTTTACGCTTAATAGATCCATGTTTGGCTACTATCTCGCCTGATGTGAAGCGATGATGTGGCCTAAGATAAAGCACATACTAGATCTAGAGAGAGACGGCAGTTGTGCGGCTGCTCAGACCCGTCTCCCGGATGATTCACCGAACATCATCCCGAAACACGACTAGGTCGCTTGACGACATGGCTTTGTTCGGTGGGTGGTATTACAACCACGGCCAGAGCCTACCACTCCAAAGCGCGTAAGCGGGTTTCATCACGATGTTTTCCTTCACCGTTTTAGAGCGAGCGAGCAAAATCTGCACTTAACTATAAGTCATTGGTGATTGATTGATTGATTGACACTTCACCGCATGCGATTAATTGATCAAGTTTGTCGGAACTCGCGCTGATTCAACTACAATAGCAATTACAATATATGCCTATAGCAAATTGCTTATCTCCATGACTATGACCTGGAGTTACACGAGCTGATAATAAAACAACTGAAACTAACAAAATAATGTGACCATTAAATCAATTAATTAAAACTCAATTTGACTACGAAATCTTTGTTACAGTTCTTTTATTTGGTATTTTCATTAACAAGCTCCGTCCGCGTCATGTAATTTAGTATTCTGTGGTAATATTTGAACTCAGACTAGCTAGAACCAACTGCAATACATAGTTTTTTCAACACACAAGTACCTACGTTCGTGGAATGTCGACGTGTTTGAATTCATGCATAAGTTTTATACGGCTGTATTCCAACAGCATACAATAGTGTTACCTACTTAGATTTTATAATTTCTCCAAGACCTGTTTCATATTTTCATTTCTGTACCTCACAAATTCTTACATTATATTATGTTATATTATACTGTATGGCATTAAATTAATTATTTTATTAAAATACTATTAGGTATGATTGTGCTAATCTATATAACTAAATATAAATATAATTATTAATTACAATTTAATTAATAATTATAATTTAATTCTTACATGGTAATATTAAATTAAAAATCAGGTATAAAAACTCAATTCTTAATATTTTACTATTGTAGAAACGCAGGCTGATCTTGGGAAGACGCTGTCTTTTGTAACACAGTTTTAATAACTAAATCCAGTATAGGTACGTTTAATCAAACAAAAAAAACCGACTTCAATGTATCTTCGAAGTCCAAGGTCAAATATCGATGAAATATATGGGACCACTTCGTAGCTGTACTGAACCCAACGCAAAAAGAATTATCCAAATCGGTTCATGAATGACGGAGTTACGAGGTAACAAACAAATAATACAATCGAATAGAGAACCTTCTCCTTTTTTAAGTCGGTTAACAAAAGGTTGTACAATAATCGTCATGTAACACATATTTTTGCAATAAAGAAATTTGTAATTTGTAATAATTTGTTCGTCACGTAACACATATTTTTGCAATAAAGACATTTGTAACATGTACTAGCATCGTCTATCGTCCCTATCGTCATCCTGTCTTCCTCCCATCCCATTCATAGCAGGAGGTTCTCGAACTCTCGAATCAAATCGACAAGGGCGTAAGGTCGAATAATGAACCGGCGAAATGCGATAGTCAATTTCAAACGAGCAAGGTCAACGCAACGATAATGACAAACTTACATTGTAAAGTTGGTAATTTATGGATGTAATGGTGGATAATGTAGTAAAGTAAAAAAATATTTTCCAAAGTTATATACATATAGTTATATACTATACAATTACTCGTGGTAGGTCTCCCGTATGCGGGATGCCGTCTGGGTTGGTACCACAGCTTTGCCAGTTATTCTGCCGCCAAGCAGTAGTACGCACTACTGTGTTCCGGTTTGAAGGGCATTGTAGCCAGCGAAATTACTTTGCATATGAGACTTAATATCTGATGTATCGGGGAGATGAACGCAATGCAGTGCTACGCAGTGCTTTTTATTGTATTAAACATTCTGGGTGGTACTGTAATTGTCATGGGCAGGCGTGGCGCTTACTGTGTATTTAATGTTAGATTATTATCGGTGGGCCCCAAACTAGGCTAGGCCTGTATCTTGGCGACCCATTTCGTTTTGACATAAGTACAGAAATAGCGCTTACATGTGTTAAACAGTAATGTGCGTAAGAACGTAATCTTTTCTGGTTATAAACGCTAGTAGGTATGTTTTTATTATGTAACTTATTCTGTTTATAACTCTACTAAACTGTTAACAAGTAGTGCTGAATCTTCATAGCATTTGGCTTTGCCTCAATTATTTATGTTTAGAGCCTATCAAAAGGTTTCTTTCTCCACCTTCTTTTTAAAATATGGGCAAAGAAAATAAAGAGTCTATGACTACTCAGATCCAAGTAAAAGCTGGCTTCAGTATTTTACAAGACATAGATTATAATGGTATTTTAAATCCCATGCCTCCTAAACATTGCGAATTATATATAGGTTCTAACTTACCTTGGAAACTTTATAAATATATTATTACATTTTATGTGATTTTAACGAGGCTTTTGAGCAAGTTCACCAGATTTTATTTTAGAGGATTACAAAAGATTTTTTTTTATTAATATTCGGTTACTGTTAGCCTTTTTTTCTAATTGTGATAACGCGTCTCAGTGTTTACATAATATTCTACTTCTCTGACATTATAATTCCCGCTGTCCAGGGCTGCGAGTTTATATTAATTAGGAGACGCGCGCGCGGTCACGTGCGGGACAAAGTAGATTATTTGCGGACACCCCTGCGCCATGCGCCAGTTCGTTATACTCGCCTTTTCCTTATTGTTTCGTAGGTTACAAGTAGAGCGTAATATGTCATATTTTGGTCCCTTGGTAGGTGTTTCCGCACAGGCAACATACACATATAGGTATGTATAGTTAGTATTGCAATAATACAAAGGTACATAATAAGTTACTTGTACTACTTACAGGAAACGTTTCTTAATTTTACTTAATTTAATTTAAATTTAACTTAACTATGTACAAGAGCCAGAACAAAGCTGGGAAGAAGGTAACTGCCAAGATACAGGTGTGTCAACACCTAGTTTGGTGGCTAGAGTTGCAACAAACTGTAATTTGTACTATTATGAAATAAATAAAATAAATAATAATTTAAAAATAATTTATTTTATTAAGTAACTACCCAAAAAGTGGAGTTGGAGTTTTACGTATCAGTGTTTCACGTTGGACTCATAAAACTATAGCTAAAATAATCACTACGAATAAATAAGAACGTACGTACGTTCTTTAGAATAAAACATTGGAAAAGCTTTTGATAAACAAGGGAAATTGTCATCAAAAAATGAACGTATTGTTTCAAAGACAAAATATTCTGCCCCCGTCCCCCGTAGACGCAATAAATAAGGGTCGTCGCCGACTTGCGACCACAGAGGTAGTCGCACAAAGAGTATCGTTAAACTACGTCCGTTGCCGCAAACAGGAAGTGGGAAATCATTCAACGCAGACCGGAAGTGCCGCGGAGACGCCGCACGCGCCCAAACTACCCGCAATCCTCCGCCATTTTGGAAATCTACCGCGTCTTTTTGCCATTGCTGCCATTCAATTAATCTCATACCGAAAAACTTGAACGATAAATAATATTCAGAGGGGAGTCCCATAGTATTTGGTAATAAAAAAGTCTTTGTTTCTAAGAATTCAATGGATCGTAATATTTTTAAGGAGAACGATGGAAAATTGTTGCTGAATTTTTGATTGAAATGAACAATGACATTTTAATTGGGAGTAATTAAAGTATTTTGCTTTACTGCCTGGCTTTTGTTTGAAGGTAGAGCTTCCGTTTTTTTGTAAATAAGTACATAAATTAATTTTATTATTTTTGACCAATTACCTTATTTTATGTATCGGTTGAACCTACTCATACCCTTTCTTATATATTATACCTTCGCTTTGCCCCTTGAAACCATTAAAAGTGGTTTGATGCTTTTTTTCTATTTTAGATGTTAAGTCCGGCGTTGGCCATCAGAGTTTTGTCCCACGGTGGTCTTAACGTCAAGGAAGCATTAAATTCTACAGGATCATTGCTTGCTGCTACCACTGGTTTATTGGAAGTAAAATAAAAAATACGGACCTATTATTGTTATTGGACTAAATAACTAGGATTCCCTGTATCTAGGGAACCTGGAATTATGAAAACCTTGGTAAAGTCACTGTAAGCCAGGTCACTAAAAAAAACCGGCCAAGTGCGAGTCGGACTCGCGCACGAACGGTTCCGTACCTTTATCTATAAAAACAGCAAAAAATCATGTTTGTTGTATGGGAGCCCCCTTAAATATTTATTTTATTCTGTTTTTAGATCGGTTCACGAGATACAGCCTGGTGACAGACGGACAGACAGACAGCGGTGTCTTAGTAATAGGGTCCCGGATTTACCCTTTGGGTACGGAACCCTAAAAATGCACAAATTAAAAGAGCTGTGTTTAAACATATTCTAAATTAATCAATCAGATTGTCGTAGCCAGCAGTTGTCTCATTAATCTCGCTCCCGAAACAGCTAATGAGAGAAAGTCCCTATTTTTAAACTCTCTCTCGACTCGCACGCGATTGTTTGTAAACACACGGTACCTAGCGACTCTGAAAGAACATTTTTCTTCATTTACTGTAAGCGGTTTACTTTTAAGTCTTTTGCGACGGTACAATATATTTTGTTAATAGTTTATTAGACTTTATAGTAGTTTTGATTTACTAGGTATGTGGCAAAAATTAAGCCAATTATAAAACTATTTATATTATTATATATTCTTTATTGTTATAATATTTACATCGGTGATTATAAACTATATCATGGACCAAACTATATGAAGGCGAGCTTAACCCTAAAAAGAGTTTTCTTCCAGCAAACCCTTGAGGAAAGAGAACCTGTCACATGAGCAAATATAATAATTAAAAATATTATTATTCTGTTTTATTTATGGAACAGATTGATAAGACGAGCAAGTCGTTCGCCTGATGGTAAGCACCATAACAATTGCAGTGCCACCTTGAACTTTTAATACCATAAATAGCACTGCGTATCACTGCATTGCGCTCATCACGCCGAGACATCAGATATTGAGTCTCATATGCCCAGTAATTTCGCTGGCTACAATGCCCTTCAACCGGAACACAGTAACGCTTGCGCACTACTGCTTGGTGGCAGAATAACTGGCAAAGCTGTGGTACTTAGCATCCAGACGGCCTCTCGTATACGAGAGACCTACCAGGAGTTCTGTTTAATGATTGCAAAAAAAATGATATCAAATCTTACATACTTCATAAGGTAATTTTAGAGCGAGTGTGGCTCAGCGGGAACTCGTGCGCCTTTCGATCTGACGCACCTGGGTTCGAATCCCGAGTCGGCCCTGCACCAATGACTTATAGTTAAGTGCAGATTTTGCCCTCTCGCTCTAAAACGGTGAAGGAAAACATCGTGATGAAACCCGCTTACGCGCTTTGGAGTGGTAGGCTCTGGCCGTGGTTGTAATACCAACCACCGAACAAAGCCATGCCGTCAAGCGATCTAGTCGTTTTTCGGGATGTTGTTCGGTGAACCATCGGGGAGACGGGTCTGAGCAGCCGCTCAACTGCCGTCTCTTTCTAGATTTATGCTCCGTCTTAGGCCACATCATCGCTTCACATCAGGCGAGATAGTGGCCAAACATGATCTATGTTTGGCCACTATCTCGCCTGATGTGCTATTAAGCGTAAAAAAGGGTACCTTATATTTCATTTTATTCATATATGAGTAGGTAGGTAGGTACCATATGTATTATAGATAATAAAATAATATACATATATTAAATAGGTGCTAACTTTGGTACAAGCGACAGGTAGGTATAAGGACCACAGAATAATTAAAAGTATAAAAGCCTTAACTGCCTGTACTGTAAAATAACAATGGTTAGATACATACCAATTCAGTTGCAGTTACCAGACAATGATTTTTCTATCGTATAAAACGACTATCTGCTTCTCGCGAGTCCGTGCGCGTAGAATTTGGTTTATAGTTGTTCCCTGGGGAACTGTTTCTTTCCCGGTAAGTACCCTATGTTCTATTACAGGTCCTAAAATATCTATATACAAAATTTCATCAAAATCCCTTTAGCCGTTACGGAAATAAATGGTAACAAACACACACACACACACCCTCACACACACAAAGATAGAGAGAGGGAGAGAATGAGAGACTATCACATTTATATAAGTAAGATTTGTAAAGATGAGTGACATTTTAAAGAAGTCATTACAAGCCGACCGAATAAAGATAATTTTAGATCTGCACTAAAAAAAGTAGTGAGATAAGACTGAACGTTGACCCAGCTACAAGCAGATAAACATCAAGAAGCAGAAATATCTCCGTAATTTAGGGGCATTGACCTCATCTGCAAATTACAGAATGCAAGCGAAACACATTTAATAAAGGCACAGTTAGCACCAATATCTTACCATCCTTTTAACTAAGATTTTACTACTATGTCATTTTTTCTTCATTTTTTCCTCTCTTCTTCTCTTATTTTTCCTTCTTCTCTTTTTCCTTCTTTTCTCTTCTTTTTCCGTATGTAACTATGAAGTTTTTTTTATATTCTAATTTTGTGTACAATTATCTTCAGTTATGTAATTGGTGTAAACCGTATTAATTGAAATAAATTAATGTCATCTCTAGTATGACGATTCCTTTTCTCAAATGTGTCTTGTTTGAAATCATTATTGTGATATACCTAAGTAAAAAATTAGAAATATATACCTACATAGATAGATAGATGAACGCTTTATTGCAAACATTAAATTAAAAACATTACATAAAAACAATTAAAGAAAGTGTTACAATGGGCGGCCTTATCGCTAAAAGCGATCTCTTCCAGGCAACCTTTGGATGCAGAGGAATTATCAAAATGTTAAAGACAGGGATGTAAGGTGTACAATAATAATAACAGCATAAAATGTCAATAAAATAAACTACAATACAATAGCAACATTCTAAATGTAACATCTACATAAAACATACATACATATACTAGGTACACATTATTACATATTATAATATAAACATACATAATAACGACTTAAAATATATATATATATACATATAACATATCATAGCAACAAAATAACCAAAGAAACATCAGCAACCTATATTACGAATGCAGACTGTACCTACTTACAGTTTCTGGCAAGTTGCCCCGAAGGTGATAACTAGGGTAAATTGGTGCGACTCGCGTACTGATCCGATAATTCACTTTGCGAGGATAAAACCGGACAATGTTAAGTTGAGAGATTAACTGGTAGTTTTCCTGGCATAACGGTTCTTTTTTTCAGTTTGCCAAAGTTACGTATGCAAATAATATTGTACTATCTACCCCATACATATTTAATTGTAAAAACATTTTGCCATGATTGCCATTTACCAAACAGAGATGTCATAACTAATAAAAATTCCTAAATCTAAAGTAAAATAGCTTAAATAACTTAAATATATAATCGTGATGAAACCCGCTTACGCGCTTTGGAGTGGTAGGCTCTGGCCGTGGTTGTAATACCACCCACCGAACAAAGCCATGCCGTCAAGCGACTTAGTCGTGTTTCGGGATGATGTTCGGTGAACCATCGGGGAGACGGGTCTGAGCAGCCGCTCAACTGCCGTCTCTCTCTAGATCTATGTGCTTCATCTTAGGCCACATCATCGCTTCACATCAGGCAAGATAGTGGCCTAACATAGATCTATTAAGCGTAAAAATAAATAATACACTATATACAAAAAACTTTAATATGTATACAAAATATAATAAAATTATTCTTTATATGCTTCGATTTTATTAATTATCAACTTGATAATCGCTTTTTGTCCCTATTGATGTTTGTTACTAATCAGTAATCACGTCGCCATAGTGACTATTGATGTTTGTTACTAACCAGTAATCACGTCGCCGTAGGGTCTATTGATGTTTGTTACTAATCAGTAATCACGTCGCCATAGTGACTATTGATGTTTGTTACTAACCAGTAATCACGTCGCCGTAGGGTCTATTGATGTTTGTTACTAATCAGTAATCACGTCGCCGTAGTGACTATTGATGTTTGTTACTAATCAGTAATCACGTCGCCGTAGTGACTATTGATGTTTGTTACTAATCAGTAATCACGTCGCCGTAATGACTATTGATGTTTGTTACTAATCAGTAATCACGTCGCCGTAGTAACTATTGATGTTTGTTACTAATCAGTAATCACGTCGCCGTAGTGACTATTGATGTTTGTTACTAATCAGTAATCACGTCGCCGTAGTGACTATTGAATGGATTTGTTTGAAAGGTACGAGTACATCAGGGGTAGATCTGACTTAGAACATCTACTTTTAACCCTGGAAAATGAACAACTAAGTAGGCATACAATTTCTGAAAATTTCTTAAAAATCCATTCAAACGTTTCGTTCCTTATTTGGCTTACCAATATTTATAAAGTTGGCATTCTTAAACATCATTAAAACTAAGGTTTGGAAACTATCATGAGTCGAAATATTCATTATAACGTTAAATATAAGTCTGCGCCGCGAATCCAAAGTGAAAACTCCCGGAAGAAGGACATCCTAATTGTCTAAAACCTGGGCCCTAATTGATTGAATGACCACTAACCGATTCCTTCATTAATAAACGACATCTCTATAACGCATTCATATATACATATAATTATCTATGACGCGTCATAGAGAATACAAATTTCGCAGATGTCGTAATCCACGTAATTTCGAAGCAAGGAATCGCTAAGTTGTCATAGTGAATTAGGGCCCTGCCCCCCAACCCATATATTCCTCAAGCGCCAATCGTATATCGTGTTGAGCTCAGATTAAGGTGTAGATTCACTGCGACAATGTCTTATGATGCCATATATTGTCTCATTAAGTTTATCTCAACTCGTAGTCATCGTATTTTAGTATAAATGAATGAGATTAATTCGATTTCTTGCCTTAATCGACAGTAATTAGACTGTATCTTATTAGTCGCAGTGACGCTTTACCTTAATTCGAGCTCAACACGACATACGATTGGCGCTTGAGGGACATATGGGTAGGGGGGCTGGTCGGAGTTATCCGACACAATCATAACGTGAGTGTAGCTGGTTATACTTATCTATAATGATCATTAACACTGTAAAAAGTCTATATTATCCCATTCAACTCAACAAGATGGCGTAAATAAAGTTATTAGCAGATGCGTAAGTACTCTCATTAATAGGACGCGTTAATTAGGACAAACAAACAGACGCGCGTTAGTGACTTAGTAGATAACATTCCCGGGCCAGTGTTATACACTTATAGAACGTTGTTATGACATCTTTTGTAATATGATGAAGTCAGAATAGTTTATATTATAGGAGTTAAACTTACCTTACTCGTCGCCCATCCAACAAAGCCTGAAGACAAAAGTCTTCAACTAGTGCGTCCTGCCCGTAATGACTGGTTCGTAAGCTCAAAGTCGCTCAGTGAGTTATAAAACGAGCTATGTTCGGGATTTCTCTAAAAGATTGAATCCACAACGAGGTAACCGACAGAGAGCTAAAGTAACGGACATAGCTCAACGAATAAGTAAGCTGAAGTGGCAGTGGTCACATATGTCGAAGAACCAATCGAGTAAGCGAGTTGTAGAGTGGAGACTATGTTTAGGCAAGCGTAGTGTATGACGCCTTATGGCTAGATGTAGAGAAGACGTGAGTAAAGTAGCTGGCAGCAACTAGGTACATAAGAAGTGCCGAAGATCGGGGTCATTGGCGTGCACTAGGAGAGGCCTATGTCTAGCAGTGGACTCGAATAGACTGTTGATGATGGTGAAACTTACATAACAATTATGTATACACATTTCGATATTTGAAACTCAGTGAAATATCTGGAGTGCGCTTTTTGTTACGGTGCAGCGACCTTGAATCTTTATATTTTTTTTTTATTGCACAGAACAACTTCTAGTACAGTGTACAAATTCTGGTGGTGGTAGGTTTCTCGTAGGCGGTCTGTTTCCGTTTCAGAAGTTTCAGGAGGAAAAGAGCCACAGGTGATTTCCATTACGAATATATCACCTGGGCCCTAATTCAATATGACAACTTGGCGATTCCTTGCTTCGAGGAAACGTTGAATCCTTCATACAGAATCATATATATGAACATATAAATGCGTCCTAAAGATATAGTTTATTAATGAAGGAATCGACGTGATTTCGAAGCAAGGAATCGCCAAGTTGTCATAGTGAATTGAAGCCCTGATATGAATAGTCTTATCACCAGTTACAAAATCGCACCCCTGACACTTGAAAGCCGATGTCTCCGGGTGACGAGCACACTGCAACACCGACTCCTAGTTCTGAGTGACACGTACATTCTCACATTTTTATTCCACTTTCTACTTATGTATAGGTCGTTTCTCTATCTAGTTCACAAAAATATCATTTTGATTATGAGAACGTTTTAAGATCTTAGATATGAATTAAATTAGTATTAGAAGATTCTGTCAAATAATCTATTTTTATTTTGAATAATCTATTAATTATAACTTTATCAATAATATTTTAATTAACGAATAGTCCCGCCGCTCATCAAATAAATATTGCAGTTTCCAAAATCCGTAATCCGTTTATCTTGCTTCTCTAATCAGTCACTAATGAATTATAACAAACAGTTTCGAACTCCATTAAGGATTTGACACGCTCTCTTATTTCCGTATCCTCGATTCCTCAATAGAGACAATAGCAATACTCGCTTCAAGTCAAGCGGCAAACATAGGAGCCAGTAGTTTCAAAGCGCAAGTATCCAGTAATATCGGGGCCACTCCAGAATGTGGACGTGCGCAGGAGTGCTTGTGCTCGCGACGTGCGCGCTTGCGATTACCCGCGACCAGTTCTACCCTCATGGACAAGGGTTAGACGAAAGGTTGCCTAAAGGCAATGAGATCCCCTCTAGGGAGATTTTTCTGAAAGTTCCAGTGGTGTTCTATGGAGAGAAGTACGATTCAGTTTTTGTAAGTATTATTTTTATTTTGATTGTGTAGTGCAAAGTTTACCAGAGCGTGTATTTGTCGATTCCTTGTTATCTTCCTACTACGAATAAGTTGTCTATCAAGGTGTAGGTAAAGCATTAACTCACCGGCATCGCGAATGTGAATTCCTTATGGATAACGCGTAAGACGCGGGATAAAGATTACTGGCACAAAGGCATTTTCTTTTAAAGTTTCTTGTGACAACTTACACCATCCCACCATAGATACAAGTCCTACTACCTACTACCAAATATTCTACTAATATTATAAATGCAAGAGTTTTTGAGGATATTATTTCTTACTCAATCACGCAAAAACTACTGAACGGATTTTGATGTATGTAGTTATTTTACGTCCTGGAAAAGAACAGAACCTCTCGTCATTGTATCGTTATAGCTTACTGAGAATTTATGACATTTTATTTATGAGATGTGACAATTCATAATTGAATACTTAATGTTAATTTGTTTTATTAATTAATTTGATTCTGTATAAATTATTGGATGCCGCAGGCTGAATATAGCTAACTATTATTACATGTAACACCATTGTACCACCTGTATTCACAATAAATGATATTTGATTTTAATTTTTGGGTACTTGCTATCCCAAAAATCCTCCGGTAAACCGCAGGGAGCAACCAGAATAAAAAGACCTATATCCAAAATGTTTACGTCCCCCAGTTGTTAATATGCACGCTTATAATCGAGCCAAACCTTGTACTGTTAACTAATCTGTGACTAAACTCAGAACATTGTAGTAGAATTAGATTATGTTTTGAATTCCTCCGAGAGCGACTGAGTATGTGCTGCATCTAAATATTAACCTCGTTTGTGAATGCAAGTTAAGAGATTCCTTTCCGCATTTAGCCTCGTGTATGCCAACAATAATAATATGTGAAAATTCCCCGGACGTGTTCTAAGAAGCTTTAAGTTCTGTAGCACGATAGTTAAAACATTGGACGCCACATCCTTATGATTTCGTGACTATTTCAATCATTGTCCGGTCTGGATAGTTCATCAAGCAAGATTTGTGTTTCTTGTTTTTATATAACTGAATGCCGAGACGAGCTGGTCGTTTGCCTGATGGTAAGCAATGCGCCAGCCCATAACAGTAACAGCACCACCCAGAACTTTGTTTTGCAAAATCCAGCGCGGCGCTGCACTGCGCTCGTCACCCTGAGACAATTCGCTGTTGAGTCTCATAATGCCCAGTAATTTCGCTGGCTACAATGCCCTTCAAGCCGGAACACAATGCTTGCGCACTACTGCTTGGCGGCTGAATAACTGGCAAAGCGGTGGTACCCACCCAAACGAACTCTCGCATACGAGAAACCTACCACCAGTGTCTAGTCTAAAGTCTAATAATATGGGCTGACTTCTTCCTAATCACGTCATTGAGCCCAATTGATTAAACTGGCAATACATCTTGAAAGTCAAAATAATAAAAGCAGTTGATGATATAGAGGCTGAATCTTTCAAGTTGGCGTGAATGCGGTGAATGGCCATTAGGGGCTTATATGTCTAACTGTAACATCTATCGCGAATATCGCGATACCTTTCAGAGGGATAGTGATTATGATCGTGATCTCGATTCTAAAATGGAATTATCTAAGTTTTTAATCACAATCGCCATCAGAACGAATGTATAATTATCGAACTGAAGTTCGTGAATATTCTTCAGATGTCAAATTGAAAGGTATCTCGGTAGATGTTAGAGTTAGATAAAAAGCCGTCAGATCTGAAACTATAAGCAATAGTTAAAAATGCTCAAGCGAGTCTTGGGGTCGATTTTGATAAAAAACTAAAACTGCATGATTGGATTTTTTTAAGTCTAGCCGAGAATCGAACACATTGATTTTGGCAAAAAACACACACTGCTTTATTGCACCAGTCGATAGTGTGTTATTACAATTTGACAATAATACTTTTTCTACAGATAATCATGATTATCAGTATTATCAAAGATTGGGCGTTTGTTAACAAACATCACTTAATCCTACATATGTATAAATGTCCTGTCATCATTCATTATATCAGCCTTACCTCTTATAAAAGAGATATAGTCATAAACCAGTTATAGAGAAGTGGCATGAGAGGTATTCCACGAACCAACTCGATTAGCATCACCTATTCGTTTAACACCTAGGTATTACTGGGCGCGACGAGAAATAGGAGCCAGACATTTTGTCTCAAGTTGACGTAGTGCAGTGCCATGCATGTTTTTAAAACAAAGTTTGGGTTGGTGCTGCAACTGCAAGGTAGGTAAGTACCTATAGTTTATTAGATATACCTAGGATGTACCTACCTATTTAGCAAAAAGGTAGGTACAAACATTTATTATATTATATAAGAAAATCGTGGAACATACTACATTCGCTAATTCATTTTAACATTATTCTTAATAAATAGATGGTAAGTACATAATACAATGTATGTAATTACTTAGTTAAACACCTGATTATGTAGATATAGGACAACTACGACCTTAAAGGTCATCGATGACTGTGATGTAGGTACCTACCTACATTAAAATCCTATTGAAATTCTAGTTTTTAACTTCCTAGTTTCCATGTACTAATGCCTATTTAAAACTTAACTACTTGTGTCAAGTATACCTACACAGCGGGCGGCTTGTGTCAGGCATACTCTCTCTAGCGGACGTATTTCCGAAGCACTGGTAGAATCAGTTTTCGCATTTCTTTTCTGCACTCGGACTTCAACTTGAGTATAGGAAAGAAATGGGTAAAAATACTTTTTTTTTCAAAGTCATGTTAACTTAAGTTACGATTTTCAAAATATTATTAATTTAATTTGTATTGTGTGTTTATGACGTTTAAAAGTTTATATAAACTTTGACTATACCTACACAGTTGTTATAATTATATACCTAAATCGAATTCAAAAGGCCATCTTCGGCTGTACCTACAATACCTACAGTACCTACAATACCTACAGTACCTACAATACCTACAGTACCTACAATATAATCGTCGTAATTCTTTTTTTATGTACCTAATTGAGTGACGAGACGAATTTTAGCTACTCTTGCAAGACAAAAACAACATACATTTTCGCTAAATAAAATATATACGACACATAAATTAACAAATATATATAATAAGAAAACTACAAAAATATGAATAAAACTAATAAAAAAAAATATTGCTCATAGTCAACCATAGACTATGACAGCTTCTGTGGCGTAGTGGTTGGGCAGGTTGATTCAAATCTCATACATCACTGAGGTTGCGGGTTCGATTCCCGCGACGGGACAAATGTTTGTGCACAGAAAGAAAAAAAGCGCAAGCATTTGATTCGTGTCCGGGTGTTGTGGGACCATGGTCCTTATAGTTCCTGGTTCCCTAGATACAGGGAATCCTAGTTAGGGGTCAGGATCTATGTATGTGATCGTTGGGCGTTATAGATTGAATGCCAATAATTCCGTCCTCCTCCTCTAATGTTACTGTACCCGACGGGGTCCATATAAGCAAAGAAAACTAACTATTTACGATATAAGACTGTAGTACGTTTACCAAATTACACCTTGTATTTCATTCCATATGTAATACAAGGTGTAATTTATAATATTTTTCATTACTCATATTTTTAGCAATATTTTTGAAGTTTTCTTATTATGCGGTAAAGAATCTGCATCTCAATCGCATACAGTAATGCGGTCAATATCAATCTGTGAAATCTAGCGTTTTCCCAGACAATATTTTTCATTGCACTAGTTCACTCATACGCAGAATTTTCGGAGATCCGCCATTTGGGGAATTTCGCAAATCACGCAGGTCAAAGATAAAAGCGAACGGGACGTTTGCACTGTGCACATTGGGAGAGAAACGGAAGTGCATGGGCGATTGGCGCATGACAGAGCTCGGTCACTGACTCCCACTTGGTATGTAATCCCTAGAAAGGTCACTTGGAATTGATTTTACAACATAAAGCTACCTACTTACTGGTGGTAGGTTTCTCGTATGCGAGAGGCCGTCTGAGTGGGTACCACCGCTTTGTTATTCAGCCGCCAAGCAGTAGTGCCCAAGCATTACTGTGTTCCGGTTTGAAGGGCATTGTAACCAGCGAAATTACTGGGCATTATGAAATTAAACAGCTAATTGTCTCAGGTTGACGAGCGCAGTGCAGCGCCGCGCAGGATTTTGCAAAACAAAGTTCTGGGTGGTGCTGCTACTGTTATGGGCAGGTGTGTTGCTAACCATCAGGCAAACGACCAGCTCGTTTGTCATTCAGCTATGTATAAAAAAAAACTATTTTTTCGAAAAGTATCGACGCGAGAATCAAAAATAATAGGGTAGTAGTTGAAGTGGTAGGGTTTAGCTGCCATTGTAATTTGTCTGATTTGGCCTAATGACCTTCGTAACCCAAATGTTTTAAACATCACTCCAGAGCTAGAAGTGCATTGCATTCGAATGACGCAAAATAAACCATACCTAATAATTTGTTCAAAACAAAGTGAATAGCTTGCTAGATAGAGATTGTGCTCTATTTGGGAATCACCTACAAAGAGACAGGAACTCCTTGGAACTCACGTTCTAAATAGCACCCACAAATATCTCACAATCTTCGGGAGCTTTGCCACAATGAAAGTGGAATGCAATAAAGTTTGACACAGAACCGTTTTCAGAAACATTTGGTATTCCTCTGTCGTTTTTCATTTTGATTTTAGTGACCTGTTATTTGTTTGGCGTTCTTCATTTGGATATCATTTGGCATGATTCTCTACTTTTAACGATGGTCAACCGAGCCATTAGATTTTATCAAAAAACTTAAGCAAGTGTCGGGACCTTTTCTTCGAATATATTCAGGCTGATACGATAGTTATCAGTCGCGGGGTCAGAGACACTTTATATAATATGTCTAATCGTCAGAGATAGCTTACTGTGTAGTAACATAAACACAGTTGCTATAGCCATTTAGAGGATAGAATATTTAGCGCCGCCGCCGCTAACGAGCTAGTTTGAAGTTACTTACCTCTAGATTAGGTTACTTTGTAATTAACAGCTCACACATACCTAATGCAAAATGCACTAAACTTGTCATATACACCAGTGAAGCGTATATGTATTTTCGGGTGCCTGTACACAGCTGTGCGGACTGAAGCGAGGAATTTTTAACCAATGCGGGATCTGTAAAATCACTTACGTTATTGTGAGCAATTATGTTGATTTAATTTTCCTCGCTTCGCCCCGTCCAGTTTCGGTAGTTACAGTCAGGTAACTCAAGGATATATATAATTTTTTTGTTACAGGTTAACAACTTTGGCGTGTTAACGTTTAGAGCTGACATTCCCTCGTTCATTAACACGGAGTTCCCGCTACCATATCCTTCTATCGCAGCATTCTACACCAATGTGGACACAACCGTAGAAGGCGCCGTCTACTTCCGGGAGACGGACGAACCCCACGTCATCTCCAAGGCTGAGGAGAGCGTTCAGAACAACTTCCACGAATACTACGACTTTAAAGCCACTAGCGTCTTCATCACAACCTGGCTTGAAGTCCCTTACACCAGCGAGATACGAGACCGTAAGAACAGCTTCCAAGTCGCACTTATCAGCAATGGCACGGAAAGCTTTGTAGAACTCTTGTACCCAGAAAGGGATATCCAATGGATTCAAAGAGAAACGCTGCCAACGGGAATGCCTGACGCAAAAGCGCAGGCTGGATTCATCGCTGAAGATGGACGAATGTTTACGCTGAGAGGCTCCGGCAGTCATGCGATTAGAAATATCGTTTCGTAAGTATTTGTCATCCTTCTATACTACACTTTGCTACTAGAGAAAATGATCCAAATGATATTTTTCTTCAATTTCAGATGGTCAAATACACACGAGCCCGGAAAATACGTGTACCGAGTCGGAGCCATATCTCCAGAGGATAATATCGCCGCCCCCGACCAATACGATCAAAATGAGGTGGAGGTAGAAGAAGAGTCCAAAACGTGTGCCCTGAGCGGCCCGAGCGTCTGTCACATGCAAGCTAAATGCGTGGACTACCAGGCTGGCATCTGCTGCCAATGTAACGAAGGCTTCTATGGGAATGGGAAATCTTGCATAAAGAACGATGTCCCTCTGAGAGTACACGGCAAGGTCAATGGCATAATCAACGATATTCATCTAAACGACGTCGACATTCAAGCCTATGTGGTCGTGGCTGACGGCCGAGCATACACCGCTCTTTCGCTGGCCCCGCCTTCTCTAGGCGGCAGTTTGCAGTTGCTCAACGTACTCGGCGGTGTCGTGGGATGGCTCTTCGCTAAACCTTCTGGAAACGCCAAGAATGGATACCAACTCACTGGATCGCTGTTCAACCACACCGCAGATATTTGGTTCCCTGCATCGAACGACAGAGTGACAGTGCAACAGGAATACTATGGTCATGACGTGT
This sequence comes from Petrophora chlorosata, assembly GCA_951640565.1. Lineage (NCBI taxonomy): Eukaryota > Metazoa > Arthropoda > Insecta > Lepidoptera > Geometridae > Petrophora > Petrophora chlorosata. The sequence continues at coordinate 2,970,206 of OX621197.1, read as the reverse complement.
TTGACCAAATCACAACTGAAACCGATGTCAGGGGTACATTGCCGAACATATTGCCAGGAACGAAGCTAGAAGTGAAAGAATACGAAGAGCAATACACGATTGTGGAAACTGGACTTATACGCTCGGACTCCTCGAGGATATTTATAAATAAAAATACCAGTGAACAGTATGAAGCAAGGATTACACAAACTTTTACATTTCATTCCTGCCGGTATGCTCCTGTAACCCAAGAATCCACTCTACCGGTAACTTTGAAAGTTTCCAAAAATTATTTGGGATATGAAACAAAAGAAAACATTGTGAGATACGGGACGAGCAACAAAATTGCGCCACTCGGACAAGAAGATCCTTGTATCCGAGGTCGAGAAACTTGCGGCCCTCACAGTTCATGTGTGGTGCACGATGACTCTTTTGCCTGTGTATGCCAAACGGGTTTCACAAACATTTACCAAGACAATACTCTGGTGTGTATAGACATTGACGAGTGCGAGGCCGGTACACACAACTGTGATCGCAACGCTGAATGCATCAACAATGACGGAGATTTCCAGTGTCGGTGCAAACAAGGCTTTGAAGGAAACGGCATCAGCTGCACTCAGCGCTCCAGCTGTCAGGACAGGAAGTGCGACGTCAACGCGCAATGTGTAGATACGGTCGAAGGACCACTCTGCACCTGTAATCCTGGATACACGGGTGACGGAACGTGGTGCTGGCAAACTCCCGAGTACGCCTGTGCTCATTGTTCCCCATACGCATCGTGCCCGTTTTCTTCCGCAACCAACGGTTACACCTGTCAATGTAATCCAGGATTCTATGGAAACGGTTACGAGTGTGTAGAAAATAAAGTTACTACAGCACCTTCCGAACCCTCTGTAACTCCAGAAACTTATTATCCTGTTTATCCTTCGGATGCTCCTGCTCCCCTGTCTCCTGAAAATCCTCCCGACTCGTCCTACTATACCTACGAGAGCACGACCATAACCGCCAAAGAAGCCGAATATAACGAGACCTTCGTGCTGCCCATCTGCGACACCTACAGCTGCGTCTGTCCTCAGGGCTATGTCAATTACAGAGACGAAAGAAACAACGATCTATGCAGACTCGAAAGTTACAACGTTCCCACTCCAGCCATTGATAACACCGATAATACGTGTAAGTGTACCATCGTATCTCTTTCAGCAATTTAGTTTTTTTGTTATTATCATAAGAGTATACTTAGCTCCATTTTTTTCTCATCATAGATGCATGTAATTCCGACACCGACTGTCCACCAAATGCAGTGTGCTCCTTCGGGCCAGACACCGAAAGCGAATCATACACGGGCCACTGCATCTGCCCGGAAGGCTACGAAGGCGACGCGTACGAATGCATCGAGCGCACTGGACCCAACTGCTCGTGCGGGCTCAACGCGCACTGCGTTGACACCGCCGCCGGCGAGCTGCTCTGCGTGTGCGATGCGGGCTACCAGGGCGACGGCTACCTCTGCCGACCCAACTTCAGCTGTACAAACAACTCCGACTGCGAATACAACGCCGAATGCATACCGAACCCAGTCTCCGGCGAGTACATCTGCCAATGCGTAGAGGGCTACGTAAAAGATCAGAACGACGCCTGCATCCCGGACGCCCAGCTGTGCAACGGAGCACTGTGCGCGGAACACGCCTCCTGTCTTTTTGACGACAAGATCAACGTCGCCTTCTGCCACTGCGACGACGGTTACGATGGCGATGGAATATCACAGTGTGTCCAAGCTGGCCGCACGTGCGATATCACGAACGACTGCAACATGGATGCCACCTGCACCTTCGTCGAAAACTCTTATCAGTGTGTCTGCAAGGACGGCTTTATAGGCGACGGTTACACTTGCACGCCCGAACCAACATGCCGACACAACCTCTACCTGTGCAGCCCGCAGGCGTCCTGTTTGAAGAGGAATGACGGCTACGTGTGCGAATGTAACTCGGGCTACACCGGCAACGGAACAGTCTGCGAGCTGAACCCGCGATTGTCCGGAAACTTCCTTGTCGTGAGCGAAGGTGCGACAATATACCGTGTCCCCTTCCGGATCTCACCCAGAGAGTATGCCACTCCATTCAACAGTGGCATAGATCAAATTGCCGTGGGCATAGACGTCGACTGTGTTTCTGGAAATATCTACTGGGGCGATGTTGTAGGCAACACCATTAAGCGAGCTGCTTATGATGGATCACGTTTCGAAGTCTTCATGAGAAATGGTACGTTCAAAATTACCTACTCTGTTAACTTTTTCCTTGATTTTTGTTAATTGAGTGACCAAACGTGCACGTTGTCCACCTGATGGTAAGCAACACGCTTGCCCGTAACAGTTGCAGCACCACACATAATATTGTTTGAAAAATCCTCCGCAGCACTGCGGTGCGCTCATCGCCCTGAGACAATAATGCCCAGTAATTTAAACTGGAACACAGTAATGCTTTCGTACTACTGCTTGGCGGCAGAATAGTGACCAACCGAGACCGCATTTCACATAAGAAAGACCTACCACCACCTAAGTCTAGTCAATAGCATTAAACTAAATATAATTTTCTAATCTTTCTTTCTCAGGTGTCAAGTCACCCGAAGGCGTGTCGGTGGATTGGTCATCGCGAAACATTTTCTGGACCGATTCGAAGAAATTAACTATCGAAGTGGCCAATCTAGACACAAAAGTTCGGAAGGTGTTGTTCGCGGTTGACGGGATTTCTAATCCTAGAGGTATTGCTGTGCATCCAGGAAGAGGGTAAGAATATTATTTCTGAATACCAATCCAACGCCGACTGCCATTATTGTATATTTATGAATTTATTATTGCATTTTATGGATAAATACAGTCAATTTTTCACTGTTCCTATAGCAAAACGGGTACCAGCTGAAAATCAGCGCCGAATAGTGTAAAACTCTCGACATTTTATGCTAAGCTGAGCCCATTCGGCACATATATTTATTATTTAAGTTTTATTTTTTATTTCCTGTTTGTGTGCCGAATAAATGGTTTTTCTTTCTTTTTCATTCTATAGGTTCACGCATCTACAGTTACATCAAATAAATAGAGTTACGTCTTTTTTACAGAAAAATCTTCTGGTCTGATTGGAAACGTACAGGTCCCAAAATCGAATGGGCCAACATGGACGGCAGTCAACGAGGAGTGTTCCTTGATAATACTGACGTCACGCTGCCCAATTCTCTGGCCATCGACTGGGCGAAGGACCGACTTTGCTGGGCCGACGCCGGCTTGCTGGCAATTAAGTGTGCGAGCATCGACACTCTGGAGAGGGATACGATAGCTGCTTCGTGCAGCCATCCCTTCAGCTTGGCTGTCAATGGAGATACATTCTATTGGACCGATTGGAGAACGTAAGTGTCACTGTTAAAGAAGCAAAACTGTTCTATAGTTTGTGAGGGTAGTTTATATCACTCAATATCATGAGTTCTTGAAGTGATGCCTTATATACTTTTAATTATATGGCTTCAGACTCTTCAAAAGTATTTTTACTTAATTGCTGCAACGTCTCCTTCGCAGGTTGAGGATCGAGTACGCAGACACTCGCAACTCTCTCCGAGGTCAACTGCCCATGGCGGTCACCGGTCGCCACTACGGGCTGGCGGTGGCGCCGGATCAATGCCCCGCGGCTGGCAACGTGTGCCAGCAGAGAAACGGAAACTGCGGCCCAGAACAGCTCTGTCTGCCAAACGGACAGGGCGGCAGGACGTGTGTGGATGGCGACAGTAGTTATAATGAGGTTTAGATCTTTGAATAACGCTTAGAAGCTGTCTGTAAACTGACGCTTGATAGGATAAGTGAACGCAAAGTGAAGCAAGCCAGAAATGGCTTGGTCTACTCATGCTTTACTATCATTCTGATGTTATCTTAAGGTCTTCTTTTCCCATCAAATCAGAAAGCCCGCATGCTATAGATAGTTAAGATGTATGCGGTCACCAAATTTACACATAGAATAATTTCTATTTAAATGATTTAAAAAGGTTACAGACTATGAATAGTATCAGACCATATATATTTCTACATTTCATCTGCGGGTAGTTATATAAATAGAGCCAAAGTATAAAGCCAAATAACTACCACGAATAAGTTAGCATTATAATTTACAGAGAATTGTATGTTTGATTGTTGTTGTAAATTAAGTTTGTATAAAATATATACACATAAAAGAACTGGCAATAAAGTTTTGTCTGCTTGCTTGAATAACTGGCGTACACAGTTACTGTAAAATCATGCTATAATATTTTTTTATTCTGGAAAATATGTTATGCATAAAATACTAATTTACTTAATAAATCGTATAATTATTAAGTTTTATATGTGTAGGAATTCAATGAAATGCATAGGATAAAAAATTAATAACAAAACAATAGGTACTTATATTAACATACTGTAAGATCTTTATTCGCTTCAAACAATGTAATTTATTTATATCAAAGCAATAAAGCTATTTATTTAAACAATAATAATGTTTTACTATGTGGTGCTATATTGCAGCTTGTTACCATTTACCATAATAATTTATATAGTATTTGTAGGATAAATAATTAATTTTTAGAAAAAAACAAAAACCAACTTCTATGTATCTTCGAAGTCCAAGGTCACATATCGATGAAATTTATATGGGACCACTTCGTAGCTATACTGAACCCAACGCAAAAAGAATTTTCCAAATCGGTTCATAAATGACGGAGATCTGAGGTAACAAACATTAAAAATAAATTAAAAATACAATCGAACAGAGAACTTCCTCTTTTTTGAAGTCGGTTAAAAGTTAACAGAACTAAAATAGTACGATTTGTAAGAGTAAGTAAAGAGTATGTTTTACAAGTTATAAAATCTGATAATTATATCATGTTTATAGATTTTTGGAATCAACTCAATCTTTTAAATTACTTACGTTTAAAAATATTTTTTATAAATTTTGGGCAAGGCATGACACACACACACTGAAGCTTTCAAATTTGGTCCTTCATAATTTAAAATGCTTTTGTATGCCCAAAACATTTATACTTCAATAATTTGGAATTAGATAAACCCGGAAACCTATCTCACTACCTCAGTAGGATGTGCACGAACATTTTGACATTGCTTAATCGAAACATTTCGAGATTACAAAGATCAATTATGATTTGTAACATTTTAAGATAAGGGACTCCTTTGTAACCAAAGTTTAGAGTCAAAAGTAAAACAATAATCAGTCATTAACAAAGGGGTGCCTTTTCTTTTAAAACTTAGTGATGAAAATTTCTTTAAAACATTTAAAATTGTCTTTAAAATCGTTAAAACGTTTTCGTTTGATGACATTCTTGCAAATAGTTCGTACCTACAGGTCAATAAGTTGGATAGATATTGCAACAACCATCAATCGCAACAATGTATGTCCAAACCTTATTCTTATGTATCCTAGGTTACAAAATCTAAGTACAAGTCTGGTATTCTAGCTTAGATAATCTCCATAGTGTCTTCTTAAAATCAAATTAGGTACTTATACATTCATCTTGACTTTTCGAATGAAAAATGTGAATAAAACGTAAGTGATTTATCTTTTCAAAATATTTACACATAACCTTAGTTACAACTAAACCAAGAGAACAAGGTGTTTGTAAAAATGTTACAATTATAAATATTGTTACATACCAGACAAAGTAACTAATGACAAAGAGATTACATGCTTAGCCCCAAAGGTCCTCGGTGCGTCCAAACTTAAAGACCAGTGACCCGGCGAAGATGAAAGCGTTCTGCATGAACAAACTTACACCGGACCATGTGTGCTTCTTCTCTGTAAATATAGATAGATAGATAGAAAATTCCCTATTGCACAAACAAATTTGTAAGTACATAGGCGAACTTAATGCTAGTGAGCATTATCTTCCAGTTAACCGTGTTGTACTGTGGAGATTTTGTAAGGTAGTGCAAACAAAATATAAAGTAATAGTGAAAAAATTTAAAGGCCATACAAAAATAATATCAAAAAAATATGTCTTAATAAGCCAATGCAGGCAGTACCTAGTCTACAGGAAACTTAATGTATATTGTGCAATAAAGAGTGCAATCACCCAACAACAATATTCAACATCCTAGCATTCAAAGCATACTATAAAATCCAATATATACCTGAAAGTGCCTTGACACACAGACTTTATATTTCAGGGAGTGCACATTAGAATAGTCGGCAGGGTCCCGTTTGTCAGTTAATAGTAAAAATTATTGTTACTTGAATTTGATTTATGTAAACCTCATTTAAAATTGAATATAGTAATAGTAAACCGTACATATATCTGGATATATTCTCACCTGAATTTACATTATTGGCAAACAGAATCCAACAGGAAGCAATGAGTGATGCAAACCCGACTACGAAGCCAAAGAACAGCCACAACCGGGCACCACGAGGTCCCATACATCCTCCGGTGTATGTCTCTCCACGTACCTGGAATTTGACCACATTTATTGTTATCAGGATGTGTTTTATTCTTCAACAAATAAACCAAGCTAGCTGGTCAAGCTTGTTTTAATCTTATTCAATATGGATTAATTAACTCTCAAACAATGGTTTTCATGGTTTTAGTCAAACAACTATTTAAAGAATGGGTACTCTTTACCCAGCACCCTTAGCATGGACCATAGAAAAAAAAATCCATTTATATATACTTTTTATTTGACGAAAGTGGATAAAACAGGAAATAAATTGTTTTGTCTTCGGTCCATGCTAAGGGGGCAGATTGTATTTATGAGGAAAAAAGTAGAGCTCTTCAAAGTAGCCTATGGTATCTTTTAAAGCACATTCTGTTTCCTAGTATTCTATTTAGTTTTTTTTACGCTTAGGATAGATGTAAAGTTCGTGCTAATCTTGACTATTTAAATCCCAGTATATTACGAAGAACATACCTGTGCATTAGATACTGAGTTCACCATGATCAATGACAATGTGGCCATCACTCCGCAGACATGTGATGCATTGGGTAGCTCATGTGGATATACTGACACTGCATCAATGATGAACCACCACCCTGAAAAGAACTGTCAAAACAAACAATATCAGAAGTCAAATCAGCGCCGAGTAGTGTAAAACTCTCAGCATTTCATACTGAGCTGAGCCCATTCGGCACATATATTTATTATTTAAGTTTTATTTTTTGTTTGTCGTGTTTGTGTGCCGAATAAATGGTTTTTCTTTCTTTTATCTACTTATTTTACTTCTTGCATTTATTCATTTTGTTCTTCATAAATCTGTACTACAATCAAGAACGTAGATATAAAGGATAAAGAGAAACGTACAGAAGTAAATTTATTGCAAAACATGGTTGATGTTTTTGAGCACCTAATCTATTGTTTACTTTCTAGTTTCTATGTACCTATGTACCATTGTATTTGGATACAAGACACTAAACCACTATAGACTATAGGTACCTGCTAGGATAAGCGTTGCTTAGCATCGTATTCATAAAAAAATAGGGAATTTATAGAAAAGAAAGTAAAAAAATTGAATGAATCATCAAAATACAAACCAAGATTCCAGCAGCTATCGATGCTATAATATTTCTCTTTTCTCCGCTCTCGAACCACACACAGCTTGGCATAGTCATGTTTTCGAAGCAGCTCATTGCAGAATTAAATCTTTCTACTTGTTTTTCAAGAAAATAATTCGTAGAAATTATAAATAAAAAGTGATCTGTGAAGTAACATGAAGTGACAGTTTGTCATTATGTTCCAGTTGGCCTCGGCCTCAGTTTCGGCATTGAGGTCTTACACTATAGAGGGATAATTACGAAGTTTTCCGACCTAAAAAAGGATAGCGCTATACAACAGGCTCTTATAAAGAACGAGGCACAACTATTATCATATTGTCTCTATCGCGTAACCCATTTTCTTAACATTGGTCATGACGTGTTAAGTCAAAATAGTGGTCCGGCAGGGTCGGCTTGTGGTTTTTTAATTTGTGTTTTGGTATTTCTTATTATTTTTAAGTGAATCTTTGTGAATGTGTACTAGAAACAATTTAGAATTGAATGTGAAAAAACATTATATATAGACTCTATAGTGTCATTCCTCAATGGGTTTCGGCTTTCAGTGTCACTTTATTATGACATTTGAGAAGCATAGAACGTTCGTTCATTAACGAGCGAAACAACGATGCCGCTATACTATGCTAATGGAAATCTATGTCTATAAGCCTTGGAAATCTATGTCTACATTGAGGTCTCCTCAATGTATGTCTAGAAACCTATTTAAGCTTCTTGCTCAGATAAAGAAGGCTTCTTGCTATCTTGCTAAGCTCCTTGTCCTTAGTATAGTAACTTAAGTTAGCTATGTAAAAAAAATAAAACACAATTTGAACTTTAGATGCTCAGAGTAAGGTGTTCTTCCTCTGAGTTTAGATGCTTTATATTTATGGATTTGATTTGTAGCAGAAAGTTCTTCAAATAAGTTAATGAGGTAAACCCCTATTAAGTCGTTTTATGGTAAATCCCTATATAAATTAAACACTCGTTCTCGGTTAATCATAAGGTATAAAGACAACAATATTTAGCAATACATCATCGTATTGTTTAGACGGCAGGATATTATTTATACCTTAATCAGGCTCTTCTTCGTAAAATTTTCCGTTATTTATATTTTTTTAAACAATGTGGACAGTAACGTAGCGAGGTGGGTGGGCGTGGCCCCCGTTGTGCTAGTTGTGATTTTTAATTTCATTAAACTTAACAACTCTTAACACTCAGACAGTGAACCTGGGTATACTGTGTCTAATACCACAGAATAATTAACCCTTAATCGGACAGAACAAAAAAAAACGCTTTTCGTGGTTTAAGTAAGTTCTTGTATCATGTGAGATAGTAGTGTACATAAAATAAAATAAAAATTACTGAAACTGAAAATATAAGGTGTTTTCGGGTGGGAAATTATTTCCCTTTGTCCGATCACGTCTATAAATTTTAATAGACTAGTAACTTACTCTGACTTTACTTTTGAATTTATGTACCTCGATCCTCAAATAAATGTGTACAGATTTATTTACATAGAAGTGAAGTGGAGGGATAGTGTGCGAATGAAAGATTGACAAGATGACTAGATTGACAAGGTGGGAAAATAGTTCCCTATGCCCGATTAAGGGTTAAACGTTGGCAATACGTACCTGACTACGCCCAGGTTTTTTTTAACTGAATGACGAGACGAGCTGGTCGTTTGCCTGATGGTAAGCAATACGCCAGCCCATAACAATAATAGCACCACCCAGAACTTCGTTTTGCAAAATCCTGCGCGGCGCTGCACTGTGCTCGTCACCCTGAGACAATGCACAGTAATTTAGCTGGCTACAATGCCCTTCAAACCGGAAAACAGTAATGCTTGCGCACTACTGCTTGGTGGCTGAATAACTGCCAAAGCGATGGTACCCACCCAGACGGCCTCTCGCATACGAGAAACCTACCACCATTGGTAAATTATGATATTATTCCTGTGGTTAAAGAGTAGGTATTTTTGTGCAATTGCGAAAATAAGGGGGGAGAGGCCAAATTCAGGCTGGGCCCCGAGCGGTAAAAACCTACGCTACGCTACTGTTTAGTAGATCAAGTAGACAAAGCTGTAACTTTAATTCGTGAAACTAGCTTATATTAGACATAAATACATACATATACTTTTGGAAAATCTGCGCCTTTCATTCTAAACAATGTGGCCACCAGCCATTCTAATATCATTTTTTTCTAATTTTTTATCTTTGGGGGAAGATGGTAGGTTTTTTTTTCTCAATATAGGTACATCATAGATAGCAATTTTATTTATGAACGGTAGCAAATACTAGCAAATTTATAGCAATTCTTCAATTCATACCATGGAAAAAGGGCAGGCAATCAGCCAAATGAATTACAGACAATCCTTACAGTTATATAGCTTAAGGTTTAATAAAACATTTTAATATTTAATTATTTTAATTATTACAAAATTAGATCATAAAACGTCATTAATACTCGTTTAAAATTAGTTTATTTCGTCTTACAAGTATTTATTATGAAATACACACAATTTCGAAAAAAACAAAATCACGTGACAGTCAATACCTAAATAGAGATTGTAAAAATTGTGAATCACATAAGTACCTAAATTTTAATCTCCAGTGTCGAAATATAGTAATCTCACCTACATTCTAAAAGTGTAAATGCTAGATAAATAGTTGTGACTCGTGTCATAAGAGAAAGGCGAAGGAAGTGATCACAGTATAGGTTAGAGAGAATATCAATTGTAGCAGTAGCCCTCGTTTTGGTAGCACCATTCGGGCTGAATGGACTCTGCTTGGATGCCCATCCGAACCAACCGCTCTCTGAAAAAAACAATAAAATAGTTTTGGTGGAAAACGAAAAACTGGCGCAAAAGACTTTTTTTTGTATTTTTTTTATTATAAAATGTCTCTTAAGCGTTTGATTGTGTAACGTTTTCTACCTGAAACCGGAGAAGTTTTAACTTTTGCCTCTATCATCTAGATACATAATATCACAGAATACTTAATAGTAAATATGTAGTTATGTAAGGTTTCATATGGTTTTAGTTTTAATATTTATTGTGGTTTAGTTAAAAAAAACGACAAAAGAAGGAGACGTTACGCAGTAACTAGTAAGTAATCTGTGACGACGAACTTCGTTATAGCAAATGTTCGATCGGAACGTGAATCGGCCGGTGTGGACCCGGAGCACAGATAATCTTTATCTATCTATCTTTATCTGTGGTCAACGGACTTCGCAAGTACTTTACCCTCAGCTGTCTACTCAAAGACTTTACCTGATATGTAGCATTCTATACTCGGCGTCTTTCCAGGTGGTGTTGGGTTCCGCCCACAGGCGCTCGGCGAGCGCGGCGGCGCGCGGCCACAGCCGACCGTCCAGCGTCGCGCTGTCGGCCTGCTCCGACCACAGGGCCGCTTCGCCACCTGCAACAAAATAACATAATTCATTTTATAAGTAAAAAAAAACACCAACTTTAATTCTGATGTATCTTGGAAGTCCAAGGTCGAATATCGATGGTATTTATACTTAATTTTATTTATTAACGGTTTTTTTATCGGGCCACCTTGTAGCTATTAATACTGAACGCAAAAAGAATATTCCAAATCGGGTTATAAATGACGGAGTTCTAAGGTAAAAAACATAAAAAATATAATTTGAAAAAATACAATCGAATTGAGAGCCTCTCCTTTCGAAGTCAGTTAAAAACAAAATTACTGGAAATCTGCATTATTATTAGCAATCAACCCACATGGATATCCTACAAATGATACTGGAATACATAGGTAAGGGGAGGCTCCGTCGTAGCTTACTAGCTAGGAAATGACGCTTAGCTTTGCTTTTCTAGCTATTTCACTTTCGGTCACTTCACTTCTTGTTTGCATGTCATTTGAGGAGTTCCACATATACCACAATTCCTCCAATATCATGTGGATAGATAGACATATATATCATGGAGAACTTGATCGGTAAAAAATTTAGGAAAAATCTGACAATAAAATAATAATAATAAGGAACGAGGCGAAATCTCATATCATAGACTGGTTCTCACCCATTAAAAAAATTCACCTCAATCGCCTAATCATAAGTAATTTTCATATCTCCAATAATAGTCCTCGCACTTAACGGGGGCTGTCTTTGATTGCACCTTCTTAATGTTGCACTGAGAGACAGTCCCCGATAAGTGTTGCCTATTACATATCAAAATTAAATGCTCTTAGGAGGCCTCTACGTGTTGGACTCATGTCCCCGCGCAAACCTTCCAAAGGACCGAGTGTATAACCCGTGAGAAAGAGCGACATAATAATAAAAATAATTTAGAATTCAAGCAAGCCTAAATAAAAGCTTTGCAATAATAAACAAAAAATTAACATTATCTTTAATATGTTTTGTGTTGGTAGCTTGTCACAGCTTTTGTCATCTTGTATGCCGCGACCAAACAGTGACGTCATAAAAGCCATTGCCATTTCTTTCTACAAAATGTTGAATAGAAGTAACAATTTTATTTTTCAAAAAAATATGATCTGTTTCTAACTAGAAAACAAGATTTTTGATAAAAAATGATTTTTAAGACAAGCTTTTAACAAATTGTCGGAACCGCGAGCAGATTAAAATGAGCCAAAACACTAGTAGTTTACGATTATTCGTCCTCCACCATCAGATCAGCTGGCTGTCACTTTAAATAATATTGCATTGTCATCGGACATTGACAAGTATGCAAAATTTCAACTCTTTAGGATAAGAGGAAGTGGTTCTAATTCAACTTGCAAGATTTGACCCAAACATTGCAAGTTGAATAAAAGCTTGTAAAAGTACAAAGTTTACCTAGAATCTGGTCCTTGTATTCGTCCGCCATGGCGGCCGGACTGTTGTCGTATACCTTCTGCCAACCGATATACGGCGAACACCAGTTGTTACCTGAAACCAACGTTACAAATCATAACAGTACCTAGGTAAATTAAAAAATAACTTGTTCCTTATAACAAGAGCGTTATCAACTGCAGACGACAATGCAAAGTTGCGGGCAAAAGGAGCGTTGGGAGAACAAAATTGTCCTGGCTTTGCAACATCCGACAATGGACTGGGAAGAAACAGGTTGGCTCTGAACAAGGAAATGTTGTGTGAAATATGAATTACTTATTTTATTTTTAAGCAGGTACCTAGATAATATTATATACCTTTCTAGTATTTTTTTGCATTTTATAAAAATATCTCATGTCTCCTTTCCATACAGACTTAGTCTCCTAAAAAGTTAAGAAAAGAGGGTAGGTACTTGTCATGCAAGTCTTGTTGTTGTCAATATGTCAATCATGTCAATGTCATGATGATTAATTTTTATTGGGATAACTATGTCTTCGTACGGTTTTAACATTCAGCCAAGTAAATAAAATGAAGTGCTGATTGCGATCGAGTATATTATGTACCGGATACTGGTCTTCTTTATTTTTATGTTTTATTGTTTTTTTAATCGCCAGTCCAGAATATTAATTATAATTATAGCACAATATTTACGTTTCTTGTAAATTTTTGATATTGTGAAAGTTAGCTTATAGTTTTATTAGTTTCTGTAAACAACACAACTGGCAGGTGGACAGTAGAGTCGTAAAAGTTAATTTAATTTTAGTTTATTATTTATTAAGAATTAGATATATATATATATACATATTTATTGTTATTTTAGTTTATTCTATTAGTATTTATTATATTTATTATGTTGAATAGTAGTAGTGACAGCGATATCGAGTATGTTTCTTGTGCTTCTTCGGAGGACATTAGTGATGTTAGTTACTGTAGTATACCTACACTTTCCAATAGCATTGAGTCCTTTATTGGCGATGTTCCTAAAAACCTAAATATTCTCCACATAAATGCGCAGAGTATCCCGGCTCATTACCCAGATATGTTGGCGTCGTTTGATCATAAAAATATACATGCTATTTTAATTTCAGAATCTTGGCTAAAGCCATGCCTTCCTTCCACTTCATACTCCTTACCAGGTTTTATTCTCATACGCAATGACCGCACTGGTTGCGGGGGTGGCGGCGTTGCCATTTACCTTCGTCCACACATTCCATATACTATTGTGAGTATGTCAGCGCAACCCCCCCCATGCGATGCTGGTGAGCATTTACTCATTAATATTGCCTTGTCCCACTCTAAGGTACTTTTAGGTGTTTACTACTGTCCGTCTCTTCGCATTAACTTTTTTAATTCTTTCGAAAAGCTTTTACATGATCATACCCCTTCTTACGACCACACAATCATTATGGGTGATTTCAACACATGCTTGCTAAAACGTGACTCCCGGTCGTTGTCTTTTGAAACTACCATCAGGGCTAGCAACTTAAACATTCTTCCTCTTACTGCCACCCATAACTTTCCTCACTCAGTACCTTCGCTTCTCGATCTCATTATTGTTTCTTCTCCAAATCATGTTAGTAAGCATGGTCAATGTTCGGCGGACGCTTTCTCCTGTCATGATTTGATTTACCTCTCATATAAAGTTCGTCCGCCCAAACCCAAACCCAAAGTTCTTCTGCTACGTAATTTTGGTGGTATGGATTTGGACTGTTTGCGTAAGGACGCACAGGAACTAGATTGGGCAGCTGTCAAAGATGGGGTGTCCATTGACGACAAGGTAGAGGGTTTTAATCGTATTCTGACTGCACTATACGATGTTCATGCTCCTGTCAGACCAGTCAAGATTAAACATCTCCCAGCACCTTGGCTCACCAGTGATATCAAAACCTTGATGCATAAAAAGTTAATAGCCAAGACTAAGGTTAGATGTTGTCCATCAGACTATAACAAATCCAAATATTTAGAGCATCGAAATCGCTGCAATAGAGTGTGCAGGAATGCACAACGCCGACATATTCATAGCTCCGTAGAAAACGGAGACTCTGCTAGAGTGTGGAAATTTCTTAGGTCAATGGGAGTTGGAAAGTCCCGTCAAGATAATATACCCAAAAATTTTGATATCGACATGTTAAATAAACACTTCTCCTCTTCATCCAACTTTGATGGACTTACTAAATCTGCTACTCTTAATTTGTTAAATGCGACTCCAACTCCCGACCACTCTCCTTTTTTTTTCCGTCAATTTACCGATTGTGACGTTAAGAGAAGCATTAGCTCCATCACGTCCAACGCAGTCAGCAGTGATAGCATTAGTCGTAAGATGATTCTACCCATACTAGATGAAATCATCCCAGTTATCTGTTACATACTTAATTTTTCCATATCCTGTGGTTTATTTCCATCATTATGGAAAGAAGCCCAAATTACTCCTCTTCCCAAAAAATCCAACCCTTCTTCTTTTTCAGATTTCCGTCCTATTTCCATTCTCCCTTTTTTGTCCAAAGTGCTCGAGCGTCTTGTACATCAACAACTCTCCTCTTTTCTAAACAGGAACGCTCTCCTCAACCCTTTCCAATCCGGTTTCCGTCCTGGTCATAGCACTGTTTCAGCATTAGTAAAAATTACTGACGACATCCGGTATGGCATGAATAACGGACAACTGACTGTGCTATCACTGCTTGACTTCAGTAACGCCTTTAACAATGTTGATTTCGATATCTTACTAGGACTCCTTTGCTCTCTTAATGTATCTCCAACGGCTATTGACTGGTTTCGTAGTTACCTGTTCGGGCGCCGGCAACGTATTCATCTTGAGGATACCTATTCGTCCTGGTGTAATACGTCTGCTGGAGTCCCTCAGGGCGGCGTTTTATCCCCTCTACTTTTTGCAATTTTTATCAACTCAATTTCTAATCAATTATCTTCTTCCTACCACCTCTATGCAGACGATCTACAAATATACACGCAGGCTCCTTTAGACCACCTACACAAAGCCATTGAAACAATAAACAGTGATTTAAAACACGTCTCAAACTGGAGTAGATCATATGGCCTTTGTGTAAATCCCTTAAAGACTCAGTTAATTATAATTGGTAGTTCCAGGATGATCTCAAGGATAGATTGGTTCCGACTTCCACAAGTTCTCTTCGACGGTACTAGCATAGAATTTAGTGATACTGTTAAAAACTTGGGCGTTTTCTTCGATCGTCAATTATCTTGGGGGCCGCAGTTGGCTGAGATCAGCCGAAAAGTGTTTGCGTCAGCGGCATCGCTCCGAAGAATTAGGAATTTTCTGCCAACATCTACCAAAATTGCTTTAGCACAGTCTCTTTTGCTCCCAATTTTAGACTACGCCGACGCCTGCTATCTGGATTTAACCGAAGATCAGCTGAATAAGCTTGAGCGTATTCAAAATTTTTGCATCCGGTTTATATTTGGTTTGCGCAAGTATGACCACATCTCTGATTTCCGAGTCAAGCTCAATTGGTTACCAATCCGACGTCGCCGGGATGCGCATGTCCTCTCCCTCTTATACAGCATCCTGTTCATTCCCTCAACCCCCTCCTATCTCAAAGAACGTTTTGAGTTCCTGCATCTTTCCAATTCCCGTTCCCTTCGTTCCTCTGATACTCTTCAGTTGAAAACCCCTGTTTACTCATCCTCATTTTATGAAAACTCCTTCACAGCTCAGGCTGTCCGTCTATGGAACGCGTTGCCCGTAGATATACGACAGGCAAAATCTATCGCAATCTTTAAAAATGTTGTGAAGAAGCACTACTTGTCCAACAACTGCTAAATTATATATCGTAATATATGTATCTGTTAATCATATCATGTTTGTTTGATATAATATAATTATATATAATATTTATCGTATTTTATATATATGTATTATTTTGTTTGTATGTATTATTTTGTTTGTTTGTATTATTATGTCTATACTATTATATTTTTGAAGTTTTGTATTTACTAAATTATATCTTTTATATTAGGTAATTACTTTATACACCAACTGACCGCAAATTTTTACAATTTTATTCCTGTCCATCCAAAGGTTGCCTGTAAGAAATTGCACATAGCGATAAGGCCGCCCATTGTTCTACCACTATTATTTGTAACTATAAACTTCTGTTTCCTGTTTTGGTGATCAATAAAGTATTATTGTATTGTTGTTGTATTGTAGGTAGTGCATACTTATAGGTATGTTATATTTACCGGAGCCGACCCAGGCGCCGAAACCGCAGTCGAAGTAAAGCGCGTCGTAGTTGGAGATAATAAGCCGGTAGCCCTTGCTCAGCAGGCCTTTTATTTGGGGATCGGTGCCGGTCGCCCAGACCTGTGATGAAAATATAGAAGTTTCTTACTGTCGTATTTACAGCAGTATAATATTAAAGGCAGGTACTACGTGGTTCATGGTCACCCAAACACGAAACAAATGTTTGCGCTTTATTTTCTGTGCACAAACGTTTGTCCCGCAGCGGTAATCAAACCCGAAACCTCCGCCGAGCCTTTCCAAGGCTGTCTGTGTGAGGTAGGTACATAACGTTGTAGAAAACCAACAAATTGAAACAAAATCACAAAAAATGCCCCTTCGTTTCTTGCCGTATCTTCTGAATAGTGTTCTTTTTCCGATACGGTGGTAGAATTATTGTGATAATTTGACGTTCAAAGCCTAAACGTTTAAAGTCTGTGAAGCCTAAACTGATAAAGAGATTTTGATTTGATTTCCTAATTTGCTATACGCGTAGGTAGATTAGATCAGAATAAAGAGCAAGGAATCCAATTGGGAAACTTAAACTCATAGTTCGCCTTCTTGAAAAAATTATCCATTAATAAAATATTATGTGAATCTCGGTACGGAACGCATTTCACAGCAATTAGAACAGCAAAAAAAGGTTTGCAGTCCTTACCATTTTCTTAGCTTAATAAAAATTAAAGAGACAGTAATTTTTACACAGAACGTTAACAAGTCACTTACCTGGATGATATATTCGTCCTTATCCAAATACGAGTCGACGTGTGTGAACTCAGTCAATGTGCTCGTCCACAGAATAATTGGCAGTTTCTTTCCGAAAGCCTGAAACGAATATAAAATGTCAATAACTTGTAGTGAAGTTATATTATTGACGGCCAAAATAATACAAATAGACGTATTCAGTACTGCAGTCCTTACTAAAAGCGAATCGAATACGAAATTACGAATCCTCTTCTGGTGTTACAAACGAATGAAAGAATAAAGGAAAGCAGAAAAGAGGAAAATAATAAAGATGGAAGAAAAGAACGGAGCTAGTAGAGAAGGATGACGGAAAGAAAGAAGGAAGAAAGACAAAAGGGACTTCTTCTATTGGTTGTTACATATTTATTGACAAGGAATTTAGAGATCACCTAGTAAAAAAACTGTGTGTCACCTTATACGCCTTGTCCTTCGCCTTATTCTGGAAGTAGTTCCAGAGCTTGAGGAATCCTGTCTTGTCCATTTCCCAGCGGTTATGCAACAAGAACTGCTGGATATCTGGCGACGAGTTCCAACACCGCTCGCTCACTTCGTCGCCGCCCATGTGGAAGATGTCAGTTTCGAACACATCTACAAAAATCAAATTTTGTGATGTATTACTAATTTACTACTACTGTTGTAATATTAATTATTCTGTGATACTGTAAACTAAAGCCAATCTTCAAAGACAATCTTAAACTATACCGAAATGTTAAGTCTTTCTTTTCTTGTAGATAACAAAATGGTTTTTGTTCTATCACCCTCTAGTGCATACGTAGATTATATCCATCTTTCTTTCATCTCTATCTATCACAATATACTAACAACGGAAAGACTTGGCGCTAAAAACTGTTTCTTGCAGACATCCAAACGGAGAATTATGGTCGTTACCGTAGGAATGAAGACTGGTTGCCACTATGCCACAACACGGCATGGCATGGCCGAAAGCAATGATCATAGTCATTGATACAAATACCTACTATACCTATTGTACTCACCGGACATGTCTTCATAGATGTCTTCCAAGTATTCATATAGTTGCTCCTTAGTAGGGTTAAACTGACCGCATGGAGGTTCCACGCAAAATTTCGACCATGGTTCCTCCTAAAGATAAAAAACAGGACTACAATGATCATCTACAATAATAACTTTGATTCCATAGATATATTCGCATGTTCCCTACGTAAATTCAAATACTTGGTATTGTCATCACTTTGGCTGGAAGACTGTACTATTCTGCATTCGTCATAATTTTTATTTCTTATTGTATTTATTTTACTCATAGTCACTCAATTAAATAATTGTATTAGTATTAATTTTAATTTATATTCTCATTTTAATTTTGATTTAATTTTTTTTTATTTTGATTTTAATTTTGACTTTGACTTTAATTTAATTTTGATTTGATGTTGAAATTTATGTTATGTTAATTTTTATTCTGTTTTAATTTTGATTTTAATTTGGTTTTAAATTTTAATTTTATTTATTGGTTCCTCTAGTTGCAACATGTTATTGATACGCATTTAATTCTAAACGCAGACAACGCAGTGGACTGCATTATTAATAATATTATAGTTATTTGAAACTGATTGCCTAACATGTACGAGTATAAAGTACTTGTTTGTTGTCTCGAAATAAATAAATTAAAAAAATACACAGTGATGAATACTTATTATTTAAATATACCTTTTGTATTTTGATAAAACTGAATCTCGTTTATTACTCGCGTCGTTGTTATATTATATCCAATGATTTTAGATAAATAAATTACTGATTGATAAGGAAAGTGAGGAATGGCATGGATTACAGTGAAACCATTGTCCTCATTTTGGCCTTGAATACAATCAGGACTCTTATGATACTATACCATGTATCTAGGCTATCTATATTTAGTACCAGCTGTGGGTTTTCAGGACAAAAAGCAGTATGTCAGCAGAAATGTCCTTTTCGAGAACCTAAAGAATCTAGGTACCAAATTTTCCAAAATTTGTTCAGTTGTTTTTGCGTGATTGAGTAACAAAGAAGATGGATGAAGATGGATAGATAGATCTATCCATCCATCTTTACAATATTTCGCATGTATTAGTAGGAACATGGAACAACACATGGTAGGAAGTAGTATTATAAATGCGAAAGTAGCTCTTTCCGTTTGTTACCTTTTTACGACTAAGGGGCTAAGCCTGATGAAATTTGGTGCGGAGATAGCATGTAGCCCATGGACGTGGTACAATTTATAGAACCAAATTCCATACGAAGTCGCGGGCAGCAAGTATGTATAATAATGGAGCTAGAACCGAACCTTGAAGCACACCGTGAGGTCGGTGTCCTGCCAGCCCTCGCCGACGTGCGCGGGCGCGTCGAACTCCGGCAGCACTCGCACTCCTCTCTCGAGGGCGTACTGTACCACTTCACTGATGTCGCTCTTAGTGTAAACCTGCGACAATATATATGTTTTAGTGTCAGAAGCCTTTCTCAAAACTGTGACGCAAATAAATATTATTTTTAATTAATTTGACGTATGGTTTTTGAAGTGCGCTTCTATCTCCAGACCACAGTTTTACAAAGAAACTGTATTCAGATCTAGACCATGTTTTAGAGTCAATTAAGATATTAACTGAACTGAAAAAAGGAAGATGTTTTCGATTAGACGTGTACCTATGTATTTTATTTTTATTTTATGTACTTATGTACACTGATTACTTCAAAACTACTGAACCGATTTGTATGATTTTTTTATCGGTTGAAAGAGTGTACCCGTTGGTTAAGATCTAATGATGCGCTTAACAGATAAAGATAAAAAGTCCTGAAAATGGCTGGTTTCGTATTATGATTATTTTTTTATTTGAAAGAATGTACTTACTTGAAGAGTTCGGTTCACATTTTTTATTATTTATTTACTTTACAAAAGGACTGTAACATATGAATACATCGAACATAAATATAAACCATAAAATAATATTTATTGACATAGTAATTGAAACGGAAGTAAGTAGCAATTTGTTAGTGCATTATTATTCTGTTCCATAATGTTATTAATGCGTAATGATTTTGATCTCCAATGACGTCAAACCTTCGATGGACTAAGAGCTCCTAGTTTCGACAGATTAGGTCTCCTCTCCGATACGAACGGGAAGCTCTGGCTGTCTGTGATGTGCCAATGGAACGTGTTGAGTTTCACCGCTGCCATCGCATCTGTTAAATAAACGACATGCTATAATTATCATTATTCTTTCAAATATCATCATCATCATCATCATCATCAGCCCATCACGTTCCCAGTGCTGGGACACGGGCCTTCTCTCATAGAGAGAGAATGGGCCATAATCCACCACGCTGGCCCAGTGCGGGTTGGTGAATGTCGCATGTCCTTGAATTTTTGTGAAAAATTCTTAGACATGCCGGTTTCCTCACGATGTTTTCCTTCACCGTTTTAGAGCGAGTGTTAAATCCACACATAGCTTAAGAAAGTCAGTGGTGCGGGGCCAGCGGGATTCGAACTCGGGTGCGTCGGATCGAAAGTCGCACGAGCTCCCACTGAGCCACACTCGCTCTAATCACTTCGCTTTCAAATTAGTTAAAGGTAAATAAGGATGTATTGATTTTCGTCATTTTCTGTTAATAAAGAATTTTAATCGATCCAGATCCAGTGAGATCAAACGACAAAAAGTCAGGTACCTACATATTTAAGAGTCTTAAGAAATTGATTAATCACTTTTCTGAATAAATCACGATAATTTGACGTTTTAAAATAAAGTGGCAGATTAAAAATGTATCTAAAAAAACGTTTTAGTGCACTGTCATCGAGTTGTGAGCTACCCTGAAAGTTTCAGCCGAATAGCTAATTGGGAAGTGCTCAAAACTGTAGTTGCAAGATTCCAACTGGAACGTCAGACAGACAGACAAACAAGAAAGTGGCTTAATAAAAACGTGGTAACGTGGTAAAGCTTATAAAAAGTAAATCCGTAATTAGATGTAAGACTTAGCAATTACTGATATTATACTAATTAAGATCTGTGGATTTTGTCAATAAATAAATAATATTTACCGATGGTTCTCTTGATAGAATCGATAGTGTAGAAGTTCCTTGCCGTGTCCAAGAGGATACCTCTGTATGGGTACACCGGTTTGTCGTTGATGGTGACATCGCGAACAATCTGAAAAATAAGGTTTCCAAAATGAGAAAAGGTACCTAATAAGTAGGTAGGTACTTAGATAAAATTGACAAAATATTTGGGTATATACTTGCTAATGTTAGCAAGCTTTTTTGTAGAATAATATTGTAGGCACTTCCATTTGCATTAATGAAATAAAATTGATCAAGAGACCATAAACTACCATCATATGGTTGTCTCGAAGATATTGTCTATTAGTGGTAGGTCTCTCGAGTGCGGGAGGCCGTCTGGGTAGGTACCACCGCTTTGTCAGTTATTCTACCGCCAAGCAGTAGTGCACAAGCATTACTGTGTTCCGGTTTGAAGGGCATTGTAGCCAGCGAAACTACTGGGCATAATTATGAGACTTTAACCTGATGTCTCGGGGTGATGAGCGCAATGCAGTGTTACGCAGTGTTTTTCATGGTATTAAAAGTACTGGATAGCACTGCAATTGTTATGGGCAGGCGTGTGACTTACCATCAGGTGAACGACTTCCTAGTCTCATCACTCAGTTCCATAAAAAAAAGCATCGATTCCTACAGTACATTAGCGCAAATTTATAAATACTTTTGCGTTTGGGATGCCTTTGCTTTGCAATATGCAATATAGAGCTTATACCAGCTACTGACAAATCCATTCCATATAATATTCTTTCATTTCATAAATACAATATTATCTCCAAATGGCTGTTTTGTGATCTGCCAATCCGGTTCTTAAAGATGGCAAACAACAGGTCCTAATATAATTTTAAGTTAATGACCCAAGCATACAACGATCCGCGTATATAATTAAGGTTCCTTTATCCACCTGAGATCAAAATAACTGAGTATCCAATGATCCTGAATTCTTTATGCAAATCTCCAGAGCAATGATCTCAAACTGGTTGTTTATTATTGTAAACGCAAACTGGTCCGGTTGGCGACAAATAACCACTAACCGAATATGGTAATGCAATGGACTTTGTATTCAAGATGTTTATGGTGTGTGTATTTACAATAAAAGCAGTTGATTGTGTCGTAGTTAATTCCACCACCTACACTCCTGGCGGAGAATTTAAGTGGGAGCCACGCAATTGTTTTGTATAGAGAGTACCTAAACCCAGCTATGTATGCAGATACATAATGATACGATCTTTTTTTTTACACTTAATAGATCTATGGTTGGCCACTATCTCGCCTGATGTGAAGCGATGATGTCGCCTAAGTTGGAGCACATAAATCTAGAGAGAGACGGCAGTTGAGCGGCTGCTCAGACCCGTCTCCCCGATGGTTCACCGAACATCATCCCGAAACATGACTAGATCGCTTGACGGCTTGATCTTGACGATGCTTTTAGATTTCGACGTTTTCGACGTTCATAAAAGCGGTAAAATCTTTGTTAAAACAAAATTATATTACCAGCAAATGATTTCTAATATCATCATACACTATCAGCTGGGAGAGTGTCTCCAGTCCGTGTCTCAGTCCAAAGAACGTGTTGCCTGCAATGGTAGCGTTGATTCTTTCGCTGGAAGCTGCTGCCACATTGAGAGTGTAACTCTCGTCCAAATCAAGCGAAAATTCTGAAAAAATCGAGGATTTATTAGCTAAGGCTTAACCAGACTGATGTGGGTTGTGTTGCTGGCCTAGAAGCTGAGATGATGCGACTTCGTAACAAAAACAATGTTAATACAGCTCCCGTGCGAACGATGCCGCAGTTGTCAATATTTCCAACAATGCCTGGTAAAATTCATTTCGTTGTTTCGTCACGTCTAGGTTCGCTGTATTCTGTTTTATGACTTTCCTTATCTCTTCCTTTTATTTACTTAAACAC
Source organism: Petrophora chlorosata (assembly GCA_951640565.1). Classification (NCBI taxonomy): domain Eukaryota; kingdom Metazoa; phylum Arthropoda; class Insecta; order Lepidoptera; family Geometridae; genus Petrophora; species Petrophora chlorosata. Next base: position 2,946,872 of record OX621197.1, on the reverse strand, counting down.
TGTTCGAAAAATTCAAAAGTTTTGATGATATCGGGCAAGACTCATTTGTTTGTGGATAAAGGAGACAATACGAAAAGATTCCTGAATTTTAAAGATGATGATGTTGGTTTCATGTCTAACTAACTTTATAGAATCAATAACCTTTCTATTTGTTGACAATGGTTTCGTACTCATTTCGAAAGAATTTTTAGCTAATCCCATTTCTACAACGACAAATCATCGTAGAGTATATCTAATTAAAGAAATATGGAATTAAAAACCAATGCTGGAAATGGTACCTACCAATGACCAAAGGATCGTTAGCACCACAACTAGTTCCACAGCAACATACAATTAGATATTCAATTTAGGTATACCGTATATCAAGTTACGTAGTACATACATAATATTATTATGTCACCTCGTAGACTAAGGACGTTGGCCTCGGTCTCATCTCGTGAGACTAATAACTAAGTGTGTCTGGTTTTACTTATGTAGGTAACTGTTGAACTTATTTTTACTTACTTAATTTTGTTTCTATTTGGCTGTTGGAATATGTATATTCTAGGATATTAGAGATCGCATACCCTTCATTCATTAAATACGTTTTTGCGTTTCAATTTAAAGCCACATTTTGCTTAGCTGCGATTATGTGAGTAACTTTTCGTATACCTTCTCAAAACAACATTATTTTATTAAATGTCTTCCAAATTAGGAGTTTTATTCGGGACATTTGAGGTACGAAAGATAAATTAAATTATGTAGGCTGTCATCCAAATTAGGGTCGTAAAGATTCCACCCTTCAGATACGAAATCTGAGTGTTATTTTTAAGTTTCTTCATATCTTACCGCTCACATCCGGACTTTTATTGACCAAGAGGACAGTCACGGCCTTTCCTGTAGACTTCGGCGATACCCCCTTTGGGATGGACTGACTCACTGAGCTTTTGAATCGCTGCAAGCAAATATCATAAGAATTTAATGTTTACTTCTTAGTTGACTCGCACTTACCTCAGCGACCCAAAGTTTGCCTTGACCTCTGTTTCGAGATGTGATTTTACCAGCATCACATTAGGATATAAATTAAGACTAGGTACATTTAGTAGCCAGGCTAAGTGCTGATTTGATGTTTTTTCATCCCATCTATTCGAAAAATATTGATTGGATCAATAAGCGTAAGCAAAGTATTTTCAAAAGAAGTAAAGTAAAGGAAAGTATTTTCACCAAGAGACTTCAAAAGAGCGAGAATGTCTTCTGCATTGCGACTTTGATGTATCATAATCTAAGTTGGGACTTATAAAAAACCTTGAGTACCAGTATTCTGTAGTACCGCATTAAAATCCGTTCAGCAGTCTACATATAGGTAACAAAAAAACTAAATATCGTGTTTACTTTAGTACCTAACTACCTAGTACATTCATCATCTGCCCATCACGTTCCCACTGCTGGGACAGGGCCCTTCTCTCATAGAGAGAGGTACCTACCTAGTTTATTACAATTGCTTGCTCAAAAATATCCTCAATGTACAGAATTGGCTTAATTACAGTTTTATAAGAGTACAAACTACAAAATAGATAATAATAATATATTTCATACCTCTCCCGCAGCTTTTAACAGATTATCAGATCTCCCCTCTTTGGCGATTTTGACCTCAATGCTGTTGATGTTGATTTTGGACAAGAAGTTACCAAGGTCGGTGTCGCCGGTGGGTCTCGGCCAGAGCAGACCTGTAACAAAGGTGCAGTTTAAAATGAAGTATTACAATATTATCACAACTATTATGTTTATTATAAGTTTAAAATATTTTTTTTTACCGAATAGGCAAGCATTTGAGTGCAGTCTCACCTGATGGAAAGTGAAGAGCGCGATCGACGATGCATCACGCTTGCCTAGAAGATACCGATTCAATTGAGACTTGTATTTGACTTGTTGACAAAGTAGCCAACTGGCACATAAGAAACAAAATATTGTAAGAATTCTTTAAAAAAAATGCTCCTTAGTTTATCTCCGCATCTTCTGGGTAGTGGTTATTTTTCCGATACAGTGATCATTAATAGTCATTGTAATAATTGACGTTCATAAGTGCGTCTGTGATGCCAAAACTGAATAAAGAACTTTTGAACTTGAAAACTCCCAGATTATAAGAATCAAGAAACAAAGACGCTGGCAAGGTGTTTCATTCCTTAGCTGTCCGCATTATAAAAGTCGAAGCGAAAAGCGAAACGCTCTGTTCAAGCAGGACCAATATCAGCCATGGACGGATGCAGAGTTTCACGGAGTTTCCGTAAGTCTTGTTGTCCGATGGTAGAAAAGAGATGGAGGAATTACCTCGTGCAATTTCCTCGCACACTCACCGTGATGTATCCTGTAAAATACCGACAGTGTGTGTGTTTGTTACCTCTTCATGCCTGCCGCAACGGAAAGACGTATTTGGATGTGCAATGGAGACAGCTTATTATATAAATGTGTTAATTCAACACAAAGTAAGAAAGAAAGAAAGAAAGAAAACACATTTATTCCGGACATCACACAACATTACACTAAACATACTAAAATAAACACAAAACAATAAATACTACACAGTGAAATGTTGCGTGATGTCAGGAAAAGGTTCCGACTCAGCATACGCTAAGGTATTTTAAGTGCCTTAGCACTGATTTTCAGTCAGATAGGTACTTCTATTCACAGAGGATACTTTTATCCCGAAAAAATGAGCACGCGAGTGAAAACGCGAGGCACAACTAGTAGTTCAATAAAATTCTAAGTAATACAGGTAGGGATTTTTAACAAACTGCATTCAAACCAGAATCTATCGGAATACATTCGTCGCTTAGATCTATCGACCACCGAACCCTATGCCCGATAAGGTCAACTAATAGTGTTCCTACTTCCTAATGCATTGTCATTAGATGACGTTGGTTGTTCACGTGACGTAAGGCGAGATTATAAAGGAAAAAAAAACTCGATTAGGTACCGAGAAGTCTTTTTTTATGCAACTGAGTGAAGAGGCGAGCAGGTTGTTCCCCTGATGGTAAGCAATACGCCTATCTTTAGTGTTGTGGAAAAATCCTCCGCGCCACTGCACTGCCCTCGTCATCCTGCGACAATATCTCTCAAGTCACCTATAAATAAAAAATGTGTTTCTTTGTTTGTCCCGTATCCATATTGAGTTGCAACTTTATACAGACTTTGGTATAAAGCGGGTGAAGGTTTCTATAAAAAAGAGGCCTTGCAATGCGCGTTGCATCCCGGGCACAGCTAGTCTATAAATACAAATGAAATGCTGTTCGTTGGTAAGCGCATCAGAACGGCTGGACCGATGTGGAGATGTATTTTTTAATAGTTTGTATTTATGGTAAGCACAATCGGAAATGTTTCCGTAAAATTGGTAACTATAAGATTTTTGTATGAACAGGACGTCTGTCGGGTCAGCTATATAGTATACGCTTACGCGCTTTGGAGTGGTAGGCTCTGGCCGTGGTTGTAATACCACCCACCGAACAAAGCCATGCCGTCAAGCGACCTAGTCGTATTTCGGGATGATGTTCGGTGAACCATCGGGGAGACGGGTCTGAGCAGCCGCTCAACTGCCGTCTCTCTCTAGATCTATGTGCTCCATCTTAGGCCACATCATCGCTTCACATCAGGCCAGATAGTGGCCAAACATAGATCTATGAAGTGTAAAAAAAAAAAAATATTATAAAGTAAGTACTAGCTTTTCCCGCGACTTCGTTTGCTTAGACAGAGGAAGCCTTTTTTCCAAGACCATTTTAGCATGACCTCCCCAGTATAAGAGAGCGCGTACTACGAAGAGGTCAAGTTGTATATTCGTGGTCACCCAACCAATTTGGATGTAACATATCCTATAATCTAAATTGGAACTTATGCTACCAAACCCTGAAAATCAAATTAAAATTCGATCAATAGTTTTAAGGTCTATGGGTAACAAATATTCTAAGTTATTTTATACCTAATAATAAAGATAAGAAAAAAAGGAAATAATGATAACAATGAAATCTTCGTAACCAAGCCATAACTACATAACTAAGCAAGTAAGTAGGTACCTAGGTCCCAACATGAAAGTCAAGGTAACATGCGTGAGCTCATGTGGCTTATCAAGCTATCAAGCGTCTTTATCGCAAGTGGTTGTCTATCTATGGCCATGTCTACTCATGTATACCATAGTAAATCAATTTATTATCTATCTACTTCGACATTTCAAAGAGACAACGTTCATGTACAGTTAGGTATGTAGTGGGTATATGACAAAATAATTTTATTGGATGGCTATAAAAATTTATTGCAAGGTATAGGTACATATAGTGGTCTCCGAGCTGAAGTTATTGATACTTAATAACAAACTTACTATCCAAGCTAAAGATGAATACACAAAAATACTAAGATATAATTCTCATTCATTCCCTGCGCGCACCAGTCAAAGCGAAGGTGTTTCGATTAAAAAAAACATCACCTTGTGTTGTGGATCCCAGAAACACCTTTAAAAAAGGTTACATCTTTTGTCATAGAAATAGGAATACTATAATGATGCTAAATGATTGGCACCATTAGGACAAACGAATTAAAATATATGACCTGATTATTTAGTCTAGAAGTATACGTAGGTACTTACTTAGTTATTGAACTTTGTTATGCGAACGGTTAAGGAGTGGAACTCTCTGCCAGCATATGTGTTTCCGGATAGCTATAATCTGGGTGTCTTTAAGACAGAGTGAACAGGTTTCTCCTAGGCAAGCGTGCTACATCTTCGACCACATCGTCACTTAACAACACAACCCTATTCTCGAGGTGTAGATATAATATCACATTCGATAAATATCGCAGGAACTGTCAAAATATCTATTGATTTGAAAATTCCGTATTCTCGAGAAGTCACATTAGATAAATATTGATTGAAAACCGCCAGATATGTATCGAGTGACCCCGAGCACTCGATATGAGTTTATCGAATGCGACACAAACGCAAACGTCATTATAATGTCTTACTCTTCAAACTTCTTGTACGTTTTTGTTTGAGCAATCAATGAAATGTATGTTATAAAAAATCCAGTGAGCCCTTTGCTATTAAAAATATACTTAACAAAATAATACAGCAGGTTTAAATTACTAAGAAAAATATTTATCGACGAGTTTATTTACGCTTTTGTGGCTGATTTAATTGAGGAGTCAGAACATGCAGCAGCCACTCAACGACGGTGTGCCCAATGGAGAGGAGAATAAAAATCCAGGGGAAATGAGGAATATGGATTTAAAAAATCCGCTTGACTAAACATTTAACGATAGACCTAATTAATATGCTGACACCTCTGCTAAGAAAAAATATTGATATAAAGACATAAATTATGTTATTTATTTATAGTAGGTATTTAATTTAATTATATTTGTTTTATTTTTTCATAGTATATCATATTTACATATTATTGGAGTTTTATAATGTACACCACACTGACCGCAATATTGCTTTTAAAATTCCTGTCCATCCAAAGGTTGCCTGTAACAAATTGCGCATAGCGATAAGGCCGCCCATTGTACCCACTGTTTATTAACTTTGTTAACCATTGTATTTCCTAAGTGTGTGGTATTCAATAAAGCATTATTGTATTGTAAATTTTATAAGCCCTCGATACAATAAAACATGTCAAGAACCACCGCTAGAAAACTTGCTTTCAATTAAATAAAACCGCATCCAAATCGGTTCACCTGGTTAACCACGGCCACGACCTACGGTGCCTTAGACAGACACACATAGAGGTCAAACTTATAACACCCCTCCATTTTGCGTCGGAGGTTAAAAACTAATGTACTTTATACCTATCTTCAATGATGATACATCCCTAGGATTTCCTCTTCTATTTTGTAGGTATCCTTACCTAGACTGTGTCTCCTAAACCTTGAGATAATAATATGCAAGTACCTACGAGGCTCGTATTAGCTCAATGCTGACAAAGAAGAAATTGCAACAAATTAAAACATTTCATGAAAAGCGGGCGGTCATGTCAATGTCATTGATGTTCGTTCCGTTTCACAAAAATAAGCGCTTGGTAATATTACGATATTTTTTTTTCATTTATGTATATACTTTTAATTATAAACAGTATTATAATACAGTAGATTTGTAAGACAACAGTTAAAAACACATAAATAACCAAAATTGTCAGCACAAATGTTTTTATATTGGATAAAGTCAAAAGGTTTAAGTTATCGATTCTACAATTACACAGTGGATAAAAACGGAACGTGTCTGAAGACAGACAAAAACTATATTATCTGTGTGAAGCATTTGAATGAACACCCTGACGGCCATTATCTACTACCATAATATCTATTGTTCTCGAGAATACGTATTTTGGCGCGCGATCGATATGTTTCATAGACATAGGATATGATATGATATTAAAATATCACTCATATATCACATTTCCGAGAATAGGCCCCCAGGTGAGATAGCGGTCAAACGCAAGCCAATAAATAAAAAAATAGGTAATATATAAACGCAATATACCTACGTCACATTCTAGTAAAATGATTTACTAGACTGTGACTACGTAGTAAAAATATAATAGTAATAAATATTAATATTTCCCATGAGCTTGGAATTACGGACACGCCCGATTAAAACGATAAAAATAATTAGGTACGAATTGAGAACTTCGGATAATCATAACATAAAAAATATTTTAGAATGAAAGTTTTCGTGAGTTTGATTCATTATAAATATTTAATAAAACGGCTAGGACTCACGTAGTTTGTCGAATTAGTCGACCTAGGTTTCGAGCATGTCCGATGCTCTTCATCAGGGGCACCGCCAGTGGTCGCCGCGATCTCGCAGCGTTAACTCGCCCCTGATGAAGAGCATCGGACATGCTCGAAACCTAGGTCGACTAATTCGACAAACTAAGTGAGTCCTAGCCGTTTTATTAAATATTTATAAAAAATATTATTGATTATATTACCGATCTAGTTACTCATTTACTTTATGCATATAAATTCTTTAAAATATGGCTACAGGAATGCACACCTCCAAACTGAGCCCTGGGTTCATATTCTGAAGGTCGGTCGGTGCCTCTGTCTCTTCACGCATCTCCAGTCTTTACTCTACCACCGCCGTCGACAATTCCCTCACGTATCTTTATGCAAACAGTGCGTACCGTATTCATTGCAGAACATCTTGCACACCTCCAAACTGAGCACTGGGATTATATTCTGAAACACGGTCGGTGCGTCTCTATCTCTACACACTTCTCCAGTCTTCAGCCCACTTTCGTCAGCGACAATTCCCTCACTTGTCTTTATGCAAGTAGTACGTACCTTATTCAGCTAGGCTGGGCAGCGTTCGGCAAACTACGCCAAGTCTTCACGTCGTCCATACCACAGTGCCTTAAGACAAAAGTCTTTAATGCGTGCGTCCTACCAGTAATGACCTACGGAGCCGAGACGTGGACACTCACTGTGAGACTAATCCACAAGCTTAAGGTTGCTCAGCGTGCTATGGAGAGGGCTATGCTCGGAGTCTCTCTGAAAGATAAGATCCGCAATGAGGTAATCCGACAGAGAACCAAAGTAACCGACATAGCCCATAGGATTAGCAAGCTGAAGTGGCAATGGGCTGGTCATATCTCACGAAGGACGGACAACCGCTGGAGTAGACGTGTCCTTGAGTGGACACCGCGAATCGGCAAACGTAGTGTAGGACGCCCACCGGCTAGATGGAGTGACGACCTGCGAAAGGTGGCCGGAAGAAACTGGATGAGAGGAGCCGAAGACCGGGCTCAGTGGCGTTCATTAGGAGAGGCCTATGTCCAGCATTGGACGATTACGGGCTGATGATGATGATGACGTACCTTATTCATTGCAGAACATCTTGAATGCCGCCAAACTGAGCACTGAGATTATATTCTGAAAATCGGTCGGTGTGTCTGTCTCTACACGCATCTCCAGTCTTCACTCCACCTTCGTCATCGACAATTCCCTCAAGTGTCTCTATGCAAGCAGTACTTACCGTATTCATTGCAAAACATCTTGCACGCCTCCAGGCTGAGCACTGGGTCCGTATTCTGAGGGTCGTTTCGTGTCTTCACGCATTTCCGATCTTCGCACGACCACCGCCATGGCGACACGTCGTCTGCGCTTGTAGCACTGTAACAAAAATACGAGGTTAGAAACACCAGGAGAGTATAGATACACTTACTGTTGTACCTATTTTAGGTACTTGAAGACGGGAGTTATAAGTTTGACCACTATATGTGTCTGTCTGTGGCACCGTAGCTCTTAAATGGGTGAGCCGATTTGGATGCGGTTTTTTATTTGAAAGCAAGTTTTCTAGCTAAAGTTCTTAGACGTCAGTTAGATCAGCCCATCACGTTCCCACTGCTGCGACACAGGTCTTCTCTCATAGAGAGAGTATGGGCCATAATCTGTCTTAGACATGTTTTATCAAATAGTGTCGGGGGAACATTAAATTTTTAAATTAATTAGATAGATAGATAGATAAAACGTTTATTTGTCAACACAACACACATGTACCTACATTAAACAGCAAATTGTAAGACACTTAAACTACAAATACGTGTGTGTTGCAGTTGTTAATTCACTTGTCTATAAATCATTTTCACTATTGCCATAGGAATAGACAATAACAGTGTATTGTCTATTCCTATGCTATTGCCTATTTACCAATTTTAAACGATATCGAATCGTTGGGCACGTAAATTGACAATTATGAGTCACGTAATAAAGGTATGCTGTTTACAGAAGAAGCTATAAAGGAAGTTGTTGTTGTCGTTGCAGCAGACCAGTCAATAATGCTAGTTATGGACTTCACCGAACGGCGGATGTTTTGCAAACGTTATCTCCTTAGCCCGAGGTCCCACTGCAAAATTTTTACGTCCATCTGTTATTTTATAAGTATAGATTTTGCCAAAAATCAACGAAAAATAAAAAAAACGACTTAAATTCTGATGTATCTTCCAAGTCCAAGGTTGAAGGTCGATGAAATTTATACGGAACATCAAAAAAAATACAATCGAATTGGGAACGTCCTCCTTTTTTGTTAACAAAATGCAATTTTTATACATAACTAACCGACTTCAAAATAGGAGAAGGTTCTCTGTTCGATTGTATTTTTTTTCTTATGTTTGTTACCTTAGAACTCCGTCATTTATAAACCGATCTGGAAAAGTCTTTTTCCGTTAGGTTCAGTATAGCTACGAAGTGATCCCATATAAATTTCATCGATATTTGACCTTGGACTTCGAAGATACATTGAAGTTTGTTTTTGTTTTTTTTTCTAAAAATTAATTATTACCTAATAATCGAGAAATACGTTTCTGCCAGATTGCCGATTAATTTGAAGGCCGCAAGTATTTTTAGCATAAGTAACTTTTACATTTTAATTAAGCGGGGTAATTATTTACACCTGGGTCGCCAAGAGGTTGCGGCTTAGTGGGATATATATAGCAACTCACACTTTTAAAATTCTTTTAATATTTAAAAATGTTTCTTATAAACAAGTGTCCAAAATTAATAAAAAAAAGTAATTAAATTTAAATAAGTTATCGTATTTGCAGCCATATTTTAACAGGCAACCCAGCAGAAACGTATTTCACTATTATTAATTGTCTGTAAACAAATTATTTTGAATAAGAAACAGATGGACGTAGAAATCAAGTAATAGGATCTCGGACAAGTACCGTAAGTAAATGAAGTGTAATAATAATTGACAATACAATACAATACAAATACTCTTTATTTTATACCAATAACAAAAGAAAGGATTACAGATAAACCTTATAACTAGGGTAGAACAATGGGCGGTCTTATCGCTTAGAGCGATCGGAAGAAAAGAAGTAGACGGTGGTGTACAATAATTCATAAATAAATAATACTATTAAACCATTAGATACTTTAAATATAAATCCTAATAAAAAATATTAATATAACTATAAACTAACAATTACAATGTAACTTAGACTGGCTTAAAGCCAAAAGGTCTATGAATTTTTGGTGCAATAGAAACGCAAAATCTCTAGCACGACGAGTAAAAACGAATTTCCTTTTCAAGCACTGCCCTCAAGTGATAAATCCTAACTGTCACAGGGCCGATCAGAACAGGGGCATTACTGTTCGTCATCCACCAGCGGAAGCGCTAAAAACGCTGATATAATGTGTAGGTACATATAACGATGTAATAGTTACCGTTTGCATTACAATTCGATAACGTATGGAACAATATTCTAATTGAACACGTAAAGATATTGTTGAAACAAACAGCAGGATTTTGATCATAACGTGCAGATTGTTATAGGCCGACCGTTTAACTCGCGTATCGCCTGCGCGGTAAGAAGGGAGCGAGGGGAGATGTTAGCGGGTGGGTGAAAGGGAAAGGACGTAAGCTCTCTGCTCCGCGCACCCCTTTCACCCACCCGCTAACATCTCCCCTCGCTCCCTTCTTACCGCGCAGGCGATACGCGAGTTAAACGGTCGGCCTATAGTTTCCGAAACATGGTAACTTAATTTCGTTCACAGCGGTCACTTGGATAGGTGATTGTTTGTTAGGTATTTACATCTTAGCACTACCGTACTTTGAAGGGCACAGTCCCGGTTAATCGTTACACCATGTCGAAAACCTTTAGGCGGTCTAAAAACGCTCGACATCAGCACCCGTACCCATAGCTCCCCCAAGCGACAATCGTATATCGTGTTGAGCTCAGATTATGGTGTAAAATCACTGCGACAATGTCTTATGATGCCATATATTGTCCCATTAAGTTTATCTCAACTTGTAGTTATCGTATTTTGGTGTAAATTAATGAGATTAATTCGATTTCTTGCCTAAATTGACAATAATTGGACCGCATCTAATTAGTCGCAGTGAGGCTATACCTAATTCGACCTCAACACGATGTACAATTGGCGCTTGAGGGACATATGGGTAGGGGGGCACAGGGTTGATCACACACTCGAGGAAAATAATTTAATAAACTTTTAGTGCCCGGTTTGTTAAAGAATTCAATTTTAGAAGCTCGTAATATTATTACACAAACAAGCAGTTAGTATAATATTCAGTATTCAGGTAATGATAATAGTAAGTACGTATATAACATATTATGTGATTATGTGTTTATAGTTATAGTACCATGGAGAGACCAATTGAAATTTATGGAGCTCATTGCAATTGCATAAGCTGACATAATAGAGTATTTCTAGGCCACAGTTTCCATACATACACACATGCAATGGCATAAATTAGGCATATTTATGGCCGTACTGGTGCAAAATGGTTAAATAAACAGCTAATTGAAAAAAATACATTCTAGGCAATCGATACTAGCTAGTCATACTTCGAGTACACAGCCAAAACTTTATCTGAGTAGTCATAGTTCAAAAAGATTTAATAATAATAATAATAATAATAATAAAAAAATCATTTATTTCAGGCAATAATACAGTTAACAAATTAAAAGTACCAGAGGCCCATAAAAATATATACCTTACAGACTAGCATATATACAGTTTATAAACACTAAAGCTACGATTAGGGAATTAACTTCGGCTTGGCCTCCCTGTAGCGCCGGAATACAGTGCCTTCGGGCCAAAAGTCAGGAGCCAGGAACATCTCCTTATACTTCGCTGGAAGCTGGAGCACGAAGGACTTGAAACTCGTCGTCCTCGTTGACTCCAACCGCGACAGCGACAACTGGTTTAGCTCCTGGATCCGTCCGCCGCACCTCTCCTTGATATACCGAACGACATCGTCTCCCGACGTGCTTTGGTCAAATCGGGAGAGGTATATCGCCGTCCTGGGCTCTGCAGCACGAAGCGTTGTTGTTGTGGCTGCAGGAAGAGCGGTGCCACGTTGGTTTCGGGCCGGCCGGGGTCGACGTTTCCTCTCCACAAGGGTGAATCTATACTTGTCGACCTTGCTCATTTGAGGACCGGTTGGTGGACTATGCAGAGTCCCGGTGTCCCGGAAAACCTGCGCGAACGTCTTCTTTGGCCGGGGGACGAACGTCTTATTTAAGATAGGTATTACTTCCAAAGTGAATGATAGATAACGAGCCTTCTACCACGCGGATTCATTTGTGGTTTTTCGGTTTCCTCCATGTGGCAATTCGGAGTGAGTACGTAGAAGCCAAAAACAAAGATAAGAAATAAAACATCCCATTGTTTAATTTTGGATTTTAAAACTTGATTGTTTTTTAGTTCTTTCTATAGATTTGAAAATAAAAGGCCAACCAGTTAGTCAGGCGCCCGTTGCTTTACCTATATCTATTTACGTAAAAAACATTAGAATTTTAAATATAACATATATATTCACATTATCTATTTATTTTCATTCATAAATGTAAGTTTTTTACAATATTTCTATTAGACATGCGCAAAACAGTGCATTGAAAAGTAATGTGATATGGCATCACATTTCGTACCGAGTAATATTTCATTACTTCATCACCCCAAACATCACCTGAGATGGTCGCGTCGGACGCACTATCTATCACTTGTGTGATATTGTAATGGAATGCTCGAATGCAATAGCAAGTGATAGTTATAGCGCATATACATGAGATAGCGAGTTACTTATTTTTTTGTGACTGGAGCGAGTACATCAAATCAAAAAAAGACGTGTGGCACTCGGAGACTGCCGCGGTAAAGCTATTGCATAGCATTCGGAGTGGGGGGTGTTAGGTTATTTTCGTTACGGAATTTCTGGATTCGGTCTTCACGCCCAAGGACCGCGATAGAAGCTATGCAATAGCTTAATAACAATATCGTTTTGAGCGAGAGGTTCAAAACATTCAAATATTACGGGCGGGGGCGGTGCCAAAATAACCTACTGTCGCCTTAATTTTCTAGTAATACGGTTTTAAATGGAAGTTCAATCAAGTGGCAGGCAGGGCGCACGTGCGATGAAGCTCGCTTCCTCTCTCTCAGACGCGCGCGCGAATAGTGTCAGTGAGGCATAGAATCGATAGACATAATGCAACGAACAGAACAGTGCACTGTGTGATGCTATGGTGTGATGAGTAATGTTTAATTTAGTCGAGTAATATGTAATGCTACAGTACTCGATCGGGTAATATTACGGGTAATGCATCAATCGCATTACTTACACATGTCTAATTTCTATATAAAAAATTTACTTAAATATTATAAAAACTTAAACCTAGAGTGCCGCCGGTAGCGGGGCAGGGCCTAAGTACCGGTGGTGAAGGCTGCAGAGTGAGGAACCTTCTGACAATGCTGACAATACGTGCCGTGTTAAGGTCAAGGAGTACTGCAATTTGCATCCATCCATTGATCCAACCATCTAGCGAGAGCCTCTTGAGATGTTGGTCGATGCTCTTCGCTATGAGGCCGTTCGCAGAAACATAAATAAAAAGTAATATAGCCAACCTGTACCTTCCTATGTATCGTAAAGGCGTGTATAATTGTAGATATATACCTACCTAGTTACTTGGTAAATAACTAAAGGGCACCGTTTTGTTTGATCACGTTTCTCTTCGTTTTCCTTAAAGATTCTGCTTTACAATTTTTTTTTGTGCCTATGTGCTTTGAATAAATAACCGAATTAATATGTGGTACTAAGGCGTCAATGCGAATGCTGCTCAATCTTACTACACAAAACACATAAAATGGCTTGAATGCAGTAATAATTGTATAGACAATGATCGTATTATGATAGTGTGAACTGTGAAGCCATCAGAAAAGATCATTTAGCAAGTAACACAGTTGCCCCTGAAGGGGCAAACGGTACCCCTAAAGGAACTAAAAATTTAAAATTGTATTGACGATTTTTGTTAAAGATGAACAACTAAAAGAACGATATTTCCAAATCTGCCTGACATTAAGGACAAGAGAATCTATCACATCTTCCGTATTATTATGACTGTTTACAGTAAGACCGGTGGAAAATTATGCAATTATTATATAGTAGCAGTGAAAAAAATACTAACGCCATTAATTGCGTCAAGATCTATATAGGCCCGCCACTTTCTCACGCATATCACCGGGGAGGTTCGGTTTAATTGTTAACCGACGTTGCCATTTCCGTGACTAGTTTCTACACCATGTCACACTTTTAATCTTACTGTTATGTAATAGAACATTTTGCTAGGTGCGTATAGATATAGAGGTCACCGAGAAAGAGATCACAGAGAAGTAGGTCTCTGTTAGGAAGTACCCACATTTTTTATAAAGCAAGCTGATCAAACACGGAAATACGCTACAAGATTTAAACAAATTAGTACTGCCTTCATAAAAACTAAAAATGCACAGTACTGGCCCAAACGTTATGTCACTGAAAATATTTAATAAAATACCTGACGAAATTAAAAATTAAGACATTATTTTTATAAGACGGTTAAAAGACTTCTTAACAAAAGTAAAAAAGGCTGATCCGATTTTGATTAAACGTCTAAGAACCAACGCCAGAAAACCTGATCTCAAATAAAAAAACCGCATCCAAATCGGTTCACCCGTTTAAGAGCTACCGGTGCCACAAACTCCTTTTTGTGTCGGGTGTTAAAAAAATTGCTATTATTGTTTAAACGACTTTATGAATGACTCACCTATTTAAGTGATTATTGTGAAATGTCCGTACCTAAACACTATTTATGATTGCAATAAATGATTGAGTATTGAGATCAATCAAAAGATTTCAACAACAATAGGCACGCATTTGAAAAAAAATGTTTTGCCTCTTACACGGTATAATGTCTGCGTGATATTTAGTTCGGTGAAAGTTTCCGTGGTTTCTTTCAGTTTTGACGGAGCCCCCCTCCATCCCCTTTAGTCTACGCAAAAGCTCGAATATTCGCCGAATACGAGTAGGTACAAATACCTTTTAAAACCTCGCGCTACAAAATAGCAGTCACGCGCCGCACTTTTTTTAAGGATATGATAGTGAGGAGACGAGCAAGTTTTTCGCCTGAGGATAAGCGCCACGCATGCCCATAACAATTGCAGTGCCACCCAAAACGTCTAATATCGTAAAAAGCACTGCGTAGCACAGCATTGCGCTCATCGCCCCGAGACATCAGATATTAAGTCTTATATTTATTTATTCGGTTTTAAGAAGACTATCAACCATTTAAATCTATATAGGCACTTAATTAAATAATACAAAGTCATTTAAAAGTCTCCACTGTTAGTAAACCCAGTAATTTCGCTGGCTACAATGCTCTTCAAACCGGAACACAGTAATTTTATTTATTTATTTATTCATTTATTTCAGGCAGTATTAAAGTACAACAAAGTAAAATTAACAGAGGCCCATAGAATATGTAACTTACAGACTAACATATATACAAAAATATAACACAATAACTAAGTATATCATTATAATGTAATGCTTGCGCACTACTGCTTGGCGGCATAATAACTGGCAAAGCTGTGGTACCTACCCAGACGGGCAGACGCGACGCTAACCATCAGGCAAAATACTTGCTCGTCTCATCATTCAATTCCATAAAAAAGACGGCCTCTCGCATACGAGAGACCTACCAATAGAACCAAAGCGCTTGTTTGACAAAAGGCAGAAACCTCATGAACTTGTATCAAAAGACAATGGCATAGGCATATCTACATTTGAGAAAACTCCATGAAACGGACAATAGGCAGCAATCTCCTTCGGGTGTTTTTCAAAGAATCCTCATTACAGTTGAATTAAAAGACAATGGCATCTCGCCCTATCTCATAATATCTGCATAGGTTGCATTCATCGTCAGCCTCGAAGTCACATTTTAACGTTTGAATTATGTACCTATTTAATTGTGAAATTTTGGCTCGCGCTTAGTGATTTTCATTACCTATTCCTGATGAACATTTTATAGACTCTCTATATATATATATTCCTGATGTATGTATCCATTCCATCATCAGCCCATTACGTTACCACTGCTTGAACACGGGCCTTCTCTCATAGAGAGAGTATGGGCCATGACCTATGCTACTTATGCTGCGGGATTCGAACTCCGGTGCTTCGTATCGTAGGTCGCACGTATTCTCTCTGAGCCACACTCGTTCTGTACCTATTTACTTAAATATAATACAGTCCATATATCAATCTTACGAGTACTTTTTTCGTAAAATTCTGGGCATTTAAGACCACTATAATGTATGACTGTACTTAGTTTAAATCGAAGATCAAAAATTTTGGTATGCATTTTTTTTTTTTCTTTTTTCTTAATTTTCTCTTTGTTTATTTTAACTATGTATTCAGATTTGGCATTTTTATGTATCCAAATTGGGAGAAGGAGCTAGTCCTTAAAACACAGCGTCAAGCTACGTCGAGGGCTAGAGACTTCAATATGAAATTGTAACACTTACTATGTCAATAAAGAAATTTTTATGTTACGTATGTTTTATTGGAAACTGGATGGAATCGACATCGGAGGCAACGGCACGGACCCAAAACCCCTAGTTTTAGGTCCGTTCATCATAGAATCATATGCGAACCGTGCCAAAACGGGTCCAAACCAAGACGAGTCACTAGTTTTTTATAAGTATTTTACGTTTTGTCGTTTATATCGTGTTTTAGAATAAAATTATTAAAATAACTTACCTTATCGCTAATAACGCTACGTGAACGGTGTATAAATATAATCTCTGAAGCCACATGATCTGCAACAAAACGTTTATACATCTCAATAAATAAAGAAATGATACACCGACGCTGAACATATGATATAGTACTTTAAACGCACCGACTAGCGGAGCAGCCACCAGCGGCCTGCCAGTTCCCCGGGGGTAAATGTGCCAGGGTAGAGGGGACCTCCTTACGACACAGATTTTGTGCTATACCCTGTATTAACTATTATCTATGCTGTGCCTGCATCTTAGAGTTATCTGTACTCTAAGGCCTGTATGTAGGAGGAATACTCGTGTTAAGAATAGAAGCTATTAGTTTGTTAATAGATTTTTGATTGCGTTTACGAACTACCGATTATTTAAAACTCTGTGGTTATTTGTGACAAGCAAAATCCATTGAATTCCATTTCTCCGGAATTCCGCGCCGCGCCATACTGACTTTATTGAGGAAATCGCACTCGCGATACCGATGGGTTGCATTGATTTATTGGTACTCCAAACAAAGATTTAGCGCGTGGCTGTTTCACATTGTTAGTTTTTTTTTTGCAGGCACAATTCAGCCAAAATAATACTTATTTCTTCAATTTATTAAATTACGAGTAGAACAAGATATATCCCATATATTCCTATATACATTTTCCTATATATACATATTCCAGTATAAGTTTCCTCCCTACTTAAGTCACTAATGTAACTACTGTTTTCAGTTATCTGAAATAAAGAAGTAATAATAGTTATAAATACGTAAATAAATAATAATATTAATTTATATGGTTTTGAGGTATGTTATAGATCTCCATTAATATTCATTCATTCATTCACTCATTCATTTATTAATAATTCAGACATAATTATCCATATTTGTTAGTAAAAATTGCAAGGTAATAAATTGTTAGTTAGTAATTAATCAATTTGTTATATATTGACATAATGAATATTATACACAAATATATATGATAAATGATAATTTATTTGCAAGAAATATGGTACAATTAAGTTCTTAGTGTTTAGTAAAATCGTTCGTCGTTATTTCATCAATCAGACATGCAAATATTTATATACATATAGTCCAGTCAAATTAAAAAAAAATAAGAGTGAAGCTACATAAATTTACAAGCCGAAATTTGGTGAAATTGTTCAAAATATAATTATAAATAATTTTTTTAAAGTTTTGTACGGCTGCGAATCAGACGAATAAACTTCACTACTTTGTTTTAATTTACATCGCTTTTATCTTATCCAGTCTTTGCTAATTTTCATTATTTTGCAATAGTTCCAAACTAAACAGGATCTTAACTGATCCGTGGAATAGGCCTACAGGGGAAACCGCGTTAAAAAAACGCGCTAAGTACACTACCTCATAGGTGGCGTGGAAACGTGTGCATATTATGACGATTACAACTTTTACAAAATTTCGAATCATTATATCTCAGAAACGGTGGCTGTAGGAAAAAAGTATTTATACATTTTTATAGATAATTTTATGATCTACAATTTTTGTATGATGTATTTTTATGATGAAACTTACAGTTTTTGCTGAAAATCACGTAAATCTCATTTTTTATACCTTTGACCTTGTATATTTTTTTTTCCATACAGGGGAAAGATGGGGAACTTTCAAATTTTATTTATAATTATATTTTGAACGATTTCACCACTTTTCAGCTTGTTGTAAATTTATGTAGCTTCAAATGTCTAAATTGACCGGACTATTAGTTGATTACTATGGACATTATTCAAACACTTTAACTAACGTCACAATAAATAACCACAATCATGTCATACTTCATATTTATAAAACCAGTCATACCTATAAAATAAATTTCAAATTCATTAATAGTAATTAATTTTTATTCATTTGTCAATAATTGCAATTTTATTATAGATGAAAATAAGATCTAATATCAAAATTCATTGTTTTTTATTATTAGTAGATATGTTTTTATTATATATTTTTTATTATTTACGGTAGATATATTAGAAATATATATTACTAGCTGCTGCCCGCGACTTCGTACGCGTGGGATATTATATTATATTGATATATAATGTATATCATTATATAGTATAAAACAAAGTCGCTTTCTCTGTCCCTATATCCCTATGTATGCTTAAATCTTTAAAACTACGCAACGGATTTCGATGCAGTTTTTTTAATAGATAGAGTGATTGAAGAGGAAGGTTTATATGTATAAAAACCGTGCGAAGCCGGGGCGGGTCGCTAGTAAGTTATAGGATATTAAATTGGTTTTATCGCGTTCCATTTGAAACGACGTGAGATGAAAGTATCCTGTCTTTTATCGGGCCTACAGACTATCTCCACACTTCATCAAGATCGGTTAAGCCGTTTAGTCGTGAAAAAGTAACAAGCAGACAGAGTTACTTTCGTATTTATATGTATTGTACAAAACAAAGTACTTGAACTAGTTTATATACTTAGGTTCTACCTACTAGTAACCTAGTTTTTATCATTAGATTGCTTTTAGATTTAAATCCATACAAACTTTTTTAAATACATATATATGTAGTAAATATATGAACATCGATAATAATAAATAAATAAAAAAATACAAATTTACACTCGGCCGTTTCATAATAAAAAGTATCTGTGTAATAAGCGGGTCCTTAGACGTTATAATTATAATTATTGTGTTAGTATAAAAGCAGATCGACTTAAAATTATTATAATTCGAATAAATAGTTTATATAATTTTAAGTACCTTGTTATACGTCCAGTGTCCGCGACACAACACAGATCAACTGAGGCTTGGCAAGTGGCAAACATGCGGTGGACAAACATTTTTCGCGCCCATGCATGAACGAGCGAAACTAGTTTTTTATTGCATGCTCTCTGCAGGCGGCCGCCGAAACGAAATAATATTATTATATGTTCGATTTATAAACTTTATAGCTACATAAAATTTCAAATCAAAGTATGTACATATCAGTAAAGGTAAGTAGGTATATAGATACTTGTAGGTACATCATTAAGTAAGTTTAAAGAGTTGTGCCACTTCGCTTCACGGCTAAGTATTGGCTATTTAGGTTTTGTTTAATGGTATTACAGTACATTGATGAGACGAGCAAGTCACTCGCCTGATAGTAAGCGCCACGCCTGCCCATAACAATTGCAGTGAAACCCAGAAACCATAAAAAGCACTGCGTAGCAATGCATTGCGCTCATCACCCCGAGACATCAGATATTAAGTCTCATATGTCCAGTAATTTCGCTGGCTACAATGCCCTTCAAACCGGAACACAGTAATGCTTTCGCAGTAATGCGCACACAATAACTGGCAACGCTGGTGATTAAAGTTATAAGTTAATCATGAATAAGCACAGAATACTTCATAGTACAGGCACGGTTTTTCAATCCATAAGTACTTAATACCGTAATACTGTGGTACAGCAAAGTAATAATAATTGCGTAAGTGAGTAATGTCGGCAGTAGTTACCTACTTTCGTTGATAAGGCAAACAATTAATACAGTGATTATAATTCGTCATTAAGGAAATATGGATTTGTTTTCTCTAAGCTTTGGTTTGAACAGTTACAGTCTACATCCGAGAAAAAGTAGCCCCGGTAGATCGATCATTTTTAAGCACTAGTACCACAGAATACTAAGGGACAGAAGCATCACTCCGCAAAGAAATTTAAACAAATAGCGACTCTTGCTATGACGCAATAAAATAGCGCTGCATACCTACCAGTCATATTAACCTACAGAGCGCCTCTCTTTCTAACGCATAGCTCTTATCTCTTCTGACGCGGTACATGTAACGACGCGCGACCCGCCGTCGGTGTCCGGCTATGTACTTGTAGCTTCGTACCTACAGTGCGGAGTGCGCTAGGCCTGCTAGTACCATACTGACAAAGACGTAATTAAATTAGATCCACAGGAGCCTAGTACATCATAATATAGGCTGTGGTAGAACATGCCTATACTTAATCAGGGTATACTCGAAAAAAACGACAAAAAGACAAAAAAAAAGACTTCTCTTTCTTGAAATCTTATTTGGCAACTCGTGGTACTTATTTATCCTATTTTAAACTAATTTAATTGGCATGGACCTACAAAATAATAAAAGTACCTAACAATACGAACTTTTACAGCTCATCAGAAGAAATTATCTCTACGTTAAGATATAGGCGAGCATCCCAGGCTGGTGTTCCATTTAAAATTATAACCAAACGTACATTGTTATCCAGCTATAATTAACCTTGCAAATTATTTACTAAATAAGGTGATACCTACCTGCACAGCGCGGATTGTCTTTAGGTATATCATAGATCCCCAAACTGTTATTTAGATAGGTAGATACGGTACAGTGATAAAGGTTGAATAATGCTGCCTCCGAACTTTATTTAGTTACTCTCAGTATGTACTACTTAGGAGGAATGAGATCCAACCTCCTCTGTGCTCTATCATTAACCCTTATTAACATTTCAGCACTATTTCAACACTCACATTATTTCACGCGCTTTCTTTACAGTCGTGTCGAGGCGGGAAATCATGGGATTATCTTATCTATACTACAAACAGAACGGTAGAAGAACTATGCGTCAATGTCAATTTTTAAGCTGTCAGTGTCAATGTCAATTGTCAGAATCAAATTCAATTGACAGTTATTTGAGTGAAATTGATTTGTTTGATTGCAAGGAGAAATCAAAAGCAGCAAAACTAACAAAAAACATTTAAATTGGCAAATATGAAAGCTGTTCAACTTACAATTTAATGTATCCCGTTTAAAAACTTTTGAAAAATGGATCCGGCTTTGCTTCGGGAGCGGGAGGCGTTCAAGAAAAAGGCACTTGCGACACCGAGGTACGTTACATTATTGTTTGGCAGCCTGCGCGGCACTCAACTGCGTTCGTACTGTCAACGATGTACTTTCTCTCGCTCCCACCCGCAGGGCAGGGACACGATCATTAAAAATTCCATTCTCAGAACACTGATGTGATATTGAAAACTTAGAAAGCCTTGTAAATATTGTATATTTCGCTAATGACTCTAGACCATAAGATACACATCTCAAAAGTTTAAAATGAAACCATCTAATTAGGTAATTTATGTGAGGCTTTGATTAAATTATTTCCTTATTATTTTATGACTTAAACGGCTATCATGCAGCAGCTATCATCCCAAGCAGTTAATATACTGACACTAAATTATGATACTAGTCTTCATTTATTGTTGTTTTAATACATAACAAAGAAACACAACATAGGTACTTTACCTTACTCTCAGAGTGAAAGCTTTTCTTGTAGCAGTATGAAATTATTTGTCTACTATTATTTGCCATGGCCATCCTACCATTCCCCATAGTTTAATGCTTTTTGCTATGAAATTATTATTAATTAAATAAATGTTAAATTGCACTGTAAAAATTTCTAATGGGACTAGTGCGCCAAACTCTCCTTTCAGCTGCTATTTTTAATGAATATTGGAATAGGACCAAATAATAGTCCATATGCCCCACAGGGATCATATACAATTTAAGGGGCTTATGATCTAATCTTACTGCATTTACTAACTACTCACTTCTGGCAAAGTAAAGCTTATGTCCACAAACCATTGTTTCAACATGTTTGTGTTTTTATTCCAGTATCGAAAAGAAAAAAAGAGATGAACCAGTCAAAGATGACAGCAAGAAGAAGTCCAAATCATCTACATCATCAAGCTCGGTCAGCGCAGGGCCGAAGCTTGATGCTTCCAAGTAAGTTGACAAAGATTTTTTAACTTGCGAACCTTATTTCATGTTTGAAATGCAAACAAGGAAGGCATCCTCCACTCCAAATGCAATCGGTTTTGTAAAAAAAATATTGCCTCACCAAGCCTGCAACAACATATAAAACTGATGTTGTCAATGAAAAAAGAAAATGAGTGACACTTTTTTTTTAATTGGATATAGACAACTAAAAAGAATGTTGCCAAGCAGGTTGCCAATATGCATGTATAAGATAATCTCTACTTACATTTTCCAGCTATAAAACAATGTCGGGCAGTTCATCATACCGCTTTGGTGTTCTGGCCCGCATTGTACGACACATGAGAGCACGCCATCAAGAAGGAGACGATCATCCTCTAACATTAGATGAAGTGTTGGATGAAACTAACCAACTAGATGTCGGTAATAAAGTCAAACAGGTATGGAGTTGAGGTGTAACTATGGCTTAGTTGGTCAGGTTGCCAGCTTACAGACTTGAGGCATGTGAGTTCAAAGTGGGGTTGATCAAACTAAATTGTGTTTAGAGAACTCAGTAATAATTTTATTATACTAAATAAATAAATACACTCAACATTCACATACATAGATCAACCATGATCCCACAACTCCCAGACATGAAACAAAAGTTTTAGCTTTCCGTCCCGGGAATCAAACCCGTGACGTCAGTGGTGTATGAGCAGGCCAACCACTACACTAAAGAGGCTGATAAATAGTTATTTTTTCGCCATTTACCAATAAAAAAAACAAAAAATTTTTTTATACGTTTTTTTACATATAAAATATAAAGGTATTTTATTTTTCAGTGGCTACAAACAGAGGCTCTTCAAAACAACCCCAAAATCGAATGCACACAAGATGGAAAATATATTTTTAAGCCAGTATATAAAATTAAGGACAAAAAATCATTATTGAGGTAGTAATTTCATTCTATAAGAGGAAATAACTAGTTTACCTGTTTATATATTATAATTAACCGACTTCAAAGGAGGTGGTTCTCTGTTCGATTGTATTTTTTTTTAATTTTTTTTTGTTTTTTACCTCAGAACTTAGTCATTTATGAACAGATTTGAAAAATTCTTTTTGCATCGAGTTCAGTATAGCTACGAAGTGGTCCCATATAAATTTCATCGATATGTGATCTTGGACTTCGAAGATACATTGAAGTCGGTTTTTGTTTTTTTTCTAAAAATTAATTATTTCATAACATAATAATTATGTGTTAACAGATTACTCAAACAACAAGACTTGAAAGGATTAGGAGGTGTATTACTAGAAGACGTTCAAGAGTCCTTACCGCACTGTGAGAGAGCTCTGAAAAGCTTAGCACAAGAGATTTTGTACATAGCCAGGCCTACGGATAAGAAGAAAATATTATTTTACAATGATAAAACTGCTACATTAGATGTAAGTAAACTGATATATATTTTTTGTCAGTCAAACTTTGTGGTAGAGTTGTAATTGTTCAGAATTGCCAACTGAGCCCCAATTCACTATGACAACGTTGCGAAATCACATTGATTCCTTGCTTCGAAATCACGTCGATTTCTTCATTAATAAACGACATATCTATGACGCATTCATATAACCTACTAATATTATAAACGCGAAAGTTTGTAAGTATGGATGTACCTTTGTTACTCTTTCACGCAAAAACTGCCAAATGGATTTTGATGAAATTTGATATGGAGATAGCTTATACCCTGGATTAACACAGGCTACTTTTTATCCCGGGAAACCGCGGATGAAACCGCAGGGCGCAGCTAGTTCATATATATGACGCGTCCTAAGTAATCAAGGAATAAATAGGAAGGAATCGGCGTAGTTTTGAAGCAAGGAATCGCTAAATCATAGTGAATTAGGGCCCAGGTTGCATGTAAATCCTGAAATATATTTAATCTGTTTCATTTATGAAATCCAAGTCTAATATATTATTGTTCGTTATCTGTTCTGGTTCTTAATGACTACTTAGTACTTCCCAAAAATCTACAATGCCAGATGCATTTTTTTTTTCGCCTATCACATACTTAGATCCTGGCCCTTCGCCACAGAATAATGAATAGAATCTAACCAGGGTTCCTTGTATCTCGGGAACCAGGAACTACAAGGACCATGATCCTACAACACCCGAGGCATGTAACAATATAAATACTGCGCTTTTTTTCCGTGCACAAACATTTGCCCTGTAGCGGGAATCGAACCCGCAACCTCCGAGGTGTATAAAATAAGAATTGACTCGCCCAACCACACACCACACAGGCTGTCACATTGTCGATGTATTTCTGAGCAAAAGAGGGAGAGGATGATTAATAAGTGTAACTTTTTATAAAAATGCAGGTAGACGAAGAATTCGTGAAGTTGTGGCGTGCCACAGCCGTGGATGCAATGGATGACGCCAAAATTGAAGAGTATCTCGAGAAACAAGGCATCAAGTCCATGCAGGACCACGGTCCGCGTAAACCCATCGTACCTAAGCGGAAGAAAGCCGCACAGAAAAGACGACAATTCAAGAAACCCAGAGACAACGAGCATTTGGCTGATGTACTTGAAACATATGAGGATAATACGCTGACACAGAAAGGCGTTTCGATAAAATAAAACGAATAAAAATTTTTGGCCAATTTATTAATAATATAAATAATAAATAATAACGCCCAACGATCACATACATAGATCCTGACCCCTAACTAGGATTCCCTGTATCTAGGGAACCAAGAACTATGAGGACCATGGTCCTACGACACCCAGACACGAAACAAATGTATCAAAGCACAAAAGGTTGAGCTAGGAGTGCGAACATTGACTTATAAGATTATCCAGTGCCATATATACGTTTTATTTCTCTATGACCTAAAGATAAAGAAATATTTATCTTTGCCAAATTAGATATTTTATCTGAGCTCTGGCCCCTAACTAGGATTCCCTGTATCTAGGGAACTAGGAACTACAAGGACCATGGTTCCATAAGTCCACAACACCCAGACACGAAACAAATGCTTACACTTTTTTTCTGTGCACAAACATTTGTAACGTCGCGGGGATCCAACCCGTAACTTCGGTGGTGCATGAAATCTGATATCACCTCCCACCTGCCCAACTACTACACCACAGAGTTCAAATAATCTCTGGCTAAATGCGTAAAACGCGCTAAGCTGTAAAATAACCAGAAAAATATAGCCTGTGCTCTGTGGTCATATAATGTCAGTGTCAAAAATGATATAATTGTCTATGTCAAGCGTACAGGTGGTTTTTATTTTTATTTCTTGACATTAGTGATGCACTATCGCGAAAGAAGGTAACGATTAATTATCGAGCGATTTATGATATGACCTTATTGTTAAATAAACGAAAATTTTTAAGTTATTTCATATTCTTCTCCCTTTGCTCTCATTATTAAAATAAACAATTCATCAATTGGCTCTTTTCGGTACGCAATGATATATCACGCTAGCAGTTTTTAACACGACAATAATATAATCTGCAAGCATGCCTGGAAAATGTCAAAATAAGAACACATCAACATAAATTAGGTGTATACCATTGAGGTCTTACACTATAGAGGGATAATTACGAAGTTTTCCGACCTAAAAAAGGATAGCGCTATACAACAGGCTCTTATAAAGAACGAGGTACAACTATTATCATATTGTCTCTATCGCGTAACCCATTTTCTTGACATTGGTCATGCCGTGTTAAGTCAAAATAGTGTCCAGGCAGGGTCGGCTTGTGGTTTTTTAATGTTTGTTGTGTTATTTCTTATTATTTTCTTATGAATCTTTGTGCTTGTGTACTAGAAACAATTTTGAATTTAATTTTAAAGTATGGTCGGGTGTTCCATTCTTGGTTGCAAGAACCGAAGCGAAAATTGTATTAACGGTTTAAGTTTCCACAGGTAGGTGTTTTTCTTGTGTTTATTGATGTTTTTCAGTAACTATAATTTATGTGGATGTAACTACACATCGGGTTCGACTATTTGAACCCTGATTTTGGCTTGATATATTCAGTTTTTGGTATTATTTCGTTAAAATAATATTGAGCAGTTTTGTGGTCAGTGTGGCCATCATATAAACATTAGAGTTCCCATTACGTCGGGTAAAAAATTGCATCTTTGTGTAAAATTTTAAATGTAGTAAAATTGTGCACACATAAACCATTTAATTAAGATATGATAAAAGTAGTTAATGACTAAGGCTTTTATTTTGGAAACTACAGCTTTCCCCAAGCTTATAAAAATATTTGGATAGCGGCAGCGGAAGAAGAGATTGGGAGCCAACAAAAAATTCGAAGATATGTTCAATACATTTTAAGGACCATGAACTAAAAATTAAAGAAAAACGAACAAGACTAGTTCGTGATGCAGTACCGACAGTGCATGTAAGATTTATTATTTAGTTGTTTTTATTTAATTTGAATTATCTCTGTGATTTTGCAGTTGCACATCATCATCATTATCATCATCATCAGCCTATACGAATCCACTGCTGGAAATAGGCCTCTCCCAATGACAGTAGTTAAAATTGATGTACTTGGAGAAGCTACTAAGTATTTCCCCTCAGTTTCTTGCCGTATCTTTTGGGTAGTGATTCTTTTTCCGATGCGATGGCATTGTCATTGTAATAATTGGCGTTCTTAAGTGCGTCTGTGATCTGCTTCGACAGTATGATATTTAACTGAGCATATTGTCAAAAACAAAACATAAAATATTGTAATTTGTTACAAAAGTTCTAAAAAACATGCCCCTAACTTTTTTGGCGTATCTTCCGAATGGTGGTGGTTCTTTTTCCGATAGTTAGAGTCAGTGTAATAACTGACGTTCATAAGTGCGTCTGTGATGCGAAAACTGAATAAAGAACTTTTGAACTTTGAGACACTATGCTATTTAGAATACTTCGAGTTGTTTTTTTCATGTACTTTTAAGGTTTTTATAATATGGTTTTTTATGAGCATTGAGGTTGCGGGTTTGATTCCCGCTACGGGACAAATTTTTGTGACAGAAATAAAGCGCAAACATTTGTTTTGTGTCTGGGTATTGTGAGACCATGGTTTTCATAGTTTTTCCCTAGATACAGGGAATCCTAGTTAGGGGCCTTTTTGTTTATTTATTTTATTTTTATTTCAACATTGTGTTTATTTACCTATATCCTAAGTTTCAGTTGTGCTGTGGTCATGTAAATTATGTCAAATAATTATAGTTCTTTAATTATAAATTCTATCTGAATGGAAATAATGAAGTTTATTGTATTAATGTATCATCTATGTATTTACTTTAATTATTTTTATTATCTGACTGGTTTAATCCTAGACAAAAAACTAGTTACCAACAAAATATTAAAATGATTGCACGAATTTCATAGATTTTGTTGCAAAGGAATTTCTCGGAAGACTGTCTATGAGGCTTTAAGTATTGTATTTATACATTCACTATGAAGCGTGCCGTAAAAAATGTAGGTACCTATCGCATCTCGTTCGTGTTCTGCGTTGTAGCGCCGCCGCCACTATCGACATCACATGCATATTCCCTATTAATGCTGTAATTCGTAAATCATCGTGGTACTTATCTTTCACTCTGGGGTACAGAATAGTACAGATGTCCTACCTTATACAGACCAACTACGAACTTTTGAAGGTATAGTGGCTGCAATGCAACGCAGAACACGTTACATTTTCATTCAAGCGAATGGGAGAATTTTTCATAGGTATGGTGAACACTCCAAAAATACTGTCAAAAAACTATTGCTTTCCAAAAGTGTTACGCTGTCAATGACTCTATAGTGTCATTCCTCAATGGTGTATACATACTATGCATAGTAATATTATATCATGTCGTCGATCAGTGGCTTAATTTTGACATCGAACATTATGTCACTTGGTAAAACAAAACTTTTTTTTTGTTGTGTAGATTACTACACAACCATTAGGTCAGTTTTTCCGGACCAACAACATCTTTAATTATTTTATGCGGACCTACGAATATATTATTAATAAAGGATTAAGGATTTATTGAAATAATTGCTTACATGTATAGAATATCCCTTACCTTTAAAAACACAAGATCGTCGATTGTTTTGTATGTTACTACGATGGAATTGTGGAATAAATTTAACTCCAATCTATTTCGAACATATAATCAATAACCTATTCGAATAATTGTATTTATTTAAGTCATTAGCATCGCATCAAATTCGCTCATTATCATTACTTACTATTATTTAATGAAAGTTACTTCACTAACTTCCGTTGCACTTTTCACGTCACTAGAAAATCACTTGTTGTTTGGATTGGAGGACTTTTTGGCGGGAAGTGAAAAGTGATACAGTTCGATTTTCTTTTATTTTCCAAACAAGTGTTATTTCGAGTAATCATGTGTAATATTAATCATTATGTGCTCGTAAACGTGCACGAGTGTAGGCAAATGAAATAAAATAGGGAAAACATTGCTTTTTATGTTCTCCCAAAGAGTCCATGGAAAGCTTGAATAAAGTTCCACTACTTTATTGAAGCACTAGGAGAGGGTCCGGCTTGTTACTGTTGACCCTCATTATCAACAAAAGTATAATAAATGGAATATTAAACTATTCAATAAAAACTACGTAAGACATGGCGGTATGGTCCTAGAGACTTTAGCCTGCCATAACGGGCGAACTTAAAAAAAAAAAATTTGGTTTGGATCGTGAATATTGTGTTCTTAATTTTAATCCATCTTATTGTGATTGTGATCGGTATATTGGCGGTATTTCAAATCTTCTATCAAAAACAAATTAATTATAAGAGAAATAAGTAAGCATATCCTCTGAGTAATAGTGTTCAGTAAGCACGCACACAAAAAGTACAGTATAGTACCTTGTTCTGTTTTAGAGGGATACTTCATAACATTAAGTCTGTAATACAGTTACAGGGGCTTGCACCATGGCGCAATCAGCATTTTCATTATCGTGGGAATCACACAAGAACAACATTTGCAATGGACTTAGTTTCTTACAACAGGTAGGTACATCCTGCCTGGCATACAATAACACTCCTCATCCTTCATTTAACGAATTCCTAATGTTAAAGATTCTACTACGTTCCATTTCTTATAATATAACCCAATAGGTGGCCGTATTGGGTTATATTCTATTACCAATCCATGTCCTATTGTATGAACAATTCAGCTAATTTGCTAGGCGTATTACAAGAAGTAAACAATTCTTGATAACTATTTTTTTCCATTGCTTTTTTTATGCGTCCAACAACTTGCTTATTATAATGCTTGTTTATTTTAATACAAATTTCATTTACCAGAAAGGTGAGTTTGTTGACATGACAATAGCAGCGGACGGGCACCATGTAAAGGTGCATCAGATGGTCATGTCTCTGGTCAGTCCGTTCATCAAGGAGCTCATAACATCAGCTCAGTGTTCACATCCTATTATATTCCTGAATGTAAGTACAGCATCAATATGTTGGTTAGAAAATATTGTAAAGTTATCAATGTTATCATTAACATTCAAGTGTATGGATGTACCAAATTTAAATAAATTATTTGGAAATTGGAAATAACCCTCAGCCTCTGTGGTGTAGTGGTTGGGCAGGTTGGCTCAAATCTCATACACCACTAAGGTTGCGGGTTTGATTCCCTCGACGGGACAAATGTTTGTGAACAGAAAAAAAAATGCAAGTTTCTTGACTGGGTATTGTGAGACCATGGTTTTTGAAGTTCTTGGTTCCCTAGATACAGGGAATCCTAGTTAGGGGCCAGGATCTATGTGTATGAGATTGTTGGGCGTATTTATTTATTGAGTTCCGTACCATATATACTGTATTATGCCTATAGATAAGCATGTAGTAAGCATATATGGGTATGGATGCGCCACTGCACAGAAGCATTCATCCCAACCTTTAGATGCAGTATAATATGTATAGGATTTCGGTTGTGCCAATGTTATTCAAACATTGATATGGTTTATCCCACTACTATCTGTTGATCACCTGATTTTCAAATTAAATTATTATTTGCAGAAAGTTTCTCACCAGACTCTACAGTCCATACTGGAGTATGCCTACACAGGAGAAGTGCTGGTTGAACGGGAGAGACTTCCTGAATTCCTTGAAGCATGCAATAGTCTACACATAAAGGGGCTGGAGGTATTTATATATTTAGGGCCTTCATCAATAACTATCCATAAGCCTTGTGACAAAAAATATAGATACCAGTCTATATTTTGTGCTTGTGATCTCTAGATAAATAGGTAAAATTTGCATTTCACCAGCTATCACATAAAGTTATAAAAGCTACTGCTATACATGCATTCAAAATGTCAGACTAATTGGACATGAAACTCTCGGATAATTCTATCCCACAGATGTAAGACTACCCATACTTCTTTTCTTATTCAGACTGAAGGTATTAGAACTGCAGATGGATCATTGCTTCAAGATGTTGGCATTAAACACATTCAAGAATCACCAATGACACTACACAAATCTTCTGGACTACCTGCAAAAGGCGAAAACAAGAGAATGACTGATGTATCTGACATGGACAATGAAACTATGTACGATGATGGACATATTGAAGAGTAAGTTGAAAATATTAAATATTCTCCTCAGCAACACCCGATCATAATTAGTGAAGGTCAGGCAAGCACACATGGTCGCAAAGCAATGTTGCTAAAGACTTGACAGATTGATGCATGTACAGATGTCAATGACCAGCAAATCCAGCAATAGGATCATGATTGATATGAAAATAAATGTATGTATGTTCGTAAAAATTTACACAGATTCAAGGTGAATAGTGACCACCACAACATAAACACTAGAAATAAGGATAGACTTGCAGTACCTAGGTTTAGACTGAGTAAAACGAATAAGTCCTTCATGGGCAATTGTGTACGTTTTTACAATAAATTTCCAAAATGTATAACGGAGCTCACAGAACGCAGGTTCAAATTGAGTGTGAAAAATATTCTAATGAAAAAAGCATACTATGGAGTTAGTAATTACGTAGAAGACAAAGATGCATGGGACATTCCGCTTCTGCCAAGTAGCCAACTGGCACATAAGAAGAATAATATTGTCAAAAACAAACATAAAATATTGTAACATATAAAGTTCTAAAAAATATGCCCTTCTGTTTTTTGCCGTATCTTCTGAGTAGTGGTTCTTTTTCCGATACGGTGGTAGAGTCATTGTAATAATTGACGTTCATAAGTGCGTCTGTGACGATAAAATTGAAATAAAGAACTTTAGAACTTTGATTTTGACCCTTTGGTTACTGAACCCTGAATAGGCCATTAATTTAATAAAAATATAAATGTTATGTTTTTCATTCTCTTTCTGCATTTATCATTCATTTTGAAAGACAGCTTCTTTCTACTTACAGCTCACACATGGATGATCATACTTCTTGTGATGAAAATGATGAAGAAACATCACTCCTAATCGAAGCACCAGTTAAACATAACACCAGTAAAATTAATGCGATGCAAAGTAAGTTACTATAAGATTCTACTCTTCTACTATCTCTAATTCTATGCACACTGCTAAAAATATCAACTGAGACTTGACAAACACAACATTTTACCAAAAAAAACACTGACTTCAATGTATCTTCGAAGTCCAAAGTCAAATATCGATGAAATTTATATGGGACCACCTTGCAGCTATAATGAATTGAACTCAAAAAGAATTTTTGAAATCATTCTACAGTAGGCGGAGAAATCAGTGCACATACATAAAAAAAATATATATAGTGGAACATAGTACCTCCTCGTTTGAAGTGTGTAAAAGTGAGCTAGCTGCTTGACTGCAAGGATCAGGCAGTCTCCAATTCTCCAGAAAAGACAGCATACAAAACCTAGCACACAGATTCGCAGATAAAGAATGAGAGATAACTCACTGGACGCATCTCTCACCGTACAACGCAAAAACCAGTTAGAAAGAGCCATTAGGACTATTGTTCCACAAACAGATCTCCAAGTAGCAGGATACAAAGAAAAGAATATAAGATTGTAAAAAAACACAAAGAAAAAATAATATAGCTCAAGCTGGATTCGAACCTGCGTCTTCGGAATATCGCCCCGACACCCTGCGCTATCGAATTATGTGCTTGAGTGTGTATCGTACACATCATGTTACTAGATATACAATATGAAAAGGTTTTACGAAATTGCAAAGAGAAAACCGCCGATGTAATAAGAAAGTTTTATCCTAACAGTCAAGACCCCATTTTTACCTTATGTTTTATGTATATCGATCAATGGGCTAATTTTTTTATAAACATTTTTGCAATCCGCATCCTAGTGTCAGCTTTCCATTACTGGCCCTTCTTCCACACATTTCCTTTAATTTTTTTCCAACCATTATATCACAATATATATGTCCCTTGGCCCAAAATACCCAGACACGAAACAAATGCTTGCGCTTCTTATTTCTGTGCACAAACATTTGTCCCGTCGCGGGAATCGAACCCGCAACCTCAGTGATAATCTGTATATATAAAACACAAAAATTGTTTCTACACATGTCCGTCATAGATTTTGAAACCATCCAACCGATGTGCCCCAAACCGAAGAAGCGAAGATGGTTTTAGACTACTAAAACGATGCATTAGGCACATTCGTATTTCCTGTAAATATTGATTTGTTTTGCTGATTGGGAAACATTAATAAGCTACTATTCACACGTCCTATTATATTTTTCAGCCTCCATGATGCAATACTCGTTGTCATGCCAAGGGACCATCCAGTTGCTCTTGAATCGTTACATCTATTACTTCAGACACGCGCGGAAGAACAACGAGAAATTGTGGCGCTGTAAAGACTACAAGAAGACATGTCCTGCCTTTGTTAGAACTAAAGACGACATCGTTATTAAGAGGTATGCTAATCAACAAAGTTGTCCGACTGTTAAACATCACTATGACTAATATATAGGTGTCACAAAAAGATGTAGTAATTTGGAT
The DNA here is from genome assembly GCA_951640565.1 of Petrophora chlorosata. Lineage (NCBI taxonomy): Eukaryota > Metazoa > Arthropoda > Insecta > Lepidoptera > Geometridae > Petrophora > Petrophora chlorosata. Next base: position 2,913,617 of record OX621197.1, on the reverse strand, counting down.
GTGGAGATGATAGATGTGGAGTGTGTATTCAGTAACGGGTCGTTTTGCAAATATTCTATAATAATCATAAATCAAATCAAAAGCTCTTTATTCTGTTTAAGCTTCACAGACGCACTTATAAACGTCAATTTATCACAAATAACCAACGTATCGGAAAAATAATTACTTAGAAGAAAAGGCAAGAAAAGAATTAAGCTAGATATGGAAAATCGTTATTGTCTATATTCTTATTGTCTAGAGCTCTCACAGCGCATAGACTACTTGATGTGCCTTGTTTTATTTTTAATACCTTCAAAAGTCTACACCTTTCAGTAACACCTCGTATTACACCGAATTTGCTCTTGAAAGCGTTTGATGAAATTTGATATGTACTTATTGAATTTGTTAGGTACGTCCTGGAATGGGATATAGGGTCTTCTGTGACAAAATTTAATCTCAGGAAAAGCAAAATATCCAATAGAACATTAATAAACCGAATTTTACGCGGACGGAGTCTGTATTAGCTAGTGTGTTTATATTTATGCATGTACCCATTCTTATATTTCTAGGAGTTGTGCACACAACCACCCGTTCCACGACAAGGAAATTCTAAAGAGAGTGAATAAAGGCAACGTTTACACCACACTCAAGACAATCGAGAATCTTGTAGCTTTAAAGAAAAAAAACAAAGTTGATGATAATGATAATGCTGAATAATAAGTTTTAACTGGTTTGTCAGAGCTCAATAAACCATATTTTGTACTGTTTGTTTTATTTTTTAAATACATTTTTATGTGATACTCCCATTTTTCCTTCTCATCGCTGTACCACAGAATAATTAATAGTACAACTATAACTAGTAAAATTGCATTCAGCACATTAAAAAAATATTAGTCATATATTTAACTAAAAAATGTTCATGTACTAGGAATTTTTATTTATTGGAGAACCAACAGCTTCTACAATAAGAATATACAGAAGAATAATTAATAGAAAGCCAATTTGGTAAGTTACATAAAGGATAGTTACTTAGATAGATACATAAGATGAAGAAAATTTATAAATATATGTCGGAAATCGGTAAAGCTGGTGGCAGTATTGGTGACGCAGTATCTTCTCGGTCTTCATCTTCCATAATAAAATCACTTGTTTGTTATTACGAATATTTAATTTACAAAATCACAATTTATTTAATTTAATTTACAAAATTATTATAGATTCAGGCGTGAACACTTCACGTTTAAGACTAGTGGTCGGCTCGACGATCAAGCGCAGAATGATTTGCCGCGCGCCCTTCCATGCGCTCGCCTCCCACCAATACCACTAGTCGCCTGATTCACGGAGCGGAGGGGATTGACGTAGTATCGTAGTCGTTTCACAATTGTTGATGACGTCAGTTTCCAATGCGCCGACACGGCCATTCTGCTGCATGTCGCGCTCGACGTGATCTTGTAAAACCACAAAACATTGACAATGCATTTACACGCATTTAGACATGAATCTAGCTCGGCTTCAATTCTGACCAAACTTTCAATATTGCTGTCAGATGGAATAGTTAGCTAGATAGATACTGTCCTTAACAAATTGGAAATAATATGAATTAGTTTGAAGGCCCCTGTCCTCTACAAACTTGTAAAACGTAAAAGGGTTGAAGGCCCATGTCCTCGACAATTTAGATGTAAAATAGTTTGGAGGCCCCTGTCCTCGACAAACTTAGGTTTAAAATAGCTTGGAGGCCCCTGTCCTCGACAAACTAGTATAAAATAGCTTAGAGGCCCCTGTCCTCGACAACTTAGATTTTAAATAGTTTGGAGGTCCCTGTCCTCGACAAACTTACTTAAAGAGTAACACAGTTTGGAGGTCCCTGCCCTCAACAAACTTGCAACTATTAAATAAAATGTTAAAATTCTTACCAGAATCGTTTCCTGTTAGTTCGCTATTATTATCAACTGTCATGTTTTGGTTGCATCCTGTTGCATCTTCTGCCATCGCCGACACGGTTGGGGTAAGAATCCCAGGCTTTGGCGCAAGTCGTAGTTGATCGTGTGCTACCTTTTTGGGTCTTCCCCTTCCAAGTACCTTTTTTACTAGGTAACGGTCATTGGGCAGCAACTTCCAAATTTCATAAGCATCTGGGTACTTAAGGTCCAATCCTATTTGTGTTCTTGGGTTTGTTTTAAACAGCACCATTTCACCTTTCTGGAGTCTTTTGATTTGTGCTTTGCCCTTGTCAAAACGTATTTTATCTTGCTTTCCTTTATTTTCAATGTTTTGCTGCATGTAATTGTCTAGTTGAACTCTGTCTACTGTTGCTTCTGTTTCATCAACTATATAGAGCAGCTCTGGGGGTACTGCATACTGTCTTCCAGTCAAAGCTTTAAGTGGACTCACGTTGGTAGTTTTATTTTTAGTGCAGTTAATAGCCAGCTGAAGTGCATCCAGTCCCTTCTTCCAATCCTTTGTTTCGTAGTTGCGGATTATCGTGAGACCATTTTTGACAACTGCCATCACTCTTTCCACTTGTCCGTTAGATCTGCTGACTCCCGGTGCAATAAAGTGTTGGTGTATGCCATATTCTTTGCAACACTCCTGGAACTCCGCTTTAAAAGCACTATCTTGGTCGCTTATGATTTGTTTCGGGGTGCCAAATAACGCAATCACTTTCTTAAGTGCACTTAACATCGAGAGGGCTGTTTTACTCGTGGCATATGTCAATGTTACATATTTTGTGTAAGCATCAATGATGACAACGACGTATTCATGCTTATCGTTTTTCTTTGTAAGATGGCCCGTCATATCGATGTGGATAGTGTGAAATGGAATGGGTTCCTTCACAATCGGATACATCTGTACCTGTTTGGCTCCTGATGATCCTTTGCTTGTCTTGCATATCACACAATTGTCAATAAATAGCCTCACCGTGCTTGTCATGTTAGGAAACCAGTATTCTTCGCGAATTTTGGCAAGAGTTTTGTCCCATCCGAAGTGCTTCAAAGCAGTATGATAAGCATTAATAATGCTCCACTGATACGACTTCGGAATCACTTTTTTCCATTTGTTGCGTCCAGGTTCTTCTTCCAGAATTTGTTTCTGAAGAACGGAGTCATATAATCGGTAATCTTTCACCTGACTTCCGTTTTCGATAGTATTTATTATATTGGCCAGTTCAAGATCGCGTCTCTGTTCGATTTTGAGCCAGGAGTCTGTGTTACTTGCCAGATTGATGCATGCTACTGGGTTCCTACTGAAGAAATCGGCGTGTTTCATTCGAGTTCCTTGACGGTATTCAATTTTAAAGTCGTAGTGTTGAAGGTACGACCACCATCTGTGAATCCTGGGTAAAAGCTCATGTTTGTGCATCGACGATTTTATCGCATTGCAGTCTGTCACGATAGTAAAGGTTCGTCCGTAAAGATATTGTCTGAAATGCTTTACCGCTCGTATTATAGCCAGAGTCTCCAATTCATAGGAGTGGTAGTGACTCTCAGGTACTGTTGTGCGCATGCTCATGTACGCTACCACGTGTTGACGGCCTTGTTTTATTTGGATAAGTACTGCTCCCAATCCAGTGCTACTCGCATCTGTGTGAAGTTCGATTGGTAATTCCTCTTGAAAAATTGTAAGAACGGGATCGGAAGTCAACCGACGAATTATGTCAAGCCTTGCACTTTCGCATTCCGCCGTCCAATTAAACTTTGCATCCTTTTTGGTCAAGTTATACAGCGGGATCATACGTTCAGAAAAGGAAGGTATAAAACGCCGGAAATATCCAGCTAGTCCACAGAATTGACGGACTTCTTTCACTGAGCAAGGTGCTGGTGAGTTAACAAGCGCTTCAACCTTTCTAGGGCTTGGTTTGACAGTCCCTTCAGATATGACGTTTCCAAGGTATTCTATGGATCTTTTAAAAAAAGAACATTTTTTGGGATTCACTGAAAAGCCAGTGTTTTTTAAGGTTTCCAGAATTTGGTCAAGCATAGCCATCCCTTCCGAGAACGTCTTGCATTTGATAAGAACATCATCCATATAAATCAGTATGTCATTGAGATACGGTCGCAACGCAGTCATGATTGCACGTTGAAAAACAGCTGGAGCATTTGTTAGGCCAAATGGCATCCTCGTGTATTCAAATAATCCATCTGGCGTGATAAAAGCAGTTTTAGGTATTGATTCTTCCTGTATAGGTACTTGATAGAATCCTTGTGCCATGTCCAGGCAAATGAAGAATACGGCATCTGACAATCTGTCTATCTGGTCTGATATGATTGGCAGCGGATACTTAATAGGCACAGTGTTATTATTTAGTTCCCTGTAGTCGGTGCACATTCTATCATCGCCGTTCTTTTTCTTCACTAGAATAACTGGGCTAGCAAATTCGGAGGTGCTTTCTCGGACTATTCCGTGATGAATCAAATTGTCCACTATAGCCTTTACCTTTTGTCGTTCAATTGGTGCCATCCTGTAAGGGCGTCGGCATACTATCTTGTTAGGTTCCTTGAGGTCGATTCGCATAGTTCCAGTTGTCACAACTTGTTTCGGTACTCCATCAGTAAAAACGTCAGAGTGTTTAAGTAGCAAGTTGTTGAGTTCTTCAATTTCTTTAACATCAGTTAGATCCGTGTCCAGCTTTTCGATAAAAGATGTTGCCGGTGCTGCATTTAAAATATTAGAAATTCTCATAACTGTGGCACCGCTATTCGTGATGTTTACACCCAATCCAGGTATCTTGATCAGATCAGATCCAACTAAGACTTCACAAGGGATTTCATGATCTTCCACAATATGAAAAGTGATCTCTAAGAAAATCTCGTTGATTTCACAGGTTGTAGTAATGCACTGATATGATACAAGAGGTACAGCTGCACCCAAACCTTTCAGCATTAATGTGCACTCCTCGCGTTTTCCAGGTATTGACAGACTTAACGATTTTCGGATTAGCGAGCGATCAGCGCCGCTGTCAAATAAAGCAATGAGTTTCCGTTCCTTAATGTGAATTTCCATCGGCGTAGATATGCACTGAGCTTCACTAGCTAAATTTACTTTATTAGCTTCATCACTCATTTTCTTGAAACAGCTCGACTCCACGTGGCCTATCTTATCGCAGTAGGTGCACTTAGGTTTATGTCGGTGCTCACTGTTATTGCCGCCTTGTCCTTTGTTTAAACTGGATTCTGTGTTCGTAATCACTGATTTTGGTTCTGCTATTTTGTCAATCGAACAGTTACTCTGAACGTGACCCACTTTCCCACATTTAAAACAAATAACAGAATCTTCTCGATTTGTTCTCATTCTTGGACGTTTGGCTGGTGGCTCACCTAGTCTGGGTTCTCTTGGTTTTGTAGTGGCAGCAACGGATATCAATTCCGGAACAGATTGGCATTTGCTTGAAAGTAGACGCAATCGAAGATTCTCATTGTCTATACAGCCAATAACGGCTTCAACAGCGTCTTTATCTTTGTCACCGTTCATAATCCGTTTCCAAATGTTCCAAGCTTTTGTTATAGAAGCAGCTGGGTTAAATGGATCAAACCTAAAGTTTCTAAATTTGATAACGTCATTAGAATATCGTGCTTCTGGCTCAAATGTTTGCACTAAAGCGTCACGCATGTCACTCCATACTGGTGATCTAACCAGCCATGAGTCACCAAGGCTTTTGGCTCGGCCTTGAAGTAAACCAGCAATTTTTGTACATACCTCATAATCTGTTAACTTCCAATGCTCCATAGCGCGGTCCACATGTTCGCACCAGTCGCGCACTGGTATGTCGCCGTCAGGATCAAATGAAGCAATATACACGTCACTTAATCTTGGTCTGTTCGATGCAGATGTTGATTTTGCGATTAAGTTTGTAAACAACTCATTATTAGCCGTTAAACTCATCTGTTGTTGTTGCGTCAAACTTTCCACAATGCGCACTAAGGCTGATAAAGCTACGTCGTTATTATCCAGTCTTCTCACATTTTCGTTGGATGGTCCAGGTGCAGACGATTGATTCGTCTCACTTCTGATGTCGGAAATCGGTAAAGCTGGTGGCAGTATTGGTGACGCAGTATCTTCTCGGTCTTCATCTTCCATAATAAAATCACTTGTTTGTTATTACGAATATTTAATTTACAAAATCACAATTTATTTAATTTAATTTACAAAATTATTATAGATTCAGGCGTGAACACTTCACGTTTAAGACTAGTGGTCGGCTCGACGATCAAGCGCAGAATGATTTGCCGCGCGCCCTTCCATGCGCTCGCCTCCCACCAATACCACTAGTCGCCTGATTCACGGAGCGGAGGGGATTGACGTAGTATCGTAGTCGTTTCACAATTGTTGATGACGTCAGTTTCCAATGCGCCGACATATAGATTACAAGGTAAGTACCTATTACCACAGAATACTAAGGGACAGAAGCATCGCTCTTGCTATGTCGCAATAAAATTCAATGCGACCCGCCGTCGCGTCGTCGGTGTCCGGCTATGTAGGTAGCCGGACCTAGCGCACTCCGCACTGTAGGTACGAAGCTACAAGAGCTTCGTACCTACAGTGCGGAGTGCGCTAGGCCTGGTACACAGACTAGTTAGAGATACTACGTATCAGACGGACATGTGAGGAACAATGTTCCCTAGACTTTGTAACTCGTTCCTGATTGGTTGTAGCAAAACGATATATGACATTTCATTTTTTTTTACCGCTAGCACTACATAACAGGCACTGACAAGTTTAAGTATTATGCCCATGCCAAACATTCGTGCAGGAATATCTTCTTACATTTTATTTTAAATATTTACTAAGACTACCTAGGTATATTACTAACGAGGGAAGGTAGAAAAAACAACGTATAAAATTAAACGAGATCATTTATTTTTTTCTTTAATTTCTTTCTTTATTTATTTAACGCTTTCTGTTGCATTTCTGGAAGTACTCTTCTTTCCAACCTGATTATATCAGTGCCCTTTAAAATTTTTGTTATTACATTGCACCAATTATGAATGCACAACTTTACAACAATTGTGAGCAAGGCGTCGATCACAATATTTCTGAGTGTTTGGCATGATATTCGCTCAAACTCATGTTTTTTAAGGATTTCTTTTATTTCTTTTGATAGATTTATTTTATGAGCATTTGTTTCTAAATATTTGTTGGTTTCGCCGAATATCATGCCAAAGTACCAATACACAATGTGCTCTGCGGGGTAGGTGAGTTTCTTTTGATTGAGTTGTTTGTATTCTTTATGAGAAATCCATTTGTGGACATCGTGGTATGTGACATGGTGGTATTCGCTACGAGGTTGCTTTTACATATACCGCAATTATTTTTTTAAATAACTTTTCTTACCACCCTGCAGTATAAGCACGCGACTGCACATTTAGACGCTCACGCCTTGCTTCCATAGACATTGGATGAGTCTCTATACAGGATTCAATATTTTCACCACATTTATTTTCTGTACTGCATTTTGCATTTTTGTAGTCAAATAGTGACTTTATTTTTAAGAGCTGGTTGCTTTCATCATTTTCGCAGTTGAATGATGCGTGGTGAAACTTTATGAATCCTGTAATCAAGAGGGCTTTAAAGGTGTATTTGAAGTTGTGGTAAGTTGGATTATTATCCCTAAAATTATATGATTGCACTTGACCAAAATATTTTTCTATTGCGTCTGAGTTTATGTATCTCAGTCTCATTATTTTAATGTTTTTTTCTTTAAGGAACTGCCATAACCTCTGAAAACTTCTCAGAGTACTCATCCAGTTCTTTACACTAGGAATGTATGTTTCCCGTCCATTTTTGTCAATGAATTTCAAGTTCTCTAGTTTCGTTATTGCTTCAGCCCAGAATTTGTGGTGAACACTGGTTGCTGTAGCAGAACGTAGTTTTTTCCTTTCGATCTTTTTGTGAAGACTGCACTTCCATTCACACTATCAAATAGGTCATCGAAAAAGGATACCACTTCAGCTGTATTATTCAATGTCGAGCTGACTTCTTTTCCATCGGGATAGTGAGCTGTGAAAAATGAAATCATACCATTAGTTATTGTTTTGATTTGTATCTATAATAATTTAAAGAGTAATATTTGTTACTGAGAAGTTATTATTCTTTAAAATTCAAATACTGTTTGATTGTTGAACCATTACACAAAAATACATAATTTTGTACAACAATAATTATGAGCATTGAACTTGCCTTATAGAGATACAATTAACTTTTGTAATAAAGAAATACTTACAAAATGATGGCCTAAGGGCAGTGGCCACATATATATGGTAATTGTTAATAGCACTGTAATACAAACATACACACAATACCAATAGTCATGATAAATGATTAAAAATTATTCCTTACCATTGTTTATAGGCTCCATTTGTGTATGTTCTTTTGTAGGCACTTTACAGTAGGAATGGTCAACATGTTCCTTTTTTGCTCAGCAACAGGATTCACATTTTCTGCAAGTATAAACATAAATTATAGTAACATAAATTAGGATAATCTATACATCTAAGTTCCCAATAACATGTAATGTGGAGAGGCCCTTTTGGATTTTGGATTCATTGCATGACCTTGCAAGGTACATTAGAATGAAGGGTTTTTATTTTCATCTAGTATGATTTGTGTGATTAGTATGATTTGACTGATTTGTAAATCTAGGCTAAAGCTTATAACAGCAATGAGTGTTGCTGACTAATCACCTTCATTCAAAGGTAGTTGTCGTGTAGTATGTATAAAATGTGAGCATTGATTTTGTTAGGTTAATTGAAAGTGCTTAACATTCTCATCGATTTAATTACATTGGCTAAAGAAAAAACATTATCAACACATTCATATTATGAAGGAATGTATGCTAGATGAATGTTACCACATATCACAAGAGATGTGTCGTACATTTGACCATCAAAATTCACTTACCCGCAGGTGACATCAGCTGAGTCCCGCTGCGAATTTCCGATTCCAGGAACAATGTTGGATAAGCATTGCTTAAAAGACGTGACTTGGGAGTCACAAAGCATGTCTCGAAATGCCTGTGACACACCTGAAGCTGAGTAAGCTCAGGCTTTTGCTACGCAAAGAATCACAATGTATGGGGTCGAGCCACTTTTTGACTCTTTTTTCACACACTGGAAATTTATGTAAAAAAGCGTCCTGTCGCGAATTTGAACAACCTGGTACACAGCATTTAGTATACATCGCACTGAAGGTACAAATCGCACATTTATTGCAGAAAGTATGGAACAGAAAATACAATGACAAATAATGACAAATATTGATTTGACATGTAAATCAAAATGGCGACTGACGGCGGAGAAACTGACGGGTCGGGGGGAGCGGTACTGTCACTTATCGTTTTGCTTCAAGGTCATCTCAAGTCTAGTTTTTAGTCTATGAAGATTACGACCCGTGGCCTGGTATTACTTAAAATTAAAGTCAACAATCTACGGTCCCTAGTCGCATAGAGTAAATTCTAGTCGTCTGCTACAGAGAGAATGTAATTACTACGTTTACTCAGCTAGGAGTTCTCTGATTAGCCACCGCCTTGCCGGAGCTTGCAGGAGGCGCTGGATACAAGTTACTTTATGGGCGCTGGTGCAAAAGGGGTCAAGATCAGTTTGCTTGCATAGTTTATTAAAGTTTTTGCTTGCTCACCATAAGAGCTCTGTCTAATTAGTTGAGAATATGTTCTCTAGCAAGGTTTCTACATAAATGTTAGTGTATTTAATACTTATGTATATATTTATTAGGTATATCGCGGCCAAGGAGCTTATATACTTAGATTTCCATGATTGCAGATTTTATCTGAGAGCCCGGCAAAATACGAGCAAAAAATAAATGATTCGGAGAAAAGGGACGGCAAACGCCAAAGGACCTATTCTATGTGGATGTCATTGTCTGGTACAGATTTATTTGTCACTGTCAATCTGTCATGGAATTATAATATGGCAACACCACAAATTTAATGACATTCAAATCAAACAAGAAGTAGCTAGCTACTAGCGATGCCCGATATTCTGCGTTGTATCGATATAACGTATCGTAATGTATCGCTACTATTTGTATTATAATTTTTATATATATTATAATATTGACAATATCGATATGTATTGAATGTTATACTAGTACTTGATGATAAAGTTATTATACACACTTAGGTCTATTAGCGCCAACTTAAAATCACGGTACGAATTAGGTGTCAATAAAAAAAGGAAATCAAGTTAAATTAAAGTTAACCCGATACAAAAAAAGATATTTCGACAAGACAGGTCCTCGCTTCGAAGGATCTCAAAGCTGGCGCGTACTGCCTAAAAATTTAGCCTTTTAGTACAAAGGAGCAACGCCGGTGGCGCTCTACACGGCGTATTTGCCTTATAGTTTTGTTTGTAAATTTATTTATGTTGTATACATGCAGTGTAGCATTTGCAAAACAAGTTTTTTTTACTTTTCTTCTATCTTTGTTATTAACATCTTATAGGTACTTACCTCCTTAAATAATATCTCTAAGTCATTATAAGTACCTAATATTACTTGACGTGAGTAATAGTGTTCTCTGCATACGATGTTTTCGATCCGATACACCAGGGAAGCTATACGATATCAGCACATAATAATATCGTATTCAAGTATATCGATACAAAATATCGAGATATCGCATTGTATCGAGTTGTTGCATCAATACACGAAAATATCGATACGTATCGGGCATCATCGCTAACAAGAAGTGAAGCTCTATTTCAATTTCTACCATTCATAAATATAAACGAACGAAGTATTTTTACGGAGAAAAAAAAAACCTCATGACGGATGTGACAGTTGTACTGTACGTACCTTGGTACGTACTTGGTACGTAGCATTGAGGTCTTACACCCTCAATGGTACGTAGGTACGGTAGGTACGTCATAGGACGGGATCATTTCTGCGTACAGAGTAAATATAAGCACGCAATTTTTTTTAACGGGCGATTGCCTTTATTTCTGAAAACATACTACACTCTACTTACTAAAACTAAACTAACTACATACAAGGAGATGCAATTGGACAACCATAGCCCATTAAAGGCCTATACACACAAAATTAATTGGTACGATGGATGTTTAAAACTGAAGTGTAAAGAGGATACTCAATTTTCCAAAACTATGAAATGTGTGCATTTTAAAAAGTCGAGCTGGACTGACTTATGAATATTAAGAAAGTTACTTGAACGAAAGATATTCCACTACATAAACTGGCTTCATTAAGATTTTAATGTTACTTAACTAAAATGTTCGATTCTAAAATCATTTGTTTAAAATTCAAATATACCCAGCAATATTTAATCGCTACTACTGTTTATTTCCTAATATTAACCTGCAAAGCTAATTTAAAATGTTGAAATGTACGATGGTGAATGTACAACCTTAATGTTTCGCATACACATGGCAATTAAGCTATTGTTTCTCTCCTGGCAATCACAGACCCAAGGATTCGTGTATGTGTGTGATGTTTTCTTTCTATGTGTTCATCTGTTTTGTCTATGTGTTATACATTTTTGACGTAAAATTCGTTTGTTTACATTATTTTTACGGAGACTTATTTATGTTTTCCGTACGCTTATGTCCTTATTTTCTTTTACATAAAGACTAATATTGCATGTTTAGTTGCAAATTGTCTTGGTAATCATAGTTTTGCATGTGTGATCGTGTACATGAACAACTTGTGTAAAGACATCGCGCGACATCACAGATAACAGATTAAGTAATAGTAATAATGAAGATATTTTTAATAGAAATAAATACCTATAATTATAATTAGCAGTGTTATGTATTCTATGGCTTTATTTTACGGATTGTAACGTAAAACTATGGGCCAGTTATTGACTAAACGGAATTTAATGTTTGGTATGAAACTGGGTATACATAGGAAGTACTTATATAAGACCTAGGTGGGTACTTTTACGTTACATCCCAGAAAAACGAACAGTTCCATAAGGAACAACTAATAGGTACCTCTAATAGGTAGCTAACTCTACGCGGTTTCGCAGGTATCGGCTAGTAGGTATAAAATTACTTGGTACCGAGAGAAAACACCTATGATATTTAATCTCTTGTTCTTATTCTAAATCTAATCTAGAGAAGTTAAAAAACAACTCGACTGATTATTGTTAGGTACCTACCTAGATAACCTACAAAACCTCTCCTATTACTCAATTTAATGTTTTATTATTGATTTGCCCCATACTTTGTAGCTCATTCTCCTCATACTTTATTTATATTGTAATAATATGCCTAAAAAAATTGCATTCGCTTAGCTTGCGCATCCATCTAAACATATCTGTGTAGATGCCTTTCCGTCCCGACTTTTGATATGAGGTCCAGAGTCCCGACGAAATACGAAATATCCCGATATTTTGTCTCCGGCTGATTGGGCGCCGGCCACCCAGGTTTAGAGCGTCATGGAGTGCCCGGCGCGGAAACCAAACTGTTCCTCTCTCGGAGTCAGGTGAGGTCTCATCCTACGCAGCAGCAAGCGCTCGAACAACTTCGAGATGGTCGGTTGCAGTGTGATGGGTCTGTAGCTGCTAGCGGGTAATCGGCGATCCTTTCCTGGTTTCGGCAGCACGATTACCCTACCAGTCTTCCATTCCTGGGGGAAGCAACGGGTACGCAGGACTCCGTTGAAGAGCCGCGCTATAGACACCAGGCCCTTCGTGGGTAGTTATTTTAGGAACACATTTGTAATGCCGTCTAACCCGGGTGCCTTTTTTCCCGGTAGTCTTAGCACGGCCCTCTTCACCTCCGCCGGCGATATAAAATCGTCAACTTCTAGCGGTGGCGGTGGGTGGTCAGGAACACTGCGACCTTTTCCTGGACCATCTGGTGGTGTTTCAGAACTACACGCGTTATGTTATTGTACTAAGACAATATGACAATGACATTTTGCGTTCTAACGACACATACCCAACGATCCACAAACAACAAGAAGAAACTGCTGTGCATTCACGCTCACACAAAGAATGAACATTGAATGAACTTGTTGTATAAGTTTGAGTTGCTATATGAAAAGCTCCTTCCCCCCCCGTACCTCATTGCCTTCCGCCATTCTCCGTAAAAATATGTCTTGCCAAATATAAATTGCTAGTCTTGGGTAGGACACGGTTTTAAAATGAGTTTGTAAGAGGTGCCTCTTTTTTGTACTGAGCCAGTACTGTGTACCGCTTCAAATGAGGCGAGGCGTTCGAGGTCTATTGAGCTCCTACGGTTCAAATGAAGCGATATCCGGCTTTTGTACTGGTGTCACACTTTTCCACTAGATAATGAATTAGGAACTACATGCGATATTACAATTACCTAAAATATCCTACCTACTATTATTATAAATGCGAAAGTTTGTGTGTGTGTGTGTGAATGTTTGTTACCACGTATCCCCGTAACTACTAAAGTAATTTTAATGAAATTTGGAATATGGGTAGTTTAGATTCTGTAGTAACATATATAGGCTTTTTATCACACTCACACGTGACAATTATTATGAGTCGCTTATGCAAGTAGGTATTCATACTTATAGTAAGACATGATCATACATTCTTAATGTTGAAGCGTAATAAAGTTGTGGTTATCTAAATAAGAAAAATATAATAAATATATAAAAATATATTTATAAAAATAAGTATAAAAATAATATTTAACAATATATTTATATATAGAAATGTGAACATTTATTCTTTTTATCCATACTATATATACCTACTATTAGGAAAATCCTAATATTATCTTTGCTGTATTCTATATATATATAATACGACTCATTTAAGTATACCCAAACCCACTTACTGATGTGAAAGTAAAACTTGTCTACATATTTTGGATAGTTATACAACAGTTCGTATTTTGTTCGGAGTTTCGGGCGAACACGGTCATATTCGACGTTCATTCAAACAACATCGCGTGAGGCAGTGACAGAGAGAAGAACAACATCACATTCACCCTCTTTGTCATCTCCATCGAACGAAAATGTACTGTCGCGACTCTCCGGCTCGTCGCCTCATTGAGTGAAGAGTAGATAGATAGCGGGACCAATGAGCATGAGCGGGACATTCGTATTGAAGTCTTACATTTTTTCATTTTGAGCCGCTCTTACAATTTTCTGTCGCGTACGGGACAAATGTACTGGTTCATGTAAGTCCTACTCAACACTATAAATTGCTACCATTTGAGTATTTTGAATTGAGTTTGTCGTCGAGTTTTTGGCTTCAAATACCCAAAATAAATTGGAAATCTACATATATCAACTATACATATTATGGCACAATCAACATTTTCATTATCGTGGGAATCGCACAGAAACAATATTTGCAATGGACTCAGTTTTCTTCAACAGGTCATTATTATTTGCTACCTAAATATTTACTTTTTAAATAAGTGATGAATTCCCATCAAAATAATCTTATATAAACCTCTATTCCTGTATATTATGGCTGTGGTTATGGTCATCGAGGAGTCATGGATCTAACAGGGGGAAAAAACAAAGAAATTGCATTGCGTTCTTTCACTCGTAATTCACATCTCTTCTATAATAGGTTACTAGCGATTTTCGGGACAAAAGTTTTACTCCTATTTGAAAATACTTTACCACCCTTATTAAAGAGTGGCTTCGACACACGGCTTCATTCAAGTCGAATCATTATGTCAGCTAAAAGCGTATACTCATAAGGCTGGATCAACTGTGTGAGGAACTATGGTGGTTTTTCAGAATGGAGAATTCGTTGACATGACCCTAGCAGCAGACGGGCATCATGTGAAGGTGCACCAAATGATCATGGCCCTTTCGAGCCCATATATCAAGGAGCTTATAAGAACAGCAGCTTGCCCGCATCCAGTTATTTTTCTAAATGTAAGTACAAGTGGCCAAGTACTTTTATCATTGGTATGTAGATTCCTATTACTCGGTATATTATTTTATATCTTTTTGTGAATTTATTGCTAGTATTTGCTGTGCCATTCAAACTAAATATTCAAGTACTGTACGACAGTTTGTAGATTTTTTACAGTAACATTTTAAAGTAATTTTAACAAGCTAGTATTCAGTTCCACCTCTTTGCATTTTGCACATATTTATGTATTTCTGTATCTAATGAATTTTTTTGTCAATGTCGTTGTTCTTATTATGATTATAGTGTCAGGAGAATTAACTTGTCTCATAATATGTTCGGGCATTGTATCTTTTATGCATTATTCATTGACTGCATTAATTTGCACTGACAAACAGGTCTTGCAAAGGTACTTTTAAGTACGTCATACATTGGAGTGATGACAAATTAAAAAATTTGCTATTATTTGCTATTTTACGTCATTGCTTTGAAAAGAAACTAATAAAGCTGCTGGTCCATTGTTGCTACACACAGTCGTACCTACATTTAGATGAAAGAGAGATTATAGTGGCTAGCTTGTAAAATTCTACTGTTTTACTATGTTTTTCAGAAAACTTCATACACAACATTAACAGCATTACTAGAATATATTTACACGGGCGAAGTATTAGTATCAGTTGAAAATCTGTCAGAACTAGTGCTGGCTGCCAGAGAGTTGCACATAAAGGGGCTTGAAGATATGGTATGTTATTTAATTTAACATTTGAGTTAATCAGTAATTTCAGAAACGGCATTAGTCAAACTTTTGTGAACTATCAGTGAAATGTGTTCGTTGAAAGATTGTATAGGCAAAAATCTAAGGCAGAATTCACACTATTAACACGTTTCATGTCATGAGTGTCATGACGCATCAGTAGTTACATTAAAATCCTCGGATTCATACATCTTATATAGAGGTGTGCACACAAGTCTTACACAGCATCAGAGCACATCAGAAAATTTAAACTACAAAATGTGGACTAAGGTTGCTTCTCAAATTATTGATTCATTTATAAACTACAACTAGTTCCCTGATGCAGAAGCCAGGATCTATATGTGTGATCTTTGGTTGTTATATATTATTATATGTCTTTAATATACAGTGTTTTAATCGTCACTATGCCTGGTTTTCCAGGATTTCCAACAATCAGTAAGCAAGGAGACATCACGTAACGGTTCAGTGGCAGAAGACAATATGGAGAAAGACATGGATGATGACATTTGCTACTTCGAAGTTACCGATTCCAGAACAAACACACCCAGTCAAAAGTCGAACTATACTTTATTAGATGAAGGGTGTGTTTTAATTTTTTTAATAAATTAACTATAATGCATGGAACAGACAAAGTGATAAAAATATTTTATAATTCATTTGTCTGAACTTAAAGCTTGTGACTTCCTCTTCTCTCATGTGGGTGTGTGATCGACCCTGCTGTTGGAGTTTTTAGACTGCCCGAAAGCCGAAAAGGCCTTATGACTGTTGTCCTAAGACAGCAACCCACCGATGACTTAACATACCCTCTGAGCTTCTGAAAAATATAATATACTATATGTTTTTACAATACATACTATTCAAGAAGTTCTAACATTATTTTTGTTGTGTAAGTAATTCGTAATGAAACTGGGAATAATTTATACAACTTTTTCTAGTTTTTTTATTTATCAAAACAAACATTTCAATTAACGTGTATGGTTAGTAATGTTTTAAAACCTAGGTTAGGTTTGCCTAGACATAGGTTTCCCGATGATTTTATTGCAACCATTTAATTTAAACAATACATTATTATAGGTATATTCTGTTTCTATGTTGTAGTACCATGTTCATCAAATCCAAGGGCGACTTTAATGGACACCTCATCGATCCATACTAACCATATAGAGAAATGTTTAAGATTAGCAGAGTAATTTGTGTTGTCTCGGGAGGGCTCGCTTTTATGACGAAGCACGCGTATCGCGCGACAATGATATTATTGAAATAAACTTAATGTTTCAGGATTCCTGATGAGACAAATTCTATAGATAACGAAGAAACATGTAAATTTGAGCAGGAGCAATTGGTACAAGAAGAAGATATCAATGCAGACGAGCCAGCGCAAAAGAAACCGAAAATTATTAGTTGCACCAAAAATCCAGACGTCTTCACATCTGATCAAAGTAAGCTTATAAAAATTTTATTAGTTTGCAGCACCGCGAATGACGTCATGCGCTGTGATTGTTGTTTCGTTTGAGATGAAGGACAGATTAAAAATGTCAGAATTATTTATTGATTTAAAAATATAAATCATTATTATTTCACAAAAATATTGATTGAATGATCTTTCTGGTTCGACGAACATTCGTTCTAACTACATTTTAGATTTTTTCTCGATTACTTTCCGATCCCCTATAGGCAGGCGTGGCGCTTACCATTAGGTATATTATTATTACAGATATACCGACCATGATACAGTACACGGTGTCCAACCAGGGCTCGCTGCAGATGATACTGAATCGCTATGTGTATTACTTGAAGCACTGCAACCGGAACAACTCGCGGCAGTGGCGCTGTGTCGACTACTTGAACAGCAGGAAGTGTCCCGCCATAGTGTTCACTAAAGACGACGTCGTTATACAAAGGTATTTATAATGATTTTTATACTATAGTATTTTTATACTGTAGTATTTTCATACTAAAGTATTCTTATACTATAGTATTTTTATATTGTAGTATTTTCATACTATAGTATTTTTATACTATAGTATTTTTATACTGTAGTATTTTCATACTAAAGTATTCTTATACTATAGTATTTTTATACTGTAGTATTTTCATACTAAAGTATTCTTATACTATAGTATTTTTATACTGTAGTATTTTCATACTAAAGTATTCTTATACTATAGTATTTTTATACTGTAGTATTTTCATACTAAAGTATTCTTATACTATAGTATTTTTATACTGTAGTATTTTCATACTAAAGTATTCTTATACTATAGTATTTTTATACTGTAGTATTTTCATACTAAAGTATTCTTATACTATAGTATTTTTATACTGTAGTATTTTCATACTATAGTATTTTTGCACCAAATTTTATGGCCTCTGATCGGCACACCAAGGGACCTGCGCAGTAGCAACAAGCTAATTTAAAAAAGCGCCGACACAAAAAAACTATAAAAAATAAAAACGGCTAAACCGATTTTGATAAAACATGTCTTAGAACCACCGCTAGAAAACCTGCTTTCAAAATAATAAGCATCCAAATAGATTCAACCGTTTTAGAGCCACGATGCCACAAACAGACACACAGTGGTCAAACTTACAACACCCCTCCTTTTTGCGTAGGAGGTTAAAAATTACTACAAAGTCGTGTATTGCGCAGGTCACGTGGTGTACTGGTCAGCGGCCATAAAGTTTGGTGAAAAATACTTTTATTTATGGTACTGAGTGATGAGGCGAGCAAGTTATTCACCTGATGTTATGCGCCTCGCGTATAACAATTGCAGTGCCACCCAGAACTTTTAATACCATAACAAGCACTACAGCACCTTTATGCCAAATTTCATACTCAACCATTCCCGCTCGTTGCCCCTTCATTTCGCTTCACCACTCGACCGTTTTCGCTCGCAGTTGCATTAAATTTTATCTAAGTTTATTATTGTCTATTATTCCTGATAATTATTTCAGGATCGCAGCGCACACGCATCCATTCCACGACAAACGTATCCTGAATAAAGTCCACGCAGGCGCGGTGTTCACAGCACTAACTGAAGCCGAAACTCAAGGCAACTACATCAAAAACAAACCTAAGGACACTAAAAGTGACGAATAACTATATATAAAAAAGTTACTAATAAAATATTGTGACAAATGGAATTATCTAAGTATATTTTAAGTAAATATCTATTTGTTTCATAATATACTGTTTCATACCCCAAAAATAAATACCTACAAGGTAAAATTTTTGAACTTCCCTTTTCAAAATTTTTACAGACAAGTGTATGTTTTATCAAAAAAACCGACTTCAATGTATCTTCGAAGTCCAAGGTCAAATATCGATGAAATTTATATGGGACCACTTCGTAGCTATACTGAACCCAACGCAAAAATAATTTTCCACATCGGTTCATGAATGATGGAGTTCTGAGGTAACAAACAAAAAATAAAAAAAGTCAAAATACAATCGAATAGAGAATCAAATTTTTGAATTCGCTTAAAAACGACAAACTTAATTATATTTTTATTTATTTATTTAATCTTTATTTCAGGCAACATTAAAATAAATTACAGATGTTATTTCCTTATTCTACGGCCCATGAATATATACCTTAGAACTAACATACATATAATTTATATTAAAATATTTATGTTTATAGATTGTCGTGTAGATACCTACTATTCATAAACAGCAGTTCCACAGACGACAGAGGTATCAGTGAGACTACTATCCATCTAAATACAAATTGTTCCAATATAGGAAGACGTCCATTTATCAATATATCTTCCTTCAACTTTTACTAGGTACTTAGCAAAACTTGCAAAGACTATTCTGACAACCTATCTGAGATGATTAAAATAAACATAAAAGCCAATAGCCATAATCATTACAAAGTTAAATAGTCGTCAACTTGGGAGGCATAACAAATTAGTCTTTTGTGCGAAGGGTCATTATGTAAACGAACTCCATACGCGAACTTGCATAATTTCTGCTATATCAATAAATTATAAATGCAGTAAGGCAAAATAATGATTGAGGAACTGAGTTTACAGCGTTGCATGTGTCGTTTATGTGACGCTCCCTTTAGCTTTTCTAATAATAGAAACAAATCGTCCGACGTAGAAGTACAAAATGCTCGACTGCAGTCCGTCACCGAGCACCATTGCATTGACACGCGTGCTGTTAAAATGAATCTATTCATTTTCGCATTACTTTTATCAGCCTGTGAATGTCACAAGATACTATGTCTTCTGCCTTATCCCGGGAAAAGCCATCACATGGTCTTTGAACCCCTACTGGAAGAACTAACAAACCGCGGCCACAACTTGACCGTCGTGTCTTTTTACCCCTCTGCCAAACTAAACCCATACCGAAGGGACGTCAGCTTAATCGGATTAGCACCTCTCAACATCGAAGTTATAGATTTATCGAGAATCGACGTCAAACAGTTCTTCGGACTTGAGAAAATAATCGCCGATGTTCCGCTCATCACTGAGCTGGCGAAATCAAATCTG
The DNA here is from genome assembly GCA_951640565.1 of Petrophora chlorosata. NCBI lineage: Eukaryota > Metazoa > Arthropoda > Insecta > Lepidoptera > Geometridae > Petrophora > Petrophora chlorosata. The sequence continues at coordinate 2,893,560 of OX621197.1, read as the reverse complement.
CAGCTTTGCGAGAAACTTTTGTACTCAGATGTGCTTAAAGAATTTGTGGAAGGCAAAGGAGATTATGATGTAATACTTGTGGAGCATTTCAACAGCGACTGCATGCTTGGATTGATTTATAATTACGGACTACCGTCGATCGGCCTGATGTCGAGTCCTTTTTTGCCGTGGACACCGTCAAGATTAGGAGGCCCAGATAATCCGTCTTATGTGCCCGGGATGACTTTACCGGTGACCGACGAAATGTCCTTTATTGAACGGGTAGAGAATGCATTCACCCTCTACTTCTACAAGTGGTGGTACGAAATCGCAATCAGATGGGAGGAGCAGAAAATGTTAGAGAAGAGACTTGGTCGGAAGTTGCCGCCGCTGACGGAGGTTGCAGAGAACACAAGTGTAGTTTTAGTGAACACCCATTATACTTTGAATGGGGCGAGAGTGATGCCGCCGTCGTTTGTGGAAGTTGGAGGAATCCATCTACATAATAAGAAAGTTAAAGCGTTGCCTGAGGTACCTACATCTTTTACAATAGTAGAACTTGCTTCTGTATGTTTCAAAATGAACTTTTTCATTATACCTCTTTTTTGCGATCTTCCAGCATTTGGAGAAATGGGTGACCGGTGCAAAAGACGGATTCATCATTTTCAGTTTCGGGTCGTTGATACGTGGTTCAACTTTGCCGCCAAAACGGCTGGACGCCATCTTGAAAGTTTTAGCGGGTTTATCGCAGCGGGTAGTTTGGAAATGGGAAGCGGAAGCCATTGAAAATGTTCCGACGAATGTGCTTGTTATGAAGTGGCTGCCTCAGTATGATTTACTACGTAAGTATTTTTACGAATTTTATTATTTTATTTATAGAAACTACTTGGCCTCAAACAATACTGATAACAATATCAGACATGCCGTAAAAATACAATGAATGTTATAGGTATCGTGTTGTTTGTAAGGCCAAGCTAGGTTGCGAACATAGTTATAATTAGGACTAATAGGCGTTCACGGTTTCTCAGATGTCACTACTGTGACATTGCGTGACACCTAATTACTTCAAATTACAAGTAAAATTGTAGGCTTCGTTTTGCGATATCTTATTTTAACTAGTACGGATAAAGAAGGTAGGTATACATATACTTAGGTATATCATGTGCAATGCCACCCAGAATTTTCAATACCTACCTACCATGCAAAGTACTGCGTAGCATTGCATTCCGCTCATCATCCCGAGACAGCGCAGTGCAGTCCCGTGCAGGATATTGCAAAACAAAGTTCTGGATAATGCTACAACTTATTGGGGCAGGCGTGATGATTACCATCAGGTGAAGGGCATGCTCTTCTCGTCACACAAAAACAAATTGTATCTTATGCCCAGTAATTATCAAAAGTAATTCTACTTCTATTGGGAAACTTTCAGATCACCCAAACTGTGTGGCCTTCATAACCCACGCGGGACTGCTAAGCCTCACAGAGGCGGTGGCTGCCGGAGTGCCCACTATAGCCGTCGCAGTCCTCGGCGATCAGTATGGCAACGGTGCGCACGCGCAGGCCGCCACTGGAGCGCCTTTCCTGTCTCTGACTGACGTGAATGAGGAGAACTTACGAGCTGCTCTGCAAGACGTGCTGACTGAGCGGTGAGTAGATGAAGAGATAAACCATCGGCATCGCGAGTGCGATTATGTTATTCATCATCAGCCCACATTATTCCACTGCTGGACATAGCACGCCACTGAGCACGATCTTCGGCTTTCCTTCTCCAGTCGCTAGCAGCAACTCAGCGTATATCGTCGCTTCATCTAGTCGCAGGGCGTCCTACGCTACGTTTGCCGATTCGCGGTCTCCACTCTAGAACACGTCTACCCCAGCGGTTATCGGTTCTGCGGCAAATATAGTGATTATGTTATTATCAGATTATCTAGAGAATAATCTCTTTAAGAGAGAAGGCCCATGTCCCAACAGTGGAAGCGTAATGAGCTGATGATGATGAACTTGATTTAAACTGGGCTGCACAATTGTATGTAGCATAAAATAACATTATACAGGCAAGTATAAGTAGATACTAGTGGTCCTGTACTGTACTATTATAGGGCTGGCCTGTATTTCAGGGGCCACAAGTATATATATTTTTGTATTTTGCCCAACCATACCCATTACCCATCCCCTGTATGACCTGTATCTAGGGAACCAGAATCTACGAGGACCATGGTCCCATACAACACCCAGACATGAAACAAATATTTGCGCTTTTCAGGGTTCCGTACCCAAAGGGTAAAACGGGACCCTATTACTAAGACTCCGCTGTCCGTCCGTCTGTCTGTCTGTCCGTCTGTCACCAGGCGGTATCTCATGAACCGTGATAGTTAGACAGTTGATTTTTTTACAGATGATGTATTTCTGTAGCCACTATAACCACAAATACTAAAAAACAGAATAAAATAAATATTTAGGGGGCTACCATAACGTGATTTTTTTTGCCGTTTAATGGTACGAAACCCTTCGTTCGCGAGTCCGACTCGCACTTGGCTGGTTTTTTTACTATGGACAAACATTTGGCTTGTTTTGTCCCGTCGCGGGAACCCATCTTTTAACCGACTTCAATAAAAGAGGAGGTCCTCTATTCGTTTGTTTTTTTATGTTTTTTACCTCAGAACTACGTCATTTATGAACCGATTTGGAAAAATCTTTTTGTGTTGGGTTCAGTATAGCTACAATATGGTCCCGTATAAATTTCATCGACATTCGACCTTGGACTTCGAAGATACATCAGAATTGAAGTCTGGTTTTTCAATATAGTGTTTAATGTTTACAGAAAACGCGGCCAAGCGAAGCTCCTGTCCGAGAGATGGCAAGACCGGCCTGTAACTCCGATGGAAACAGCCATCTTCTACATCGTGCGGACCGCTCGCTACAACGGCTTGCAAATGTCTTCGTACGCGCGAAGATTAAACTTTTTCCAACTGGCCATGTTCGACGTCATAGGTTTTATTGCAGGAGTGATGTTTGTGATAGTGGCCGTGATGAGATGGTTCTGTGGCCAGTGTAGGAGATTGAGAAGAAAGGAGAAGAGATGCTAAGTTGATTTGTAAGGCTTTGAAATGTTGTTTTATTTCATTTCATTTAAGGAAATTTTTCGCCAAGGCGAACATGTCGCTATGTAATATTAGATTAGATTAGATTAGATAACTCTTTATTGTTTCACCACCAGAAAACATTATAACAAAAAGTACATTAACAAACTTAAAAACTATAGTGTTACAATGGGCGGTCTTATCGCTCAAAGCGATCTCTTCCAGACAACCTTTGGATGGAGAGGACTTAAAGAAACTGTAAGAGACGGAGGTGTCAACATAAATGACATAATAAACGATTGTATGTACAAAGAGTACAAACTATAATAACATATACTATTATCTATATTAAATATACAATAATATATACCAATTATAAACATAGGTACATAATAATATAATATACAAAATATATAAGATATACCTGTATATATATATATATATATATGACGGCGCGTTTGTTTTGATATTGAATGAAAGGTTTAATTCAACCTTATTTTGCAACTGTTTCGTTTACATAATTTGAGATTTTATTTAATTGTCAATCACTGTTATTCTGAGATTGAAATTCCATTAATTGACATAGTAAGATGGTAATCTGTTGATTTAATAGACACTCATTTGACTATTTCCAACCAGAGAGAACGCAGTCGTTCGAGTGGGGTTGCGAGCGGCGCCAACGGTTAGTGGTGGAGAGAAGGCTTGGAGGCGCGTGCGCGCTAGTGAACAGTTGTGGCGTTGTGCGCACGCTCGCAAATCCATAGTGGATTCTGTGTTGTTTTATGATATTGAGATACTTAATGAAGTGAAGTTTTTATAACAGTGAAGTGAATATTACTTAGTGAAGTCTTGTGAAATTACAATACATAATTTGTTAAAATAAATACGGCGTTCGTACTTCATCCTCGATTTCCCACATCTTGACACCCATGATGACGAGTGAACGTGATGGAGAGCTCGGCGATCCGACATATATACATAATAACAATTTCATATAAAATATATATACAGGGAATAACATTAATGTGTAGTAATACTGAAAGGTGTGTATGGGTATCTAGTCATGAATCATCGGGCAGAATATACAACCAAAAAAACACTATTATATTTTCCATACAAAGTTTAAAAATTATTTATTTGAATTATTTTGGACAATCCTAACAAACTGTGGCCTAGTCGAGGTAGTACGGGTCACTGACCGAGCTACTTTGTGCCTAGGCATAAAACAGATAAGTACAGAAATCAATCTACATACAAAGTGCGCTCGAGCAACGCACACATAGACACTGCTCACGGACACGATATCTGGGCACAGTTGGGATGCGAGCGCGAGTGCCATCCACTTGAGACACGCGTCTGTGAACATTTTTGTGCAGAAATGGAGCAACGAAAAAAGGTTATTATAACTGTTCGGTGGACGGTTGTTTAAATTCAACATTAAACGGTGAATTGTCGTTTTTTAAGCTACCAGTTGTTTTAGAGAGGTAAGTAGGTATTTGCTTGTAATTCGATGGTTTATTTTCACGTAACACAAAATAGTTAGGTAGGTAGGTAAGCGCCCCGGCCCCCGGCCCTGCGCCGAACAAGCGAACATGACTTTGTGGCCTTGTCATATTTTTACAATTTAAAATTAGATATTTATTGTAGTATAAGCTGTGTTAGCCTTGTGCTCAATAATCTAATGAGGAAGATGTTAATGTTAGCTAATCGCATTTGTTTTGTCTTCAAAAAAACTTTATTCAGTTATAATAGTAACTGCGAAAAAATTATGTCGATATCTTGTACAGTTATTTTTTTTAAATCAATCAATTTTCCTCCCAAAAACTTCCTGCGCCGTCCGGTATGAAAGGTATGAAAAGTACATACATGAGATTAACTTCTGTATTTATCTGTTTTGTGGCCTAGGCGCTCTGTCTTTGAAAACGCCGAACATTTTACAAGGGCTTGATTTCGGTCTCAAATACCGGAATTTCATACTGAACGGATCTTCGGACTCGGTCGGTTCCGTTCCGGAACCCACTCGTAAAAAAAAGGTATTGCTACATTTTTACACGACTGCCCAAAAAGGAGTATTTCAGGGTTTACGTATGTATGTATTTATGTATTCCAGCATTACTTCTTATTGCCTGGACAGATTTGAATGCATTAAAACCATAATAAAAACATAGGTTTAAGTTTTTTACCATAGTTTTCTTTGCATGTTCCGGAACCGGTATACAAAAAATCTCCGCGAACGGTACTTTTAATCTATGCCTTAACGTACCCGACTTGGCCTTGCCTTGATCAGTTTCAACTTTTTATCCAACTTGACGTCTTAGAATTCATATTCAGAAATAACCTAAAAAGAATTTCCGAAACGAAAACGGTCCTTTTCGGTGAAGTTTTATGGGGCGGCGTTAGAAGGTAACTTTGTTTGTGCCGCTCGACCAATGAGGAGCAGCGGCTATTATTTATTAGGATTACATCTTTATGATTGGTGCAATACGAAACAAGGCTAGCGAATCATGAAGCGGCGGCGAATGTTTGATAGCTTTAGTGTTTGCCGCGTTTTGTCAAAGATTAAACAGGTTTATTTCTGAAAACCGACTAAGTAAAGACGCTTTATTGATTACTGACTTACGAACACTCTTTTACTATGCAATGAAATTAAATGTTGGAAATGTCTTAACCATCATTATCAGCCTATTACATTCCTACTGTTGAAATTCATGCATGATGTTTTTTACATCCTATTCCTACGGTGGATGGTGACCTCACGTATTTTTTAAGAACATCAGCCATGCTCGCTCTTATTAGGCGTTTACACTGATTAGATCCTTATTCCTGAATGTTAATTGGAGCGATGATGTTTAATGCTGTAATTAACAAGTAAGCATTAAGAAAAATAAAAAAATACCCTGCCAAAAACATTATAGCCTATGTCACTTGGGATGATTTAAGGATTCCAAGGATACCCCATACATCCAAATCTGTTGAGGCATTTATTGTGTAATAAAAAAAAAACGCACATGCATTAACCCCGAAAACATTACATTCCTTTTTTGGGGAGTCGCGTAAAAAGCAGTTTGCTTGAAAGTTAGTTGTAAAGTAAGGTTGGTAGGACACCTGGCTTTGCTAACTGAAGATAAAATTTGTTTGTCAGATCTGTACACGCGGCGCACTAATATTCTTTGTCACAAGTTCATTGCTCTTTATCAGCTGATTGTTAGGGTTGAAATGAACTTGATTACCAGAAATGTTTAAATTATCATATCTTGTGATTTTAAAAAGTTTCTGGTAATTTGCACTTGGACTTGAATTATTAATAAGCTTCTATGTGCGTGGTTTAATTATTACTACACATTAATGTTACACGCTGTATATATATATATATATATATATATATATATATATAAAAAATATTATATTGTAAGAGTCGTAGGTATTTGAGACATACCATTATCCTCATATCCTCCCCAAGTCTATGGGGTGGAATTAAATTCGATATTTTTCCGAAATGTATGATGTCATACTTCTAGGTTGCGTCGGAAAAAGAAATACCAGAAAAGAATTGTTTATTTTCATGGAACTAAGTAATGATACGAGCAAGTCGTTCGCCTGATGGTAAGCACAACGACTGCCCATTACAATTGCATTGCCACCCAGAACTTTTAATACCATAAAAAGCACTGCGTAGCACTGTATTGCACTTATCTTCCCGAGACACCAGATATTGTCTCTAATTTCGCTGGCTACAATCTCGCTAGAGTATGTTTCTTGGCTACAATGCTCTTCAAAGCGGAACACAGTAAGGCTTGCGCACTACTGTTTGGCGGCAGAATGACTGGCAAAGCTGTGGTACCTACCCAGACGGCATACGAGAGACCTACCACGAGTATTATTTTTTTTTAATTTAAATTTACCCTGTATTTTTCCACTACGGTTTTTACCTCGTCCAAGGATTTGTCACCGCACAAATATTTTTAGGTTTATGTAGGACCACCTCGCGCTAAACTTTATGGCAGCTGACCTACGCAGTAGCAAAAATCAAAACAAAATAGTATAATGCGCAGGTCACGTGATGTACCTATCAATGGTCACAAAGTTTATTTTTACCTATGTGAGCCATCTTAACAAGACTTCCCAAACTGTATCTTCGTAGTCATCCAATCGGTTTTGATGTAACCTAAGTAAATAAATATTATCTAAGTTGCAACGAATGGTACTAAACCCTGAAAACCTCATTAAAATCCGTTCAGCAATTTCCAACAAACATACAAAGGTTGCCAAGAAGAGATCGCTTTTAGCGATGGCCGCCCATTGTAGCACTTTCTTTAATTGTTTTTATTTAATGTCTTTAATTCTATGTTTGCAATAAAGCGTTCATCTATCTACAAAGAAACAGACAAAAATTCTAAAACCGACCGTAGAATCCAGTACCCTCTAAATAGTTGATCCCAGTTGGTTTTTTCCAAAATATTACTAAAGTATACTCGTAGAATTGGCTCAATTCCATTTTTATAAAAATGATTCAAAAGACATTTATTAAATAGGCACAAAACATGCACTTTTATACGCCATATACATACGGTCTCCCACAAAGGGGAGAAAAAAAAATGGTAGTAGGCATAGATTATAGTTATCTGCTATTTCAGACATCATTTGAGGATAAAATGATAAGTTCCTGTGATAAATAGTAAAAATAAATTTATTGTCCCCGATTTAACATTTATAAATAAATATATACAAAACGTACACAATATTTGTTACATATCTGTATCACATTGTTCCATGAGCAAATATTTAAAATAATATTTATCATTGAGTATTATTTTTGTAAATACATAACATTGCACTCATTCACATTTTAAAACCTCTTTATATAAGCGGAGATAAAAATGTTCCGAGAAATACGCTTACATTACTAGTTATTAAATAATTTGTATTGTATCTAGTAGTCTTGGAATGTTTTATTAGATTAGAATATGTTTTTACCTTGTATAATTAATTATATTTTATTAGCATAGTTACATAATTAGACAAACCAATAACGTACTCGATTAAAAGTCGAATAAAATTTACGATTAAAAAATTATGCTTATCATTACTGGCATAAAATTATTAAAAAATAAATGCACTTTAAGTACAATCTAAATTTAAAATTAGGCGAGCTTGTATTTAACGAATGTGGGTAGTACGAAGGCCGCTTTGTGAACATCGCTGTTGTAGTACCTGAGCTTCATAGATTCTTCCTCCGCGCGGGAAAATGTCAATTGTGGCGTATCAAACACTTTCTTTTCTTCTAGAGAGCCTATCACGAACCCGATCTGACCGGAGGGGTAAGTCGGAACGCTCGTGTAAGCGTAAGCTGCAGACGGGAACTGATTGCGACAGAATCTCAGCGTATTACACACAAGTTCTAGATCGTTCCAGATAGTTCCGGCTTGGGAGCAGACGATGCCGCCGGGTTTAAGGGCACTTTTCATTAACGCGAAGTAGTTTTCTTGGAACAGATTGACGGCGGGGCCCACTGGGTCGCTGCTATCAGTGATAATCACGTCAAACTCCTTGCTGTGGTTTTTCATGAACTCGAAACCGTCTCCGACGTGGAGCGTGAGCTTTTCGCTGTCGAAACCTACTGCCATGAATGGGAGATACTTTTTCGATGCTTCGATCACTTTCGCGTCGATTTCTACCTGGAATCGTGGATGAGAGTTAGAACCAGAAGCTGGGTAACACAAATTAATGACTCTTCGTAAAGTAGATCCATGAAAAAATTATGAAAACAAACTTCATTTTTTATCTAAATCTAGATGACATTCCATTTATTCCTGGGTCCTTACTTATTCATATTTACGATCTTCGTTCAATCGGATGAAAGGAACAGCGCTATGCAACAGGCATAAGAGTGTCTCTTTTAGTCCGCATTGTCAAATTAATAAGAGCAACTTTGAGTAGACCCTCTGGCTCCTAAATAGAATTCCCTGAATATCTAGGGAAGTAGGATCTACGAGGGCCATGGTCCCACCACACCCAGACAAAACCTTTTTTCTGTGCACAAACATTTGTCCCGTAACGGAAATCGAAACCGAACCCTTCTTGGTGCAGAAGGTATGAGCAGAACTGCCCAACCACTACGCCACAGAGGCTGTTGTACAATTCTAAACTCCACATTTTCCATACACTAGGCTTGTATAATAAATTCTCTGCTACTCTAATATACAATCTTTTTATCTTTAAATTATGATGTGGTTTAAACTTCCTGTTTACAAAAGATAAAGTTTTACACTAGTGTGTAATATCACAAAGAACTTGTTAATGGTCCTCATCAGTTATGAAACAATATTGATAAGTGATAGCAAACTGAGTTTCGGAGTAAGCTTTGTGTTCTCGAAGTCAAAGGTTAACCAAGATAAAGTTGCTAAGCAAATGATTTATTACTAAATAGTACATAGATATGTACTAGTTGCTTGGATTAAATTGGAATAATAATATGTATTTTTAACATACTTCAGAAAAGGTTCTCAATTCGACTGAATTTTATTTTTTTTACAATCTAGCCTTTTTCGATGTCCTTCTCTAAAGAAAATAAAAAGTTTTGAAAAGTATGTCTGAATTAGTATGATACATTTGTTATGAGCAGGCGTGGCGCTTACCATCAGGCGAACGACTTGCTCGTGTCATCATATCATTCAGTTCCATAAAAAATGTGTATGCTTCCCTATGTGGATAATTCGATAAAATATGAATCCTCACCTGTACAATCTGTTTGACTTTAGGATGTTTAGCCACTTCTCTCGCAACCCCTCCGTCACCGCCACCGACGATGAGAACCTTCTCTGGGTTCTTGTGACAGCACAGCGGCAGAAATGAAATCATTTCCTGAAATGTCAATGGAAACACATAAATATCCTGTTCATTGCACATGAAGCTTGAAAGTGATTGCTGTTTTGTTTCCCTTTTTAAATTTTTTTCTTCATCGAAGAAGTTTTTGTAGTGTACAGTTTTTCGACAGGGCAACCTTATGGCAACTACCTTAGCTAAAATTTTGCTTTCCACCCAAATTGATTTTAGAGAAAAAAAAAACGAAAAAAAATTGTTTTATCGAGATAAAAAATTGTCTTATCCATAATGATTAGGTTAGTTGGGATCCCTGTTCAACAACTCACCATGTAAACTAATAATAAACCACTTTTAGAGCTTAATGCTAAATCATTTTTGCCAGTATCAGGGACAGTAAAGGATATAATAAAATACAAGCTGCACCCCTGCAGTTTCCCGGGATATAAAGCCTATGTATTAATCCAGGGTATAAGCCATCTCTATTTCGAACTTCACTCAAATCCGTTGACCCGTTTCAATGTGAAGACGTAACAAACACACTTGCATACAATCTTTTGCCTTTAAAATATCCCAAAATGTAACTTATTCACAAACAAATAATTTCATAATGCTTACCTGATATGAGAACTCGTCTTTCTCTGTACATTGTATAATTCCATCCAAAACCAAGACTTTCCCGAGACTAGTGGTGTCAAATACTTGCACATCTTGATACAAGGATTTCTCTGAATGCAGCGTTTCCTTCACTTCGAAAGAGAAGGAGCCACCAGGCCACATCTCACATGACTCCGTAAACCAGTTGTCCTTAAGAGTGTTCATGGTTATTCTGTATCGTTAGAAAATATAATTAGTTAGTTATATTCCGAATATTGTGAGATGACCATTTCTGACATTATGCTTTGTGAAAACATAAATAAACCTTTTTTACTTTTTAGCTTATAGGTGCTTATAGTTATTTTTTTATGTAATTGAATGACGAGACAAGCTGGTCGTTTGCCTGATGACTAGCAACACGCCAGCCCATAACAATAACAGCACCACCCTGAACTTAGTTTAGCTATAGATCGCATGCTTAGTAATAATGGTAGAAATTAGTTTTGTTCACGCAAAATAATAATTACTGAGTTATATCATTAATAAGATTATTAAACGTGTCAACCACGTTGATCCTACATTCGCTGATCTAAGCTTAATAATCGTAATTTGAGATACATGCCCTTGTTAACAATAATACCTAGCTCAAATTATTCAAACAAGTAAACCTGTCGGCGTGTAGCCGCGGAAAACTTACCCAACTGGTTTTCCTTGTTATTATAGTAAAGATTGGGAGTGGTTTGCTGGAGTACAAATACTTGTTACTTCCACCTTGCTATATTAATTTATATTAGCACTTTTAAACGGTCTCGATGAAGGAAACGCGTGCGCGTGCGACTGATCGAGATACAAACAACTATTTATTTAATAGCGCACTTATATACATAGTTATGAGTATTATCAGTGAACTGATAAGAATTAAAAAAATATGATTTTTAACTTTGAAACTTTTTAGCTACCCTGCGATTTTTTTTTTCAGTTTTCTGTTCAGTGCGAACGAGAAAGCAAGCAGTAAGCACAAAAAATCGTAGAAAAAATATATTTGTGACTCAAGCAAGTGACTGACGCTGACAATGACTTCCAATAAAAAGTGACATGACAAATGACAGTAGCAACACCATTGACCATAACTATCGAGGACTTCTAACGTTTAAAAAAGAACTTGTTAAATAATCACACAAAATAATACAAAATGGAGTAACTTGGGTAACATCCGGCCACTGTCTAGTACTTGCAATATCAACTGATGAAATCTTATACACTTCATTCATTAATGACCTTTACCACAAATACAAATATACATTAAATATTTAAAAATTATTCAAATTTTCGCCAAAGAAGAATACTACGTGCCCAAGGGGCATAACGCACGAGACGCAGAGTAGGGAGACGCAGGATGTCGTGGCTCCGAAACATCCGGGAATGGACAGGGATAAGGACGGTAGAACTATTCAGACTTGCTCTGAATAAGATAAAGTTTAAGGAGCTGAATGCCAACCTTCAGTGATGGAGCGGCACTTGAAGAAGAAGAAGGAGCAAAAAATGTACGTGGCGAAAGTCACATTTGTATAACACAAAATGTATAGACTCTTGTTATCACTCCTTTACTTCCTCTGATCTCTTTGATCCCGGCTAGCAGTATAAAATTGTCAAAACAATAAACAATGTCATACTCTTTTGATCAGTTTTATTTAATTCGCCCGTTTGGGCAGGCTATAGTCTCAAGGACCTCCACCTTGTCTTAAGCTGAGGTCCTACGGCCTGGTTTATCCCAGGCCAGATTGCGCCAGGCCAGGCACACAGGCCGTGGGAACTGTCGCATCCGATGAAGCCCGCGGCGCCTGTCGCGAACTAATTTACAAAATGGAAATACATCCATTGCGGATTTAAAAAGAAAAATGAAAATTTGGTCCCTACCTACAGAAAATTAAAAGCTAAAATCAAGACTTCGGGGCGGCCAGCAGGCTGCACCAGGCCGACTCACGCCGTGGGAATACTCGGCATGAGCCGCGCCAGGCCGCGCCAGGCGTTGTCACGCCTGTCGATTAACAGGCCGTGGGACTCCACCTTTACGTAGTTTTTATTTGACAGTTGGTAAACATTTCCATAATTTCTTTCGTAAATCGTCGTATGAGGGTCATCAGCAACAAGCCGGACCCTCTCCTAGTGCTTTAATAAAGTGGTGGAACTTTATTCAAGCTTTCCATGGACTTTTCGGGAGAACATAAAAAGCAATGTTTTTCCCAATTTTGTTTCATTTGCCTACACTCGTGCACGTTTACGAACACATAACTGTTAATATTCCACCATACTCGTACTACCTTATAAGTAGCGGCTCACTAAATTTTGCCAAAAGCATACAAGTTTTTTATTCTTGATAAGAACTATAGGGCTATTTAATAAGAATTATTTTGACGTAGAAATTTTGTTAAATCTTCACTTGGTACAAAGTTATTACAATGTAAATATTTTCTGGTATGAAATATTTTATGACACTGGTCACACGATAGGGGTATACAACATTTCGGCATTTTTTCCATATCCAGTAGAAAAATCTAAAGGATTCCTACAACCACCTGAAAAAAGGCAGATATCCTAGAATGGCTGCGTACCAAATGCATACCATTTGATAACTCGATGATAAAAGTCGAATTATTGAAAATTGTGCTAGAAAATAAATCAGATTATAATAGATATATTATGTTGTGGATAAGTTGGCTGCTTTATATGGTTTCACTGTCTTGCAATTGCCCCCTTACAACTGTGAACTGAGTAAATATGGGCTCAGTTGCATGTCACAAGAAATAACAAAACATATGAAATTAAAGAAATTAAGCAATTGTTAGATGAACGTTTGAGAAGGCGACACCACAGAAATGGGTAGACTGCAAAAACCATACAATAAAAGTGGAAGATGAAATAGCTGACTCAACCACAATATAGATGACATAACGGATAGATTCGTCATAACTATTAATCAATCAGATTCCGAATCCGAAACCAGCTGTTCAGATTTGTCTGAAATCTGAACAGTTATTAGATGATAACTTTCAGATTTCAGATATACATATCTGAACAGCTGACTTATCATTGACCATCATATGACTTTTTTATAGTTGCTGTGGATGTACGATTGCTGTGTAATTATTTTCATACCTGTTAATAAGAACAAAGAAACATTAATAAATTATGTTTTATAAATGTTTTTATGGTATTTTATTCAACACATCCATCCATGCCTGCGGTCTTGCAGCCGCCTTTTTAGGAACGTAGGTTCTTATAAAGAATAGACATGCGCAAAACAGTGCATTGAAAAGTAATGTGATATGGCATCACATTTCGTACCGAGTAATATTTCATTACTTCATCACCCCAAACATCACCTGAGATGGTCGCGTCGGACGCATATCTATCACTTGTGTGATATTGTAATGGAATGCTCGAATGCAATAGCAAGTGATAGTTATAGCGCATATACATGAGATAGCGAGTTACTTATTTTTTTGTGACTGGAGCGAGTACATCAAATCAAAATAACAATATCGTTTTGAGCGAGAGGTTCAAAACATTGAAATATTACGGGCGGGGGCGGTGCCAAAATAACCTATTGTCGCCTTAATTTACTAGTAATACGGTTTTAAATGGAAGTTCAATCAAGTGGCAGGCAGGGCGCACGTGCGATGAAGCTCGCTTCGTCTCTCTCAGACGCGCGCGCGAATAGTGTCAGTGAGGCATAGACTCGATAGACATAATGCAACGAACAGAACAGTGCACTGTGTGATGCTATGGTGTGATGTGTAATGTTTAATTTAGTCGAGTAATATGTAATGCTACAGTACTCGATCGGGTAATATTACGCGTAATGCATCAATCGCATTACTTACACATGTCTAATAAAGAACAAAGGAAGCGTAGCGTAGTATGTAGCACTAGCAGTAGTGAAATAAATCTGCATAAACGAAGTCGCGGGCGGCGTATTAGTATTATTGATCCACAGAAAAACAAGTTTTGCTTCTCTGGCCTGTCACTTTGACAGTGAGTCAGTGACATTTCTTTGTTTACATTTTTGGCCGGAGCAAAACCCTGAGCAGAGAGATTAATAAAATATATACCTATCTTGCATAAATCATTACATCTCTACGTAGTATTTACTTTCTCTGTGATTAAATCCATAATAATGCAATAAGCTAATACTTATTTTAAATCAGTCAACACTCAACAAAACATAAGTTGACGGCAGATCCCTAGATAAAAATTGTATATACGGGGCAGATCGGATTTATGCTAAATTGTACGAGGTAACAGCAATTCGCCACCTTTAAAAATAATATTATTTTACTGTCACAGACTAGGACGTATGTTTATTGTCGAGTAACCGACAATAAACATACGTCGTAAGTGTCGACCACCTGTGAGACTGAGGCTGTTGGTTACAAACTACAAAACAAAACAGTAAAACAATAATCTCTGCAAAATCTCTAAAAGAGTTAAGTATTTCGCAATGAGTTCTACAATTACTATTGAGGAGTTCGTGAAAGCGGCTAAGGATTTTCGTATACTCTCTGACAAGTTACACGACGGTTGGACATTCACAGAAAATGAGGATTTGTCCAAATGCTACTTGCGCAAGGAAACATTTATAAAAGAATGTTGTTCGATGCTGAAGGCTGAGTTGGTTGTGTTCTATAACTTGAGCTATGGCGTGCCATCTCTCAGCTTCAATTTGTGGAATGCATCTGGTGCTCTGCTTACTCTAGAAGAAATAAGGCAACTGGCTTTCACTCAGTAAGTTTTTCAACATATAAGTTAGAAAGGTAACTTCATCTAGCATTTAACACACCAAGTTACTCAGTTTTCATATTTTAGTCAGCTCAAGCCGACTTTTTCTTTCTTTTCCGAGCTTTTTCATATGTGGAGTATAGCCGATCGAGTCAAAGATCCTCTGAAGGGGCTACTAAACAACTTGATTTTAGCATACTTATATAGCTAGAGAAAAAAGATTTCATCCAAAAAAAATAATTATAATAACCTATTTTAATAATATTTTATAAGTTTTTTTGAAAAAAATAATTTAACTATTATTCTATCAATTATTGCTATAACTGTTTAAACTTATAAGTATCATTGATATAGGCAATTGTTAATTGAAGACATTGTTGTCTTACTCATCACTTGAGCGCTCTAAACATCAGCAAGCAGGAAATGATAACGACCGTTTTATACTTTCAGAATAAACCGTAAGGACTTCTACTCAGTAATAACCCAGCAAGAGCACCCAATCTTCTCCCGACCCTATTACATCATGCATCCATGCCACACAGAGGTTGTTCTGGCCATATTCAAGGACAAAACAAAAAATCTTATTGTTACATTACTGGGGCTAAACGCACCGCTGATACCACAGTTCCAATTGAAATATGATTACGGTTTGTAAAAGGTGATAAAATGATACTTCAGCTCTTGATTAGTGTCCTTTATGGAGTGGACCGCAATTTTGCCAATGCCCTGTGGTATGATAGACTATCAAAAGAAAAAGATTGTTCATTGTTGGGATCGTAGGGGACCACAATTTTTGTTGTATAGTTAGTTAATTTGTGTATAATCTTATTTTGTCAAATGACACATTCACAGAACCCTTTCTTGTCATAGATATTAAGAGATTTTCCACAATCTGAAAATAAAATACATCAATAAAAATTCTAGTCATCGTAATATTCTGAGACAATAAAATACATAGTATTTAGAACTGGGCCATTTATCTGTCTTGGTGTTGCAAAAAGGAAAAAATTACGATTTAACAAACAAACAACAAACAAACAACCTTAACACTGGAGCAGCTATGCCAGCGCCCCAAAGCCGCACTCCGTTACTTCAAGGAGTTGGGATGGCTTGGGTAGATGCTTGCGGGGGGAATGCACAATACACCCCATGCGGGACGTCAGTGCAGGACTCATCGCCCCCTCATCGAATAAGAAGGAAAAAATTATATTTTAGAATTTTGCACTATTTATTACAACATAACTAACAGTCAGGGGAGTTGCCATAAAGGATCTATGTTTTAAAAAACTCACCCGGCATTATGTACAGACACAATTATTTACGTATTTACTATTAGATTTTGAGTTTGAATGTTTTTACTATTTGTAGTACTAAGTATATTTATTGTGTAACCCTATATGGTGAATAATTGAACTTATTATTGTAAAAAATGCTTTTATATTATTACCTATGTATTTACTTGTATTCCTAAGTAAGTATATAGATTTATAAAATGTTTATACAACAATTATATCTAGCAACAATATATAAAATATTATATAATTATCATCTATACTTAAATATGATTGTTTTTTATAAACATATCGATAAAATAGATGGACTCACAAATTGACTCAAGACACACTGTTATTAGACAAAACGCAATCACGACCTAATCAAACTCAGATTTTACTCTAGTCCGATAATACTTAAAGCAGACATGACTTAACTAAGATACTATCAACTATGCTATTATTTAGAAAATATTGTACTCCGATAGTAGGTTACTTCAAGACGAGCCGTTTAGAGCCGCGCATACTACGTCAGTTACGTATGTACGTGCGAACGCTTGCGACGTAGGTACATACATCGTGGCTTGATTTCATAACTCCCAGAACAAGGACTTCTAAATTTCTGAAACCAGGTTGGCGTAATTTCGACATTTTACCCATGTGTCTTAGCCGTTTTTATTATTTTATCAAGTATATAGATTACTTCGTTGGTTTGCTAGAGGTATAAAGTATAGGCTTCATTCAACAAAAGTCTCGCTCATCGCTTCAGGCTCGGCGCTTTTTAATATACATTAGGGGTAAGAGCGAGTCAGACCACGAAGGTGTGGGGTCGACGTCACATACAATACAATACAATACAAATACTCTTCATTGTATACCAAAAACATAAAAAAATGATTACAGATAAACCACTACAAAAACAAAAATGATTACAGATAACTAGGGTTGTATAATGGGCGGTCTTATCGCTTAGAGCGATCTCTTCCAGACAATCTTTGGATGGACAGTATCGAAAGAAAAGAAGTAGACGGTGGTGTACAATAATTCATAAATAAATAATACTATTAAACCATTAGATACTTATATACTTACATACTGTCGGAGTGGAATGTATTCTAAATCGCATAATAAGTCATGTGTCATTCGATTCGGCCGTGATTGCGTATGGTCGAATAATAGTGTGTCGGAATACAGTTCCGACTGAATAAGAAGACTTATTAGAAACTAACTTTTAATAATTTATTGTTTTAATTGTGTTAGTTTTGCGATTGTTATACATTGAATAGAATTCTTAAAACATGTACCTATATCGGATAAATTCGATAAAATTGTTTAAATTGACGTGCTTATTACGAATAAGAGATATATACCTTTAATTAAAAAAGGCCGCGTTAAACTAGTCTCATTAATAAGTGTATTCATAAATTTCTATATTAAATTTTAATAATTACCTAGCTGTTTAAGAAAATGTGTTATTGCTTTGAAAAGGCTATACTACGGAATTTCAAACCCCCGACGAAGGGAAAGGGGTGTTATACGTTTGATCACTATGTGTGTCTGTCTGTGGCACCGCAGCTCAGCTCTTAAGGGCCTGTACTACCTCAGCTAAAATTCCATTTTTCCCCCCGCCACGGCTAGCGCGTCTATCCCGCTCGCTCACAAGATCGCGACGCGAGGCCGCCTTCGCTACGGCGCCGCGCCGGCCGTAGCGACGTCGCGAGGTCTACATACCGCTAGTACCGCGCCACGGTAGTAGCGGTATTATGTTAGGGTAAAATTGACGGTTTTGTACTTTTGACTGACTATTTTTCAATTCATTCATTTCATATTATAGATCGAGCTCAGTATAAACGGCAATTTTGTCTTTTTATAATGAATTATTTAATAGTATTATACAATTTATGTAACGTTATTTATGTATATAACGATTGAACAGATTTTGATGAAGTTTGTTAAGTCTATACTTTGGTTCTAGAATAGGAAATAATGATACTTGTGTGTGTGTGGCGCCATCATCCATGTACACCAAATTTATAGGAACGCTAAAAAGTTCAACTTCTAGAAACTGGAAAGAAGCTATTTACCTAGGATTAAATACTAGGGTCACATTCATGTATTAATACTCAAATCACCCAACACCAGTGTGCTAGGAAGGGTAACCGAAAATACCGTTAGCCCCTTTGAACGACTTCCCCTTTTCAAGACCCAAAATACTGATTGATCAGTCCTTAGGCAGGATGACTGACAAACGTCAAAATTGATGTATTCGGGACTATCTAAACTAATTATAAAGAGGAAAGATTTGATTGTTTGTTTGCATTGAATAGGCTCCGAAACTACTGAACCGATTTGAAAAATTCTTTCACTTGTGTTGGGAATCTACACTATTCCCGGGTGACATAGGCTATATTACTTTATCAAAAAAATTTGAGATCCTTACTAAAACTCCAATAATGTAACCCAAGGTGTAAAAAAATTACCTACAATATTCTTTACATCGCGTGCGCTGCGAAAACTATTGATGATAGAATAAAATAATGTACTACGAATTTGCAGAACACATCATTATTTACAAAAAGTGTCGCGACAGCATATGTCTAACTATTATAGTTATGCCACAATAAGTGTTCTTTTATTTAAAACAAAATAATTGAAATGCCGCCGCTAGAAAAGGCTCTTGATTTGTATCTTGGTATTAATCCTTATCAAAATAAATTACTTTATACCCAAGACTACTTCAATACCTTTATATAACTTTTTGAATTATTCCATTCGGACATTCCATTCGAAAGATATCACGAGTTTAAAAAATGTAAGTAATATTCAAACATTCTTTATAATTTTCTTTGTTTAGTAACCAACCTGACGCAAATAGAAGCGTTTAGGTATGTGTGTGTATTATAATTTTTAATTTTGAAATGTTTGTTAAATACCCGTGCCAAGCCGGGGCGGACCACTAGTACTTACATAAATTAGGAGTAGGTACCTACTACCTAGTAGAACCTACTCCTAATTTATGTAAGTATAGTCCCGCCCGCCGTCGTTTATTACTAGGCATATTTTATGTATATTTATTCGAACAAAAATATAGGTATAGGTACCTATCTTCTAAACTAGGTAGGCAGTTATTTGGTTCATAAAACTAAGTATTTACATAGTTTAGATAAAGTTCGTAATACGTAATGACCAAGTATGCTGTGAAGATAGGTAGGTACTTACTTCATTACGCTAATCATGAGACTGACGTTTTTTTTACGTCATTATTTATTTTTTGTTGCGCTTATCTCCCATTATTGCGTCAGAAAACTTTTTGTAGCGCCGTTTGTGGTGCGTAATTTTTGAGCGCAAGAGACACGCGTTCCCCGCTTGAAAGCCGGAGCGAGACTGATGCGACGACCGGGCGGCAGGGGCGGTCTGAGTGAGAATGGTTCCGACGTGCGATAGTTTAGGTAATGTTTTTTTACAGTGTAAATAATACAGACTTTTGAAATTTGAATCTTTAAAGTGCTTGATAATATTTAATTCAGTTGTTATACAAAGTTTCATGTTCTAATTTCAAGCATTTATTGAATAATTTAGGTTTATTGTACGGTTTGGAGGCTACTTTACGATTTTTTTCTATCGAGAAAATTTTATGGAATCGTGTTTCTGCAAAGGAAACGTGTTAGCAATAATCCTCTAATTTAACATATATTTATTACAAAGCGAATGATGCAGTATTGTTGATTTAATATGAGATCAAACTAAGCGATTTGTCATTGTACAAACTCTTAAAGGATGAAACGATTTGCAAGCAGGTTTTCTAGCGGTGCGGTGGTTCTTAGATATGTTTTATCAAAATGTGTCGGGGACTTTATTTTTTTTTAATTTTAATTATAGCTATTGCGATTTAGCAAAATTATATTTAATTAGCTTTTGATGACAACTACTAAATTAAAAATAATAACTGGTTTAGTACCTATTTACTAACAACTATTTAGACATTCCTTTGCTCTTTGTAGGCATAAGTTAATAAACTATGTTATGCAAATATGAAATAAAACTTGTCTTTTATTTTTATTTTATACCAAGCAACATTAATATTATTATTAGAAAAACGTGTGACAAAGGACTTTGATACTTTTAATGTAACCTTTGGCCGCCAAGGTGTGCTTGTTCGACAATCGAGTCAGAGTCGTCATTACACTAGTTCTTTACTTATAATAGACTGCGCCCCGCGGTTCCACCCGCGGTTTCCCGGGATAAAAAGTAGCCTATGTGTTATTCCAAGTCCTAAAATACCTACATACCAAATTTCATCAAAATCGGTTCGGTAGTTTTTGCGTGAAAGAGTAACAAAGATTCATCCATACATACAAACTTTCGCGTTTATAATATTAGTCAAGATATGGATATTTTAATTAAATAAATTAATCTACCTAAAGATGACTTACATATTACATATACATTTATACATAGATACAATGCAGATCCTGGTACTAAAAAACTAGGATTGCATGTGTATATCCAGAAAAAAATATCATACATAATGGGCTCAATACACCCACACTTAAAAATGCACTGCGCTTCTTAGCCTGTGACGACAATGCCGAGTAATTTCGTTGGCTACAATGCCCTTCAAACCGGAACACCTAACTGGCAAAGCGATGGTAACACAACCGGACGGCCTCTCGCATACGAGAAACATGCTATTCAAAGTTCAAAAGTTCTTTATTCAATTTCGGCATCACAGACGCACTTATGAACGTCACCTATTACAATGACTCTACAACCGTATCGGCAAAAGAACCACTACTCAGAAGATTATTAATATTTTGTACATACAATTGTATTCAGTAGGTAGATAGGTACATATAGGTGTACTCAAACATTGCAATTTTTTTAAGTACCTATGACACAAAATATCAGCCCTAAATAAAAAATATTAAGTCACGTGTAAATAGAAGGGCGGAGTGAAAATTGAAATTAAAATAGTCAGTCTTCGCAGGTGTGCCTCAGGGTACAGTACTTGAGACGGCACAATTCATATTATATTGTAAATTTTCATGAGAAGTTTCCCATCTGTTAAAACTTTTATTGAAGGCCTTGAGACATTGTGTAATGTATGTAGTAATAATTCTTAATTTCTCGTGGGTGGGCAACCCTGGTGTCGGATTTATTGACTGTCCGAAGGCCTCCGAGTTTACCTAACTGCTGTTGTCCTAAGAAAAAAAACTGGGACCGACAGCTAAATTAATCTAATTAAGCGTACAGAAAAACCACACAAACAGTCACCCATCCTGTTGGTTACCGGAGCGAACGTCGCTTAACCTATCAGATCTACGAACGGCTAGGCGAGCTACGCTACAAGCGCTACTAGTGATAATGAAGTAACTAGGTACCACATGATCGTGCGCGGTGCGCTTCATGGTAAGTATCACAACTCTACTTCTCATAAAATAGCTACCTATACCTACCTAATGTCATTTACATAAGGAATGTTGAATTGAAGTTGAATACAAAGTGGATCATGCAGCTGCACTCGCTTTCAAGTTTAAATGTCCAATATTACTGGCCTCAGTTCCATTCAAACAGAAAAACATGTAAATATAAATTAAAACAATATAAATTTAACATGTTTTATCACTGTTAAACTCACGTTGAATTGAATGTGTTAGTAAGAGACAAAATTATAAACAGTAAAGGTTTCATCTATAAGGAATCTTCACAGTGTATCATCACATCATCATTATCATCAGTCCATTCCGTTCCTACTGCTCGGACACGGGCGGTTGGTGGATGTCACATGTCCTTCAATTTTGCGATTCTGGGACATGCTTTCGTTTACCGTTTTTACAATGAGTGTTAAATTCGTAGGTACATGCCTTAAAAATGTCATTGGACCAGCGGGGTTTGAACTCCGGTACGTCGGATCGAAAGTCATCACTCAACACTCGCTCTCAAAGTACAATAACAGATTGTATTGATACTTTTATGTACTTACTTAAAACGTATGATGTAGTGGTTATTTTATCTTAGCTTTCATGCAGACAAGTTCCTGCTTAGGAACTTCACTCTCCCTTCAGGAGACCCTACTACAACTTATTTAAAAATAGCCCACGCTCGTCTTTACAGGCCTTGAGCTTATATCATACACAGTCTATCTTATAATCTTATCCACATCATCAGCTCTCCATCTCGCGTTTACCTTCAAATCCACTCAAAAAATTCAACAAAATACAAAGATAACCCACGCGCAAGGAGCCAACCGCCGCGCCGGGAGTAATCTACCAGTATTCGTTTCATTATCTATTAAAATGTTGGAAGGTCTAGGGCCCACGTCACTTTCGTCGTAACTTTATCGATGTATCGGCTGTCGATAAGATAACAATTTTCGCTATCTGTCCATCCAACACCAAGCCATTAGTTTTTACGTTTACACTTGCGGAGTCACATCGTCAGTGGTGAAGAAAAATGTGATGGTGTTAAAATGAAGAAACCCAGAGAGGTTTTGACGAACTGGATAGTGAGGCTGTTCGAGTGTCTGCGAGCGTGTGTGTTAGTGATATGCTGCTGGTGTGCTAGTGTGCGTTTCATTTGAGTTTTATTTCGATAAGTCCGGGTAATGTGGTTGAAGAAATGATTACGTTCTCCTTTGTATGTATTTAGTTAATGTAGGTACTGTTCTTGTTTGTTTCCTGGTGGAAATTTCGCTGTCATTTCGCCTCAGTAAAAAGTTAAGTGCGAGTCAGACCTCGCGTATTCGGAGTTCCGTAAAGATTTTACAAATTCTTGTTTTTATTTCGGTGGGACGGATACATAGAAGACTGACATCAATACGGTTCCGGAAAGACCCGTAGGATCCCTAACTCACTATTAGCAAAATTACTAATGGCTCACACTTAGCCTTACAAAGTTGTAAAAACACAGTAAGATAATAGGTTTAAAAAAACGTGCAGTCCAGTGCAGGGGAATCCTCTAACTCGACCACTGATCCCGATCGCTATCAATTTTATATCTTGTTATCTCGTTAACGGTATTTTTATGTTTTTTTATTTTTTATATGTCGGCAAACAAGTAGACGGCTCGCCTGATGGTAAGCGCTTACCGTCGCCTATAAACATCTGCAGAGGCGTTGCCGACCCTTAAGGACTCTATTAATACCCCTTTTAAAGGACTCCATGTTGTAGCCGCAAAGTATCGACGAAGGTAGGTCGTTCCACATCTTACAATTGCGAGAAAGGAAAGTGCGAGTGTAGCGAGTGCTGTGGGAAGTCCAGTTTTGTAAGATGTGAGGTTGAATTTTTGACGATGGCGAGATGTGCGGTGGTAAAATTGGGAAGACGGAAGTAGGTCAAAAAGCTCTTCAGAACATTCCCCATTATAGAGGCGGTAGAACACACAAAGTGAACCGATATCTCTTCGGAGGCTAATGAGGGTTTGTCAAACTTTTCTATTCAAAGTCCGCCTCCCAATCCCTGTCCCACTTACGATCGCTAAAAATCGATAATTTTCACTCGCAGTTTGAAGGATGCTAACGCCGTCTAAATTATCTAATAAACTAAGCTAATAGTTTAGCTTAGTTATTCTAATTATTAATAATAAATTTAGTTAACCTATTAAATTAACCTATTTAAAACTAAGCTAAACTATTAGCTTATTACAGATTAGAGTTAACCTATTTACATTTATTTAATAAATTAAGTTTAGTTAATTTAGTTAATAAAAAAATAATTAACCAACATAAATATTAATATTAACCTCCCCCCACACGTCGTGCGGAGCGGGCGGCCGCCCGCGCATCTCGCCTCGACACCGCCAGTCACCGCCAGTGGTCGCCGCGATTTCGCAGCGTAAACTCGCCTTAAGAGCATCGGACATGCTCGAAACCTAGGTCGACTAATTCGACAAACTACGTGAGTCCTAGCCGTTTTATTAAATATTTATAATGAATCAAACTCACGAAAACTTTCATACTAAAATATTAATATTAGTTAAGGAAACAAACTGTAAATGGTTGGTAAGGAAAATAAAGGCTTTATTATTATTATTAATGCTTTCCAAATTTGTAATTGAAAGCGATCGGGATCGGTGTTCGACACGATTCCACTACTGATGATCATGATAGCGCGGGTGCTTCCGGTGTTTCCCACTTGTTAAGTTGCTTATCAAAAGTGGCACGGAGCGTATTATAAAATAGCAAGCGTACCTAACAGAAAAACAAAGTACCTAGGCACCTGCCTCGTCATATAGAAAATAATTAACGGTTGTGAAAGAAGATATGGCTTATTGTGACCACAGACGTATGAGGATTATCTCTGAATCCGAAATTAATAAACACATAAAATGTGCGTTCTAAAAGACATTTAAATAGGTAGGTACATATATGATTTGCCATCCTTTACTATTTTATTTTTTAATTCTTTTCTCCCCTGTAGTATAGTTGTCTTTAAAAACTGCTCTGAGCGATAAGACCGCACCTTACTCCTTTTAATTGATTGTTGACTGTTTAAATAATAACTACGTAAGTAGATAATTTCTGAAATAAGAAAACCATAAATCCTCATCTTGCTACCTATTGATACTCGTAAGTGATTGGTTTGTTGTAAATTTTTATCTGATCTTTTTTTTTAAATATGTCGGGCGGGGAGGGGGCGGGGGGGGTATTGGTATGCCAAAACACAGGTCTCCTAGTTTGGGTACCAATGTTCTCCAACCAGGAATAAAAACTTGTTACAATCACTTCTGAATGTATATGATATAAATAAGTTTTTTTGAAATTTTAATAAATTTATCTTATCTTATTTATCTTTATCTTATCTGTTCAGTTGTTTGTTTTAGATAGGCAAAGATAAAGTAATAATCTAATCGGCCATTAACAATTTTATAAAAAAAATACATAAATGCTTTTACAAATATTTAAATAATGTATTTCCATTTAGCTTACATTATTGTTTGACTACATCAAGATACGACGCTTAGATATTAGGGATCCCCCAAACATCGAGCGAGTCTATACATAGCTAAAAGTATTATTAAAAAATAATTAAAAACAAACAAGCAAACATTTGCTGACAAAAGACAAAAAACGTATCCCTAATTCCCTAACAATCTAAGTCTCTCTACGGATTGTAGCTACCCGATCGGATCCCGTTGCATTATGTCAGTCACCTCTACGATATATGTCTTTCTACGAGTCTACGTAAGTGCCCTCTACGGCGTAGCAGTACAGTACAGTGCAGTAGCAAACTGCTATGGGTGTTACGGGACCATTTTCACCGTTTTCCCTATTAGCACAGAATAATTTATAGTGCAAGTACTATTAGTCTAAGGAACATTCTTATTGACTGCGCCTGCGCTTGCGCCCTTAACATAAACAATAATTATAATTGGTAACGCATTATCAGCGCCTCTGGTTTACACTAATTCGTAAACTTTACCACACAGGTATATAATTCGTGGAACTGCTATTGATCTTGTAGTCCTATTTAACCAATAGATAGCAAAAAGTTGTGGTAAATGATGTCGCATCTTCCGGATCTTTAGTCTGGTCTCAATTGGGTTACCGTAGGGATTAATATTGGGTCCGTTCTTATTTTTAGCATAAATAAACGAATCCCCTTTATGGTGAAAAATCTTGCAGAGATTGGTCTATTCGCTGATGATACATCCATATTTTTTAATGTAGATGAGAAAGATATAGGTAATAAGAAATAACGCATTTGAACTACGAGTACGCATCAAATGATGTTTCGAAAACTATTTCGAAACATCATTTGATGCGTACTCGTAGTAACAATTGTTCGCAGAGAACTATCTCTGCGAACAATTGTTACTAAACGCGATAAAAACGTATACCGGACCTCACAGAAAGTAAATTCAAATTGCATGTGAAACTTATTCTTGTGAAAAGAGCAAAAATATACAATAGACATTGTTAAAAATCATATAGAAGACAAAGATGAATAAAACATTCCGCTTCTGTCAAGTAGCCTTAAGAAACATAATCATTTTCAAAAACCAACATGTACCAACAACGAATGTAACAAAAGTTGTAAAAAAAATTACCCCTCACTTTTTTACCGTAATTGTTCTGGGTGCATCTTTGATGACAAAATTGAATAAAGAACATTTGAAATTGAACTTGAACGCGACGGTGACCGTTTACCATCAGGCGCGCCGTAAGCTTGTTTGCCGATCGTCACCAAAACCATGAATACTATGGGACAGAAGCATCAAATCCGCAAAGAAATTAAAACAAATAGCGACTCTTGTTATGACGTATTAAAATTCAATTCAGCTCGCGTAGCGCTGCATACCTACCAGTCATATTAACCTACAGAGCGCCTCTCTCTCTATCGCGCCGCTCTTATCTCTTCTGACGCGGCACGTGTAACGACGCGCGACCCGCCGTCGGCGTCGGTGTCCAGCTATGTACTTGTAGCTTCGTACCTACAGTGCGGAGTGCACTAGGCCTGCCAAAACATAAATAAAGTTATATATATACGATCAAAGCAATTGAAATATCGAGCTCAGTAATCCTCAAATGTGTAGGTACCTAAGTAATTTGCAGTAGGTATCTATTACGCCAGTTGTACCTTCTCACGGTCCACTACACGGAAAAGGCACTGGAGTCGGCTACTAGTGCTTCGGCGGTGTCGAGCAAAATGACGCAAATTAAAAACTAGAAGTTGTGCGATGAACGCGGAAAATGAAGGTTTGTTTTTATAAGAAACTTTTGCTCTGCGGTTTTGTACTCGTAAACTTTTTCTTTGATGTTTTGTACTCGTAAATTTTTGCTCTAAATCTTTTTATAGTTACTGTGCCAAATGTAACCTTGTGAACTAAACTGTGTTTAAATCGGATCAGTACGAAACTTTGGGTAAAATTGTCCGGTAAATATTCGGAATATTCAACCAAAAAT
The DNA here is from genome assembly GCA_951640565.1 of Petrophora chlorosata. Classification (NCBI taxonomy): domain Eukaryota; kingdom Metazoa; phylum Arthropoda; class Insecta; order Lepidoptera; family Geometridae; genus Petrophora; species Petrophora chlorosata. Next base: position 2,866,132 of record OX621197.1, on the reverse strand, counting down.
ATAAAAATTGTGCGTAAACGTGCTCTAGAGCAAAATTTTTACTCTTAGCTGAAAATATCTTTATATCGTTAACACAGCTCAAAAAGGAAGCAGGTATTTTTAATAAAAGATGGAGCACTTAAAACGCAGCAAAGTGGGAAATGACACGCTGAGACCGATGTTTAGCTTCAAATATAAAATAATTATTAAATACACCAAATCATTTTTGGATAAGCAATTTTTTGACATTCCTAAATAAGATCTAAGTATACAAAAATTTAATCTACTAATTAGTACTTATATACTTACCAAGACGGCGCGGTGAACCCAAAGTGGGTCTTGGCCTCCGACAAAAAAAGACTTTTGGGATCGGATCGTTTCTCTTTTGTTGTCAGTTTCGTTGTTATCTGGGAGAGTTGTCAGCCCTCCGCACAACTCCCGAAATGTTGGAGGACCACATACTACTTTGGACAGCGACGCCATAGGTCTTAGCTGGTAGCTAGCTAGGCTGCACTACCGACCATTTCGCCATCCGCCACCCGGGGGACGCTCCCCTACGCTGCTGTTCACAGCAGCGCGGGGCTAAGCTACTAAGTTATATAAGGCACACACATTTTTAGCAATGACATCGCTATGCTTTAATTCTTATGCGTTATATACAGCCTAAAACTTTTACCTACATATTATACGGACAGAATTACAAGCGATATTTTTATCTGTCTTTACCAAACTCTTGCGCTTCCCAGTCAAAGATAGGTGGTAGATATAATTATGACACCGAAATCCTATTTCATTTTACAACCGTGGCCAGAGCCATCACTCTAAAGCGAGTAAGCAGATTTCCTCACGATGTTTTCCTTCACCGTTTTAGAGAAAGCGTGCAAATATCCACACTTAAAAGTCATAAGGGCAGGGCCAAGGCGGGATTCGAACTCGGATGAGTCGGATATCCTAAGATGCACGAGTTTCCGCTCGACCACACTCGCTCTGAGTATTGGATTGGCGGCACCTTCTCTAATGATGGCCTATTACAGTTTATTGTAAAATTATTGTAATTACGGATTGCCTACCTTGACCAAATCGAATTAATAATTAATTTGTAAGAAAATAATTACCTTATGAATATGATCGTCGTTACACCATAATTTTTTAAATATTGTAAATGAGTGAAACAACAATTTTACTTTCATCAAATAAACTTGTCCTCAATGTCAAATTTTTTTAGCTGTCTATGTGTGGTTAAAACCACTTTTTCGTGCTTTTTCTATGTTTATTTTGTGCTTATTTTGTGTTTTAACAATAACAATTGAATCGATTTTAACGTGTGTATCGATTTTCACAATAAAAAAATGAATGTCGCCGCGCAACCTTCAAGTCACATTTTATTTCGCACAACATCACACGCGTATGAATGTTTAAACAGCAGTCCTTTGTAGCATAACAGCTGCTCGAAGGGTTGACTTTGAACTGTTGATAAGAAATTCTTGACTGCAAGGGTCATTTCTACTTTTCGGGAAGGTCATAAATAGGCGTTTTTACTACTATCAATATGCAACGAAACGTATAAAACAAATGCACACCCAATTATAACGGCTGGATTGTAAACTGTGATAAAGATATTTACTTTTCTTCGTTAATCAATTCGGCCTGCATGTGATTGATCGTCCCTCTAACGTCATCATCATCATCATCATCATCATCAGCCCATCATGTTCCCACTGCTAAGACACGGGCCTTCTCTCATAGCGAAAGTATGGGCCATAATCCACCACACTGGCCCAGTGCGGGTTGGTCATCTAACATCATTCGACCTTAATCTTCTACTACGTCCAATTTGCAATAGGTAAAATACTTTTTGCCAAATAGAAAAAAATACGCTTGAGCAGTGGAGCAAGAGTTTCTCACAAACGTTTGCTCCAATCAAAGACTAGAAATGAGTAGGGAAGATGGTTTCAACCCAGCAGTTAGTAAATACAATTTTTTTAATATCTACATTTTGAAGGCAAATGATGTCGTTGAAGTGATGCATATATATTTAGGTAAATAACACTTGGGAAAATAATCCCCTGCCGCGGCTCCCATAGCTTGCGGCATGCAACATTAATATCTGCGGGTAAAATGTCAGTCTTCGCCACCCTCTGTTAGGTCTAGGTTGATGACGCGAGTATTCCGATGAAGTGGCTTTGCCAAGGCTATACCGTTTAACTATTTGTTATTATTTTTAATGCTTTAAGTAGTTTAAAACTATAGTTCTTAAGTTAACTTTCTATTCTAGGTATTGATGACATTCATTGGGTTTCAAAGACAATCACTAAAACAATCAACAATTAAATAAACGTGGCCGTTAAAATATTTGTCTAGTAGGTTATTTTTCACTGAAACTAGCGGTAACTCGAAGTACTTCGATCTGCCACGAGGATGTCGCGGACAGAATACACCAACTTCGGTGCCGTATAGATCCGACTAAGATGTTGTCTAGTATTACCAAGTATTACCAAAGAATACTAACTATTTGGTATTACTAGATACTAATGTGTGTATCTATGTATGTGTATTTGGTAAATTATCATTATCATCAGCATAATTAAAAAAATACCGCTGCATGGACTCAATATTTTTCTAGAGATATTTATATAGGCCATAATTCGCAACACTGGTCCTGTGTGGGTCGGTAGATGTCACACAAGTAAATTCTTAAACTTTTCTCTGAATCTTTCGTTTTTATTAGGGTTCTATACCCAAAGGGTAAAACGGGAACCTATTACTATAAGACTCCGCTGTCCATCTGTCTGTCTGTCCGTCTGTCACCAGGCTGTATCTCATGAACCGTGATAGTTAGACGGTTGAAATTTTCACAGATGATGTATTTCTGTTGCCGCTATAACATTAAATACTAAAACACAGAATAAAATAAATATTTAAGGTGGCTTCCATACAACAAACGTGATTTTTTTGCCTTTTTATAGATAATGGTACGGAAACCTTCGTGCGCGAGTCCGACTCGCACTTGGCCGGTTTTCTTTGTCCTACTAAGAATAATACTTCTACGTATTGTTGTTATTTTCCACCATCAGGGAAACAAAGTAGCGTCGGCGTCGGAGACGCGGCAGATAGAAGTCGGCATCGAGGATCTCAGCAGCAAGAAGAAGCACAACAAGATCAAGACCTCCAAGTATACTCTGCTCATGTTCGTGCCCAAGAACCTGGCTGAACAGTTCAGGAGAGTCGTCAACTTCTATTTCTTGTTCGTTACTGTCATATCTATAGTTATTGGTAAGTTTTCAAAGTTATAAATGGTTCAGTCATCAGAAAAATTTAGGACAGAGCCATTGGCGGTGGTCATGGCCAATTCTTCTTCTCTCGTGTGGGTGTATGCATGGCCAACCCTGGTGTCGGAGCTATTAGACCGGCCAAAGGCCTTCGACATGGCCTAACCACTGTTGTCCTTAGACAACCACCGGGACCGATGGCTTAACTTGCCTTCCGAAGCACTGTAGCGCTGGAAATACTACACAAACGGTCACCCATCCAATTTGTGACTGCTGCGAATGTATGCTGAAGAAGGATCTATAAGAAGGATCTGTTACGAACGGCTAGGCGAGCTATGCTACGAGCGCTCGGAGCGCTACGGCCTTTTAGCTATTTGTCGTACAGAGTCATTGTAAGCGTCACGACTGCAGCCTACATTGTTTACAGTTGCAAGACACTACACTCAAAACTTTCCACGAGACTGAGACTGTGTAGGTACGTCTACCCTTGTGCGGACCATAGCAAGTGAAAAAACCAGTACGAAATTCGTATATTCGCTTTTATTTTTATACTGAAAGATTTGAAAATCTTCGATACCGCTTTGCAAATTCAAATGACCATTATTTCGCAATTAAGGATGGTACTCGTGGTAGGTCTCTCGTATGCGGGAGGCCGTCCGAGTAGGTACCACGGCTTTGCTAATTCTTCTGCCGCCAAGCATTAGAGCGCAAGCATTACTGTGTTCCTTTTTGAAGGGAAATGTAGAAATTACTGGGCATTTGAAACTTAACATCTGATGTCTCGGGGTGATGAGCGCAATGCAGTGCTAAGCAGTGCTTTTTATGGTATTAAAAGTTCTGCACTGCAATTGTTACGGGCAGACGTGGCGCTTACCATCAGGCGAATGACTTAATCGTCTCATCATTTAGCATTTAGTAATATAAAAAAATGGTAGTTAGGTATTTCTTTCTTCGTAATAATAAACACCAGAACTATGAATCATTCAAAGCTCCGGAGATTACATGAGGCAAGATTAGTCACTAGGTGTTAGTAGGTACCTTTAAGTTTTACGTAGCTTCAGCCGGTGACTCTTACGTCGTTGTTAAATCACATTTAGGTGCTATCCTATCGATGTAATTCGGGCTTACCAAACAGCACTAACGGTATAACTAATTGGTAACGCACTAGGTTATCTCAAAAGTGTATGTTTACATTACACATTTATTTATAGCCAACTAAGTCAAGCTGTAGATTAAAAAGGTATGGCAGCTATCTGAGAGAGTAAGATTAGGTGCTTAGTGTATACTTGTATGTACTGGAGGTACTTGTATTTTTTTTGTATGGTACCACAGAATACTAAGGGACAGAAGCATCACTCCGCAAAGAAATTTAAACAAGTAGCGACTCTTGCTACGACCCAATAAAGTTCAATTCAGCACGCGCAGCGCTGCATATTAACCTACAGAGCGCCTCTCTTTCTATCGCATAGCTCTTATCTCTTCTGACGCGGCACGTATAACGACGCGCGACCCGCTGACGGTGTCCGGCTATGTACTTGTAGCTTCGGATCTACAGTGCGGAGTGCGCTAGGCCTGATGGTACTGAGTGTTGAGATGGTCATGTCGTTCGCCTGACAGTAAGCGCCATGCCTGACCATAACAATTGCAGTGCCACGCAGAACTTTCAGAAAAGCACTGAGTAGCACTGCATTGCGATCATCACCTCCTTCAAACCGGAACACAGCACTACTGCTTGCAGAATAACTGGTAAAGCTGTGATACCTATTCAGACGGCCCCCGCATACGAGAGACCTACCACGAGTATGATGATGGTTAATTAATTAAAAATCATACTAAAAAGCAAAATGTGTTAGAAAAATGTTTTATTTGTTTATTTGCAGAGAAGAGAAATAGGCATTGACAAAGTCAACGAGAATAGGGTTTATTTACGCCACGAAGTTTACGAATATCATCATCATCATCATCAGCCCATCACGTTCCCACTGCTGGGAGACGGGCCTTCTCTCATAGAGAGAGTACGGGCCATAGTCCACCACAAGCCCAGTGCGGGCAGGTGGATGTCACATGTCCTTGAATTTTTGTGATAAATTCCTGGTCATGCCGGTTTCCTCACGATGTTTACCTTCACCGTTTTTAGAGCGAGTGTTAAATCCGCACATAACTTAAGAAAGTCAGTGGTGCGGGGCCAGCGGGATTCGAACTCGGATGCGTCGGATCGAAAGCCGCACGTTCTCCCACTGAGCCACACTCGCTGTGCACACATAATACTACGATATATATTCATATAATAATTACGAATATGCACACATATAATGAGACAAGACATTTTCGATAAGTTTTACTACGGATTTAAAAAATACCATAAGCACAAATTGATTCTCGTGGGCTTCCCGGGTTTCTAAACCTGGGAAGCCCACGAGAATTTATAGGTACCGTCTATCTTTAAAAAATGACACGTTTATTTTGTTGGCAGACAGCCCAGTGTCGCCGTTTACGAGCATAGCCCCGCTAAGCTTCATGGTGCTGGTGACGGCCGTGAAGCAAGGGTACGAAGACTGGCTCCGGCACAAAGCCGACAATAAGGTCAACAACCAAGTTGGTAAGTCATGTTTTACTATCTACCCGTACCTACACTAGTAATTGTTTTCATTTTGCCCAGACGGGTGAAATCTCAGACACCCGGGAAGGGAGGGTCCGGGTACTGCCAGACTTGGCCTAAGCCAACTGGCTAAAACCTTCGTCTGCTTTGCCTGTCCACAGACCAGACGGCTGTGCCGTTTTCGTCACTTCTTATTCTTTTTAGGCGTACATCAGCTATGCACTTCTTTTTTCTAATTTATTTTGTATTGATTTCGCACAGTACCGGTGCAAATATTGTACAAAACAAAACAGCTAAAAGGCATTTTTTTATGTAACATATTGGACGAGAAAGTCGTCGATCTAATGATAGCGCTGCAGCCGCTGCAACTGTTATGGGCAGGCGTGTTGTTTACCATCAGGCTAACGACCTTCTCGTCTCACTGACACAACGAGTCAGAAAACTCACGACAGTTTTTAAAAATATCAGGGAATGTGCAGACCCAAACATTATAAAAATCATATACTTTTCACTTTTTCAATCATTAATTACATATTGTATTGTATTGCCCTCTTGGGGCGGAACAAATAACAATTTGTTTGCAATTAACATTATTCCACTCGAAAGAGCTCAAAGAGGTATATTAAAGCGCAGCACAAACCGCCCATACAGATACCCTACGGTAGATTTGTATAAAGAATGTAAGGCAATTATACGTCCTAAATTTGGTACTCCATGAACACTCACTCACTAAATTTGATCCAAGCACAAATCTTCAAAAACGTTCATCACACCACGTGTTTGTTGTTCCTCGAGCTAATATAGCTTTTGCAGGCAAATTCCCTCACTTTCTTGGACCATATCTGTATAACCAAATAAACAAAGACTCAAAATATCTATCCTTGACTCCTTATGAGTGCAAAAAGATTATATCTAACAAACTACTTAACTTAAATTATATTGAAACGGAAAATCTCATAACACCAGAAAGATAAAATAATAATAATTATAAAATATATAATAAGTACCACACTTGGACGCACTACAACATTCACATTACACACCCTCTCACTCCTACACACACACACACCCCCTCACATTACACATTATTAAATTAGTGAATAATGACTATGACTTAATACCATACTGACACCAACATCCAAAATTATAGTGACACGCGGGTCTGCATTATGCATATTTATGCATACATGTGCATATTGTGCATACACATTAGGGTCGACAGCTCACAGAAAGTAAATTCAAATTGCGTGTGAAAACTATTCCAATATATATATATATATATATATATATAATATATACCCTAATGTGTATGCACAATATGTATATATATATATATATATATGTCTGGAATGATCCGCTTCTGCAAGAGTTCTAAAACCTCTCAGTTTCTCGCCGTATCTTCTGGGTAGTGATTCATTATTCGATACGGTGGTGGAGTCTTTGTAATAATTGACGTCCATAAACAAGTGCGCCTGTGATAAAAAAATAAAGATCTCTCGAACTCGATATTTATCAGCGTTACTTCCAATTTCGAGCGTAGTCATAAAATAATAATAATTCATAAATATCATTACTAATGTGTATAGGAAGTAGGTCTGGTATCTAAAAACGTACATAGTACATACCTTTTTATCTATGAGTATGTATGTATCACATCCGGAAAGTTGAGGAGTAAGGCTATTTTGGCGCGAAAAATTGTACTTCGCCAAATTTAATCGCAACCAAACTACTAGGGACAAAGATATGGATTCATTTCGCTGATAACTGCCAAAACACCAAGGGCGTAACCTTCGAATGACGCAACACTTTTGGTGTATCATAGTTAGTATATCATCGAAATACGCGACAGTGTATCGGTTGACAGCCTTATGATTGTTGTATCGGAGAGTCTACAGAGTATATTGAATTTTTAGAGCGAGTGAAGCGAGGTCTTGGCGACCGCTAGGGCGTTTCGGTTCGGCATTTGTATTTAAGTAGGTATTTTTGTTTGATTAGCGATAGGTATCTTTCGAACGGTGCGGTGGTTCGGTTCATATACCTACCTACCTCGTAGGTAGCGGGTTCGATAACACCGCTTGTGGGATAGTCCTCGTAGTTCCTGGTTCATGTACAGGGAGTCCTAGTTAAGGGCCAAGATCAATGAAGTAATGATTGGACGCATTTTTAAGTTTAAATAGTTATAGGTTAATAGGTTAAATGTGGCGATGGCGATGAATAATTTTCCCGGAAAAATCCATACATTCCGCAGTAAAACAGTATTTACCGGCACGTGGCTGCAGTGGTAATTGGAGCCTCAAGCTCAAATCTTATAATTTCAGTGTATAGATACTATTGATACCTACCTAGTTACTCGCCTGTCACGTAAAGGTGTGTTTCACCAGGAACTGTACAATTTTCCCGATAATTAGAACCCCATTACGACGATAGACGTCATATATTATATTTACTATTAAACACGGGACAGGTGTATTGAATAACGTTATATCATTTCCGAATCGATAGCTAGGTATAGTTATACTTATCTATTATTATGACGTTTATCAGTCCCGCACGTTTTAATCAATAAAATGTAGAAGCCATGCCTTTTTCGTTTTAAAGTTAATATTAAATAAGAAAATATATATATTTAATTATTGATAATTCTATTTTCTTATTTAATATATATTTAGAATCATTATTAAGTTAATATTAAATAAGAAAATATATATATTTAATTATTGATAATTCTATTTTCTTATTTAATATATGATTAGAATCATTATTAAACCTCATTTCAATTCAAGCAAATTAAAATAAGAGTATAAAAAGCGCACTTAGTTGGTTTTTGCATTAAGGGGACGGAATACGCCAAACGATCTCATACAAAGAACCTCTTTATAAATATAAACGGCTACACTCACGTTATGATTGTGTCGGATAACTCCGACCAAACTTTAATTACAAAGATCCTGGCCCCCAACTAGGATTCTCTGTATCTAGGGAACCAGGACTATGGTCCCACAACACCCAAACACGAAACAAATGCTTGCGCTTTTATTTTCTGTGCACAAAAATTTATCGCTAGTCGCGCGTCAGAAAAAAAATTAAACTCACTGGTTACCCGACCTGACTTTATCACGTTCGCGAAAGTAGGCCTAAGGAGTATACTCAAGAGACATAAAAACAAATGTATATACCTATAGTTTAGTTATAGGTATAAGTACTAAGTTAGTTAGTGTGTGTCTGTTAGTTTAGTCAGCTTTCAGCTTTTTCATTAGCATATTATTATGCGTAGAGACTGTCAGTTATTGATGATAGGTTATATGTGGCGTGATTTATACCCTTAGTTTTTTCAGATATACCTACTTACTTATACCTATCTCAGATAATCTCTTAAGCTGTTCGATATTTCGGTAGATTCGTGTTATCTCTGTCCCTGGATTATATTAATTCATTTCGTATTCGTACTTTATTGTCTGGCTTTTAATATTGCTTATTTATACCTTAAAAGGTTTAATGGCTTAATTTTGCCTCCTAATCCCCATACATATACCTACCTTATACAAATGCATGACTTTGACTGACTGTTCACGAACTCTCTACGATGGGCAGGGAATTAATGTAGTGCCTTAGTTTTTAAGTGCCAACCAATAAGCGCACTGAATTGAAAAATAGTTTATTTTTTATTTATTATGTATAATTTATTATATTTTAATATATTTTTTTATAATAATAATATTTTTATTTCATTTTTTACTTTTTTATTAATTAAGAATAGAGTCGCCACCGCGTCTTAGTTGTCTCATGTCGTAATTTTCTGTCTTGTTCGCTGAGAACGTTTAAATACTTTATGTATTCTGCCCCCCTACCCATATGTCCCTCAAGCGCCAATCGTATATCGTGTCCAATTATTGTCAATTTAGGCAAGAAATCGAATTAATCTCATTAATTTACACCAAAATACGATAACTACAAGTTGAGATAAACTTAATGGGACAATATATGGCATCATAAGACATTGTCGCAGTGATTTTACACCATAATCTGAGCTCAACACGATATACGATTGTCGCTTGGGGGAGCTATGGGTATGGGTGCTGATCCAGTTTTCGCAATCATTCCAAATTTTTCGAGAAAGATTTTAAGTTTAGAGTTTTAGATTTTTTGTAATGCATTCATATTCACAGCTGGGCGAGTCGCTGTAGTGCTAATAGATATATTAATCTAATTTCTAAAGTGAATAGATTAAAGACACAAGTCACATCAAAATAATATTTTTCCGATGATTAGATCTACTTACCTGTAAGTACTTCTTTTTTCCAACTAGGTGCTTAGGATAGAATAAATATTTTTTTATTTGAGTTTAAGATCACAAAATTGACACGTACAATCTTCCACAGTGGAAATAGTTCACAAAGGTGTCATCAAGCAAGTGAAGAACTCAACAATATCCCCCGGGACCCTGGTCCGCGTGAAGCGAGGGCGGGAGGTCCCAGCGGACCTCGTTTTGCTGTGCTCAGCTGGGGAAAAAGGGAAATGCTTCGTGACCACAGCCAACTTGGATGGAGAGACCAACCTGAAGACGTTGAGGGTGCCGCCGCCCCTTGTAGGGTATACTCCAGGTGAGACCTGCTTTGCTTGTGCCTACGTTACGTTGGTTAAGGTGTGGTTCAGGCATACTTCGGACGGGATTCGAAACCGTATACCTTTTTTTTTATTACGTGATAGGCAAGCATTTGACCGTAGTCTTACCTGGGTCCTAATTCACTATGACAACTTGGCGATTCCTTGCTGCGAGGAAACGTCGATTCCTTCATTAATAAACGACATCTGCGAAATTTGTATTCTCCATGACGCGTCATATATATAAACATGTGAATGCGTCATAGAGATGTCATTTATTAATGAAGGAATCGAAGTGATTACGAAGCAAGGAACCGCCAAGTTGTCATAGTGAATTAGGGCCCTGATGGAAAGTGATGACGCGGTCGACGATGGATCATGCTTGCCTAGAAGATACCGATCACTCTGGACTTGAAGACACCTAGATTATACGAATCGGGAAAGAAAGACTGGTAAGGTGGAATAGAAATTCCTCCTTTCAGTCATCAGTCATCGCACTCTCCGATATATATAATAGCCAGCGGGACCATGTACTACCTACTGCACTGAAGAATTCACGTTATGTCATCGCCAAATTTTGCGCCGCTGTTTCTAAGTGATGGCGGTACTTTATAAATGCTTATAAATGTGACTCAATCTAGGAACAGCTAAGCAGCTACGCAGTAAGTAGCTACGCAGTAGGCATGTTAAAGTAACCGATATCTGATATGTTGAATTAGTACGGAAATATTTTTTAGACAGAGAAGGATAAAAGATAGCCTACTCTATGAAGATAACGATCCTACATACCTTGTGAAAAGATAGGTATTAGCTATAAGGATAATTTAATTCCATACCTAAAAGCGTTAACAGTATATTTTCGGCAATAAAAAAAACGAATATATTGCTGCAGTTGTGTAACTTTCGAATTGGAGTCTCCTTCAACTCAGTGCAATTGCCACAGTATTTTCTCATTTCGCTGTCAGATAGTTTACAGCCAGATGATGATTGTTGCAAGTCAAACCCCACAACGGCTGGCAAGAAATATAACTCACTTTTGACACCATCTATATGTTATTGATAACCAATGTTAAAAGTTATATATACTCGTAGGCATTTTAAAGTAATTTAAATTTGTTTATAATTAATCATATCTTTTGGGTTATCAATATCGATTTAATGTGTTGACGCTTGCCGCACGTACCTATATATGCATTTAAGTATACCTAGATTGCTATAGATAACAACTTTTGGGACCACGTTTTCCTCTGATAACAGTTGTCCCCACCTGATGTGTGAATTGCACTAGAGATAATTATATAATATATAATTATCGCGACAAAATATAACTAAGGACAATTTCAGCCTCTGTGGTGTAGTGGTTGGGCAGGTTGGCTCAAATCTCAAACATTACTGAGGTTACGGGTTCAATACCCGCGACGAGACAAGAGTCTTCGTCTTGTCTTTAAGACAAGAGTGAATAGGCTCCTCATGGGCAAACGTGCTCCACCTTAGACCGCAACTTCGCTTACCATTAGGAGAGTTGTTGTCAAACGTGAGCCCATTTAATCATTAAAAAATAAGACAAATGTTTGTGCACAGAAAAAAAAAGCGCAACCATTTGTTTCGTGTCTGGGTGTAGTAGAACCATGGTCCTCGTAGTCCCTGGTTCCCTAGATACAGGGAATCCTAGTTAGCCAGGATATTTATGTAATCGTTGTTGGGCGTATTAAAGTATTAATTGTTGGGCACGCGAACAAATAAACGTGGGCGTTTGCTAGTTTTGGATAATTTCACGTTTATTCAAAACTAGCGAACGCCCGCGATTTTGTTCGCGTCGACACAATAAAACAACTATGATATTTGTGGATAGCTAGCTTTCTATCTGTGAAAGAATTTTCAGAATTGGATCTATAGTTGCAGAAATGATCATCATTGCCTCCAACAAATATACATACCTACATACAATTCTACCTCTTTACCAGAAGTACTTCCAATAAGGCTACAGGCCTTATAATTTATAACAGAGTACCTATCTATATAAGGAAATAATATATATGGAAAACTACATTTGAATGCCCTCGATCTTTTGATAGTCCCCGACCGTTCCCTACTGACCCGACAATCCAAACCCAGACAGAATGAAATGTAGTCTTTTCTCCCCTTAATTCATTGGCCAAACTTATCCCACCACAATTTTCTGGTTCCTCAGATATTTTTCCACAAAACATGCGCATAGAAGTTCCCAACCCAGTGACAGATCTGTACACCTTCTACGGCCGCCTGGAGATCCCAGGCCTGGACAGCCTCGCCTTGTCTCCAGATAACCTGATGCTTAGGGGGTCCAGGATCAAGAATACTGAGTGGGCCATCGGCTGCGCTATTTACACTGGTAAGTGATAAATGATTGGAGCCGGATTCAAATCATTATTTTTAGAGAAGAAAACGTGATTTGAATCTATTATTTATGTACCTTCTTGGCTATGTTGGTACAACAATAACTCTTGAAGTAACAGACATACAACCTACATTTTGATGTTGTACCTATTGTAGCTAGCTAGTTTTAAAATCTGTTGTTATAATACAAAAAACCTTGTGTCAAGGATCTTATTATTGCATTCGATTGATATTATTTTTTATATTTTTTTATGCGTTTTCGATTTTTATATAAGCTACATAAATGTTGTACATTGTGATTTTTATTCTATTGGAAATATTGTTGCCATTATATATAGGTGTCTATTTTTGGCACAGTGGTACTAAATCATCAAAGGTTATGATTTTTTGTATACCTTGTATACAATAGCGCGAAATAAAAATCGTAATTGCATACACTGGTAGCGATTGACTTTCAGGGATGTTATTGCAGATTGATAGTTGTAATGTACATAGGTATCTAGATTATGATTGCTGGCGCGTACGCAGACACTTTCTAATTCACTATTATTTATACTGTTATAATGCGTATGTACCTATACCTGTTCGCCAAAAACCATACAATTTTCCAGGCGAAGAGACGAAACTGGCCTTGAACTCTAAATACTCAGGCAACAAGTTCTCATCGTGCGAGCTGGCCGTCAACGGCTTCCTTGTGTTCTTCATCGCCCTCCTCCTGGCTCAGATGGTGTTCTCCCTGGTTGGCAAGATCCTGATCGAGAAAAACAACCCCGAGATGCAACTGTACCTTGGCAATGTGACGCCGTCGCCGCTCACTATACGCTACCTTCTGCAAGATTTCTTCTCGTTCCTCCTGCTGTATTACTATATCGTACCGATGTCTTTGTACGTGACCATTGAGATGTATAAGTTTATTGGTGAGTATTTTACTGACATACCTAGTAGTTATTTAAAATTGATAGTGTATGAATTCCTGATTTTATTGGGGTACATGATAGAATATCTTCCCCGTCCGGTGATACTGTTTTCGGATTAAAACGCCCTGAATCTTATAGTTTGATCTATACTACTACTATGTCAAAAGAGAGGTCACATATCTTTATATCCTTCAACCATACCATATAGGTGTATATAGGTATAGCAAATTTTAAGACCTCAGAGTAGGTACCTGTTACCTTGCAGCGAGAAAGTTTTGTTCTACGGAAACATCAAGTAAATGTTGGAGAAAACAAAAACTGCATTTTTTGATCCTTCGAAAAATGTAGTGGGACAAAATATGTAATTTCTAAAAAAAGAACAAGGTGGGCTTCGACCCTATTTCCCATCAGGAATGTTTTCCCCAAGGTAATTTATCAACCGTAAATTTTTGAGAAAATTTCAACGTTTTGTTAAAGACATCGACAATTTGACAAAACAGATGTCATTTCTGTGTCGTATCGCTCTCGTGTCGGCCCAATGAAGAACCGGCCTAACTCTGCTATGTATCCCCTATTTCCCCTCCCAGGTGCCTTATTCATAGGTTGGGATGACGAGCTCCGATGCGAGGAGACCGGGCGGCCGGCCGTCGCCAACACCTCCGATCTCAACGAGGAACTTGGACAAGTAGAAGTCCTGTTCTCGGACAAAACCGGAACCCTCACCAAGAACCTGATGGTCTTCAAGGCCTGTTCTATTAAAGGCAGGATATTGGAGGAAAGGGAATCAAGGCTGTATGATATGGAGAGATACGACGAGCCGGTGGATATTTTTCAGGTCAGTTCCTTTATTAATTTTTAGATGAGTGTTAGTAACGCAATGAAATGGATGAAAAAAAAAGCGGAGGGATTCCTTATATATATATTTTAATCTTAATTCATTTTACATTTGCTATCAACCCCCATACATATTATATTACTAGCTGTTGCCCGCGACTTCGTTCACGTGGAGTATAGTTTAACGCTGACGTAGAGTCTTTTTTAACCGACTTCAAAAAGGAGGAGGTTTACAATTCGACGGTATGTTTTTTTTTTTTATTTTTTTTTTGTGTGTTTGTTACGCGATTACTCCGCCAGTTGTGCATTGATTTCGATGATTCTTTTTTTGATTGGTAGGTAATACTTCAAAGGTGGTCCCATATAAATTTTATCGAAATTCATTCAGTAGTTTTTGAAAAAAATAGCACAAACAAAAAATATAAGTTTAATCTTCAAGTCGATTCTTGTTTTTTTCCCACCCACTCATATATTTGAAGTCGGTGCCAGCCAAGTCTAAAAGGTAGTACATAGATACTACCTACAAGTAGTACTTACTATATACATAGTATTTATCTTCCACCTATTAGACTTGGCTGGCACCGACTTCAAATATATGAGTGGGTAGCGCTTATGTTAATTTATTTTTTACTTTTGAGTGCCATTTGTGGTTTTGAAGTCGGTTTAGTTTTTTTTGAAAAATAATTTATTTGTAGAGAGAAATGTCCCTACTTCGTTCGCGTCAACTACTTATATTTTTTAAAATTGGTAAATGGGCACTTGTTTGATGACATCTCGCCTGATGGAAAGCGAAGATGGAGCATGGTTGCCCATGAGATGAGATGCCTATTCACTCTAGACTTTGTAGCTATTTGGAAACAAAAAGCTGGTAGAGCGTTCTACTCTTTAAGGAGTCCGCATGATAAAAGAATCTGCAAAACGCTTCGTACCGATCGGTGAGACATTAAGAACGTCCGGGGAAACGACTCTCCTCGCCTGCAAGTCCCTTAAGTGGAAATGAGAAGAAGGGATCGGTTAGTGCAATTCTTACCGAAGTGCTGTCGATAGAAGAGCGACAGACACCCAAGTTTCCGTCCGTGTTTAAGACTTTCAGTTTCTTCTCCACCAGCACATTGTTATTTATAAAATTAATTGGGCAACGTTCTAATGATTCCCGAGCTGCCAGTTGGTATTCGGCTGACCCACCCCATAGATGGCTACAGTACTCCATACAGGATCGTATTTGTAGTTTAACGCTCAAGCAGGTTCCTTTGTAGGGACACTTCCTTTAACCGAGTTACGTTACACAATTTTGGAGTGGCCCAATTTTAAAGAAGCGTAATTTAATCTACAATTGTTGTCGATGCGCCAATTTTTACGGGATTCACGCTGTCTAATGAATCGCCACCGATAGCAATGACAACATTTTGTAGCATAGTAAGACAACAATTTATCTCTAACTCGTCTGATACGTTCACGTCCTGTTCAAAGTTCTTCAAAGCATATAGGCGGGATATCTTCGGCAAGATGGTGTAGACACTTCTCCCACAGTTGCACGAAGCTCGAAAGCCCATAAAATACCAACACCCAGCAAACAAATGGCGCATACGTCGTGAAGTATCACGACTGCATTTGCTAGAATTTCATCCCAAATTTGGTCGTTATTCAGGAGGCGCCTTAATCTGCAGGCTGCAACGCAAATGAGGTAGCGCCGCTGACAGAAATCGTGTATTAGCAGCTGTAAATAGTAGCATGCTTTGTTTCTGGTATTGACAGGACAATGTATATTGTCCTGCCTAAAGCATGCTTCTTAAAGACACTTGGTGCTCCCACAATATCGCGTCGTCATCTGTTAGATAGATCAATTTGTTTTTCGTTGAACAAAGGTACTTCGTCGTACATTAAAGTTTCTGCAGAATTATCCTCTTGGCAAAACTTTAAAAACGCCAGAAGCACATTTCTGACACACATACCACAGACCACAGACTGGAGAGGGTTTTAAAAGGCTTTTGGACAGTTTGAGCCGGTTTGAGCCGGATGGTTGAAGCCAAAATTCGCCACACCGCTTCAGAGGTACCTACTGATATACCAATCATAAATCAGGTAACGTCGACCTAAGCGAATTGGAAAAGAAAAATATTTTAACATTATTCACTGGTCTGGTGCATTCCGTAAAGTAATTTTATGGTTGAGAGTTTTAATTTTACCGCCATCTACTTTCTATTGGATAAACTAATTTTCAAGTGTTGAAAAAAAAAACGCTGAAATTATATTTCTACCATGATATTTTTCATGTAATTATAATTTTAACGCCATCTACTTTCTATTGCATAAACTAATTTTCAAGTGTTGAAATAATTATAGTTTCTTTCGTGTAAAGATTCCAAGTTATTTTGTAAGATTTCCTGAAAACGCTGAAATTATATTTCTACCATGATATTTTTTATGCAATTATAATTTTACACCTATGTATTTCATTCATTTTCGTAGTCTACATAGCGTTTGAAAGTCAGACTAATTTTATCTATTTTCTGTCGTCATTGCTTAAAGGAGCTAAATTTTGAAAAATGCTCGAACCCGTATTTATTAATTTGTAATTATAAGTATTCAGTCTGAGTTTTAAGATTCTAGTAATAACTTTTTTCCATACTAACTTCACCCCCCATTTAACACCCCCATAGTACATATTAGATAGCCTATATTAGAATCAGGATTTAATTAAACAAATTTCTGGAATTTTTATCAAAATCCGTTCAGTAGTTTTTAAGTTTAACGCTTTCAAACAAACAAACAGACAAACAAAAATTTTAAAAACTGTTTAAATATATTCAGTTACTCATTTTCAGTCGCCCTGGTTGATTTTTTTCGAATATCTTCCATGTACAGATTTTTTAGTTCTACGATTTTATTATATGTATAGATTCTAACAACAACCTACATAATATTCAGCGGGATTACACTACATATTTTCATTGCGTTTCAGTTATGAGTGTTAGTTTAAAAATAATTTATTTAATCCCTTGTGTACAGTGGAAGTTTAAAGCATAACAATGAAAGGACAAATATTATGGTGCACGGAGCGGAAAGATGAGATAAAGTAATTTATTCGTTGGGTTGTACAGAAAGGCAGGAACAGCCCCCGTACCCATATGTCTCTCAAGTGCCAATCGTATATCGTGTTGAGCTCAGATTAGGGTGTAGATTCACTGCGACAAAGTCTTATGGTGCCATATATTGTCTCATTAAGTTTATCTCAACTTGTAGTTATCGCATTTTGGTATAAATTAATGAGATTAATTCGATTTCTTATCTGAATCGACAATAGTTGACCGTATCTCATTAGTCGCAGTAAAGTTATACCTTAATTTGAGATCAACACGATATACGATTGGCGCTTGAGGGACATATGGGTTGGGGGGCTGAACTACAGGAAAATGTTTGTTTCATGACCTCAATGCTGTTGTATAGCGCTATCCTTTTTTAGGTCGGAAAACTTCGTAATTATCCCTCTATAGTGTAAGACCTCAATGGTTTGTTTCATTGAGGAATGAGACCTCAATGGTTTGTTTGCTTAAAATGTCGGTTACGTCAAAGACATTCAAAATTTGAAATACTTTTTGTTTTAGTTTCGTAAAACTCAACGCTATGTCGCAGACAATATTATTCAAGCACAAAAGAATTCTGTGTAGATATTATTTTAACCAGATACGTGAACTTATTGTTTACTTATCTTATACCTCTAGATATGTACAGATAGGCATATCAATGTTTTGATTATGTACAGTTTTCAATCATTTATTTCTTATCTATTCTACTATTCTACTTTATGCAAAATTTAAGGGAAAATTGATAAGTGCTTAAGATTCATCCAAAAATGTCGGGTTTTCATTCAAGCATAAGATACGATAATGTCATTCTAAAGCACTAAATAAAAATATTTTTCATCCCCCCCATCTCGGAAAGAGTATTTTTGCTCTTCGATATCTGAGTGCAAAAGTCGTTTTTATCCGCTAGAGGATAAAGTAAATTTGAATTTAGAACATCGTGTGCACTAAGTTTGTGAATTCAAAACATCTTGTAAACCTATTTACTTCTACCTCCATGGTGCCGAATTCATCATACAACTTTATTTTATTTGTTAAAAGCTCAGACTCGGAACCTCCTTGGTGTACTTTTTTTTAATTTGCTTTGCGCGTGCAATGTTCTTTTCACGTCATATTGTCAAAACCTTAGGTTAAAAACATTGAGGTCTC
The DNA here is from genome assembly GCA_951640565.1 of Petrophora chlorosata. Lineage (NCBI taxonomy): Eukaryota > Metazoa > Arthropoda > Insecta > Lepidoptera > Geometridae > Petrophora > Petrophora chlorosata. The sequence goes on along the minus strand of OX621197.1, from coordinate 2,847,324 downwards.
AGTGTCATTCCTCAATGGTTAAAAACAAGAAACTTGAAAACAAGTGAAAAACCTAAAATGAGTGATCCTAGCGACGAAGAAGTTTATTTGACACGCCAACAGAATTGACTGAAACTGTTAATAATGCGCTAATGAGCTTTCTCCCTCAACAATTACGCGAGAAGTATTTGAAACAGTACGATATGTTTAACACGTGACGACTACCTAAAGGAGCCAAAACTTTCTCACAAAACGTTTTGCTGGCATTTTTTATTGAATTATCCGAGACCAAAAAACTAAGCACTCTATGGAGTACGTATTCAATGCTAAAAGCAACAATAAAGATGCAAAAAGACATGCACATCGACACCATCGACAGCCTCATCTGGTCTTCACCCAAAAAAATCGAAGGTTTTCAGAGCATCTGAAATTGAAAAGTTTCTTAACGAAGCACCTGATTTCGTATATTTGGCGGCAAGATTATTATGTAATACTTACCTATCATAATGTAGTAGTAAATACCTAAACTGAAATAAAAGTATCTTGTGATTGTAAATGATTTTTTTGCATTTAGTCATTTCCTCGCTGAGGTGGGATGAAAAGTTACGTGTTGCACTCGAGTGCAAAAATTTTTCATCTCGTGCTCTTTTGATTCCCTCGCTATAGCTCAGGATTCAAATTTTTAATTATTATAGGATTAATTTTAGAATCCTTCGCTTGCTCGGTCATCAAAATTGAGCACGCGGTTAAAAAGCAACTTCGCACTCTTGTATAACAAATAACTATTCTGTTGTATTTGAGATACGGGTCAAATTGATACTGATAGTGACGAGTGAATCATCGAGCTATGTCGACAAGGAAAAGAGGAAATAAACTTCATGAACTTTCCTGAAAAAGTTATTTTATTTATTTATATCGCACGTTTAATTTTAGTCGTAAGACTGCAACTTTGGTTGCGTAGCTTATAATCTATAGTCAACACTCCCTTTCTATTTCAGACAGATATCAAATTTTTCTTCACGATCCTCGCACTATGCCACAACGTTCAAATTTCAAACGAGGACATGAAGAAACTTAGCGCAAGGCTTTCAGGCACTGGCGATATGCAACTGATGAACTTCTTTAGAAGGAAAAAGATTAGAACGGCTAACAGTGCCATGTCTAATGCTAATGGAGGCGCAATGGGAACCATAGCGTGGAATAATATACTCAGTACGAATGGCAGCAAGATGGATTATCAAGGTGCGGATTTATTGCATTTTGTTCATCTAAGTTCAAGTGCTTTCGTCGTAAAAATAAATGTTTATTTTAAAAGAGGGTTATTCGATATTACACCGAGAGAGTTCGATGGGGCCACACCATTGTACATATTTATATTGGTACCAAATGGACTGGTCATTGTTCAAGTAATATAATGTATTGTTCAAGCAAATGGTATGGTAATAGTATGGTAGCAATAGTATATTATTTTATCCCCAAAGTTAGACACAAAAACAGCCGGTTAGAATCTCTATCATCTATGGTTTAATTCAACATGATCTAGATTATTCATGATGGCAATATTTTAGGACATCAAAAGGAGTTCTTTTAAACCAAGACGGTTTGAAAACTTTAGGTCAAGTTTAGAGATATTAAAAATCTCAAACATAGATTTTTGAAAAATATGTCGCCAGTCAGAATACTAAATTTTTTTTTTAAATTCAAATTGGACGACTCTATTTTCCAACAGAAATATTTCCCCCAAAGTAACATAATCATACTAGACGAAACATTTTTTTGATATATTTTACGAACACTCAGACACGAAATTGACACTTTCGCTATATTTAATGTATGTGTGTACGACAGTACAACTGTTGAGTCCAATTGAGTGGTGACTACAAACTCTGTTTACATTTGAAGGCAGTAGTCCAGACGAGAAGGCCCTAGTGGAATCCGCGGACCGCATCGGCGTTACCTTCCTCGGAGAAGAAGGAAACAACTTGCTCCTCAGAGTAGGCGAACACACGGAGATATACGAACGGCTGCAGCTTATAGAGTTCACCTCCGAGAGGAAACGGATGTCGGTCATACTCAGAGATAAGGAGGGGAGGGTGAGTTTTTTTTTCCAAAGTATTACCGCTGTATTGCCATGTTTATTAATTTTTTAATTACCTTATTTAAATAGGTACATGAAAAATGTCCCTGTCTCTGACCTGAACCTGAAGCTAATTTTAATGACAATGAAAGTTTATATTAATGTAATTTTTATTCGCATCGAGACACCATTACAGTAAAATTTTATAATTATTACAATATTGAAGTATATCATAGTTTAAATGATAAGATAAAATAGCTCCATAAATATTATTTAGTTTTGTTTATTATTATGCGACAAAAGCGATAAAAAAAAATTCCATTATTTTCGCACTTTAAACACTTTTGTCGCTGATAGTACACCTGTAGAGTAACATATCATACATCACAGAGTAAACTTCTGCCAAGTTATTAATACTGTAAAAACAAAACAAATTGTAACAAGACAGTGTAGATTTATAAAAAAAGAATGCCCCCAGTTTCTTACCAAATCCGCTGGTTCGTTTGTCGTGTCGTATTTTTTCTTACCAAAAATATGATACCTAGATACTTAAGTATAATGAAATAACTTAAACAGCTTTCATTCCCATTCCAGATATGGCTTTTCTGCAAAGGAGCAGAGAGCTCTGTATTCCCCCTTTGTAAGAATGCGGCTATGGTCGAAGACACCAACCGCGATATCAACGTATTCGCCAACAAGGGTCTGCGGACACTGGCCGTCGCTTACAGACAGATACCGGATGAAGAATATGAGAAGATTACTGAATGTAAGTTTTAGTTTGGTATTATTTTGAATATTAGATACACCTCTTTTGAATAATTTCTTTCTAAAATATCATGTTTGAGGAATGCTTTTCTAGAATTTGTAGATACGTCGAACATCGAACTTATGCTGATACACGACATAATCGTTTGGTAGTACAACTTATTAGGTTGGTACGTGGAATCTCTTAGGCTGGGAGGTGGTTTTCTTAGCTTAAGATATAAGTATAAATGAATATTTCAGAAGGGAAGGTGGAATCTCTTGGGCTTTAAGGATGGATAATTTTCGATGGGAAGGTGGAATCTCTCAGACGAGAATTTGGAATCTGTTGGACGGCAAGGCTAGCTTACTTTGTTTGGTGAAATCTTTTCTTTAGTACAAACGTCACTAAGATTTCACTTCACCCCATTGTGACTAGACCTCGAAGAGTTATTGACGTGTTTGCAATGTTTCATAATAATTTGACCAATAATTTTGGTACACAGCAATAAAACGTCTCGACGGCAAAAGTGCCGAAGCTCTTCAACAAGTCACACAACAGTACCGGATTTTAGAAAGGGAACTTACACTGATAGGGGCCACGGGAGTCGAGGATTGTTTACAAGATGACGTCGCGGACACGCTGGCCTCGCTGCGGCGGGCGGGGATTAAGATCTGGGTGCTCACTGGTGATAAGGTGAGTTTTTATTAAATTTAGTCACGAGACGAGCTAGTCGTTCATCTAATGTTAAGCACACGCCTGCTGGTAACAGTTTCAGCACCCCCAACTTTGTTTGTACCTTTTGTTGATACCACCAATGCCAATAATTTGTTGCCCTATTTTGCCTCAATTTAACGAGGTCTTTGCCGTGATACCTACAGGTAGATGACGCTAAGCAAATCATTCATCTATAGTATTATTAAAATGGAACTGAGCCAGATCTGTACATTGATGATATTTTTGGTAAATCCAACTGGGACCGGCTATTTAGAGGATACTGAACACGAATTCGCAGTTTTTAGATTTTTTGTCTGTTTGTATGTTTGTTATACTAGACTCGGACACTACTGAACGGATTTTAATGGTCTTGGAAAAAATACGAATATCATTTTCCTCTGTCTTTCACGCAAACGAAATCACGGAAAAAGCTAGTAATAACATACTAACAATACTTTTCAAGACTTTGCTTCTGTTTGCGGTTATAGAATATCTATATAACATATGGCGTCGATCCCGCAGCATGAGTTCTGAATTCCGCGGTCACTGTAATCTATGCGACGGACGCTAGTTAGTACCTACTAGGTACATATTTTCTATTTTGTGGCCACGCATTGAACTGCCACGAGAACTCCAGAACACGACTCTTGCTGTGGGATCGGCGCCTAATATATTTAGTTCACGAGAAAAACGCGAGTAACGTTCTTAAATCTTTCGAAATATCGTTATTCGTTTAATTTCAGGTAGAAACAGCAATAAACGTGGCGCAATCTTGCGCTCACATATCGGAGAACGATCGCCGAATGTTCCTTCTAGGCGTTGAAGACGACGCGGCTTTACAAGCTCACTTGACGGAGTGCAAGAGAATAATTAGTGAGCCTAGTTATAAGTAAGTGGTTATTCCATTCGATTCACATTAAATATGAATATATTATACACTTAAACCTTTCTTATGAAATTCTCTAAATGATGGTGGAAACCAGTGAAAACAAGTAATAAAATTACCTAGGTACTTGATGAATTTTGTTGTTGGTTGGTTGGTTATTGGTTTAAAAGTATTAGTATAGGTAAGCGAATAAACAGACGCGTATATATGAGCGAAATAAAATTGTTATTAATGACTATTTTTTATTTATTTTTTATGGAACTCGGTGATGAGAGGAGAATGTTTACTGGTGGTAGGTTTCTCGTATGCGAGAGGCCGTCTGGGCCGTCTGGGTAGTGCGCAAGCATTACTGTGCGGCTTGAAGGGCATTGTAGCCAGCGAAATTACTGGGCTTTATGAGACTTAACAGTTAATTGTCTCAGGGGGACGAGTGCAGCGCCGTGCAGGAGTTTTGCAAAACAAAGTTCCGGGTGGTGCTGTTTTTGTTATGGGCTGGCGTATTGCTTACCATCAGGCAAACGACCAGCTCGTCTGGTCATTCAGTTAAATAAAAAAAATGTAGGTCGCCTTGTGGTAAGCGCCACGCCTGTCCATAACAATTGCAGTGTCACCCAGAACCATTAATACCATAAAATGCTCTTTTTCTTTCTATTTTTTTTCTTTTTAGGGTTGCATAAGCAATTACCCAACTTACGTGCGAGGGAGATAAAAATATGTTTTGTTCCAGAGATCTCACACTAGTGGTAGATGGTACAAGTATGAGTGTAGTATTAGATACGCCGAGCGCGGCTGTATTTTCGGAGATTGCGCTCAAATGTAATGCAGTGCTTTGCTGCCGACTCTCTCCGATACAGAAAGCTAAGGTAAGCTTACCTTAAAGGTATTCTATGGGACTTAATAAGGAACTAAAAACTTGGTTCCACTTAATACCACTCACATCAATAAACAGTGAATAAGATTTAAAAGATGTAAAGTGACAAAATATGTCACTGTTCAATATACAAAAAAGCAACAATGTTAGAAAGAGACACACACTTAAACATTATGAAAAGCGGATAGTGAAACAGAATTATCCGGTTCTTGAGCTTTCGATAATATCTAAGTAGGTATAAACATTCGAAAATGTCAGGAATTTTTGCTTTTAGAGCTTTTAAGACTTTTTATATTTTGGTGTCACTTAAGAGCTATTTTATTGTCGTTCCAGATAGTAAAATTAATTAAAAGTAGTCCGTCACGACCAATCACAGCGGCGATAGGGGACGGAGCCAATGACATATCAATGATACAGGAGGCGCATGTAGGTTTTGGGATTTTTGGAAAAGAAGGGCACCAAGCCGCTAGGTGAGTTTTGTTAATTTAATTTTATGGTAAATCCCCTAAACTTACCCCTAAAAAACCACTAGTGATCTCAACCCCGATCTCTACTACTATTAAAAAAAGACTAATAAAATCTTGATCAAGATCATTGGAGAATATTGTAAACTACGTTTTTATTAAGAAAACCTTGATTTAATGAGTTCGAATTGTATTTATGTAAAGATTCCTTAGAAATATGCACTTCTTAAAGCGTTCTCTTTGATCTCCTTACAGGTCTGCCGATTTTGGCTTCACAAAGTTCTCAATGGTGAAGAAAATGTTACTAGTAATGGGTCACTGGTACTACCAGCGGCTAGCCACGCTCATACATTACTTCTTTTATAAGAATCTAGTCCTTGGAAATATTATGGTTAGTGCTTCATCAAAACTACAAATGCGATTGGTAAAGAAAAAGTGTCCCAGCAGGAGAAACGTAATAGGCTGAAAATAATGGGAGTAGCAGCTAAAGTAAATATAAAGCCTCACTCTACCCGATTTTGAAACATGAATAAAAAGTTATCGGTATTGTTGTAAATAATTATTAGCTCCAACAAAGTTAACCCCGTTATCCGATTTATTAAGACTTTCACATCGAGCTACAAAACTATTTAAAAAGATTATGACTAATTAAGGATACTCACAACCGGTTTCTAAAGTAAATTGTCAAAAAATATAGTGCAACAAGAATCTGAATGAACCCAGCCAAAATTTGAGTTACCTAATTATTTTCGTCAATATCTATTCACAAATAGCCGTTTTAATAAGAGATATGATACAGTTAGATAATCTAACCTTGATTATTAGACAACGGTCCAAAATCACAGACTAGTAAGAGATACGCCAAAATATAACATACTAGTTTTAAAATAATTTTATGTTTCAGTTCGCGTTTCAAATCCAATGCGCGTTTTCAACTCAATCTATATACGACTCAATGTACCTGACGGGCTACAACTTGTTGTTCACGTCGCTGCCGTGCCTCATCTTGGCCGTCACGGACCAGCGCTGGTCGAAAGACAAGCTTCTCAAGTAAGTTTCACTATCGACCTTTTCTCTCTTTTCTTATCACCCGACTAGTGAGGTGCCAACAATGTTACACACTAAGAAATAATGAAAAGTAGGCAGACAGATACATAAACACTTTATAATTCGGCTCAAAGATAAAAATCAAGCACAAGTTAAATGTTTACAATGGTGACACAATGAGCACTCTTATCGCTTAAAGCGATCTCTTCCAGACAACCTTCGGGTTGAGAGGAATAACAAAACATGAACGGTGGTTATAGAAATTATAATAGAGATACTAAGGGCTAGTAGGTAGGTACTTTGAAAAAAGAGACAATATTTTTTGTTTCAATGGGCTGTCATATCGCGTAGAGGTAATCAGCAGGCATTATAATAGTTATCTACTACACATTTTGTCTTATCTAAGCAAGTATGAGGTGCCTCATTGAGGAATAAGACCTCAATGGAGGTGCCTTGTCATTCTTAGGTCAATAAAGAAAAAAAATTGGTCTATGACTACAGTCACATTGTAACCTCTTTGTATTGCAGAAACCCCATGCTCTACCGTAACATAGGACGAAACAAGCTGATGACGTGGTCGTACTTTAGCGCGTGGATCGTGTCGGCCGTATACCACTCCGTGGTTATCTACATCTACACAGTATTCACATTTCAATACGGACTCATGAAAGCTGAGAAGGCGTTGGATCTCTGGTGAGTTGTTGAACCAAGCGAGGTCCTAGTGACAAGTAGGGCGTCTCTCTCATCTGTTACAAACGGTCGCTCGGATCTTTTTTAAATTTAGTGTAAAGAGAAAGATAACAGTAGAATAAATAACATTTATAGATTTTTGTTTTTAGGCAATAACGCATGCTTGTATTCTGAGGCTTGGCTATAGTTTGACAAACTTTTTAGGCATGCAATATATTTAAAATATTTTCAAGAGATGTCGCGCCCGTCACCCTAAGACGATAAAGAAAAGGTGTGTAAGTATTTCGATAACCGAGGTACCTGCGTGGTAGCTTAGTTGGTTTAGAGCGTTTCCTGTACTGAAGGAAAAGGTACCGAGTTCTAACCTTGGCTGCGGCGAAATACTTAAAAAGTTTGTTACTATAATTTACAGTTATCTGTGAAGTCAGTAAGCTCGCAAAGAAAATATGTATTTACAGAACAGACTGGTGGAATTGGGCACCTAGGGACTCTAGGTCCTGGCTTCTTTTTGTCCCTGGAAATTTGAGTGAAACTGCGGGCTGCAGCTAGTATTATACTATATATCATACCATAAAAAGCAGCGACTACGGAACCCTATCTTATGACACGCCCTGACCACGTTTTAAAATGTTGTCAGGTGTTTCGGCGCGATCCTGTTCCACCTGTCGATGGTGGTGGTAAGCTGCAAGCTGTGGCTGCAGGCGCGGTACCACACGCTTGTGTTCGTGCTGTCCGTGCTGCTCTCTGTGCTCGCCTACGTACTGTTCAACGCTGTCTACTCTCTGTTCGACGCGTGAGTATTGATCATTTTGGCCGCTCCTTCATTGGGCCAACACGACACGGGAACGACACCTAAATATTTTGTCGATGACCTACAGTGTAAACGTCGCACCGCCGTTGAATCTCTGTCGTGTCGCTGTCATGTCGTCCCAATGAGGAGGCGGCCTAAACGGCACAAAACGAAAGAATATTGTTGTCGTATGAAGTTTAATATTATTTTATTGAATTTAATTATAATAGTATATAATTTGTCAAATGTCTGACATGTAATCTACTGATCTGTTACCTATAAAACTTTCTCTCTTTTCTCTTCATTCGTACCCATTGTGACATTTTCAACCGACTTCAAAAAAGGAGAAGGTTCTCAATTCGGCGTTATGTTTTTTTTGTATGTTTGTTACGCGATTACTCCGGCAATTATGAATTGATTTTCATGATTCTTTTTTTGTTTGGTAGGCCATACTTCAGAGGTGGTCCATTAAAATTTTATCAATATTGATATAGAATTTTTTGAAAAAAAATAACAAAATAAAAAAATATAAGTTTAGTCCTGAAGTCGGTTCTTGTTTTTTCTAAAAATTCATTATTACTTTAAGTAATATATAATCGTTTCCTTTTTCGGACCTACATTTCTAAAATATCGCATAACAAACCGACGATGTGACAAAACTAATAAGTCGAGGGCGCGTTGTGCTTCAATGGGGAAGCGGGCTTACCCTCTAGGATTTTTTGTCGAGTCAGTAACTACGAGGACTACGCCCAACACATCTAAGCCAATACTCACTCAAACACTGATTTCATTCATAATTTCAGTCAAATCGACGGCGACGTGCTCGGCACGTACACGCGGCTGCTCGCTTCGCCCGCATTCTGGTTCCTCAATTTGCTCGCCACCGTCGCGTGCTTGTGGCCCGACTACTTGTCGCGCGTGTGGGCTGACCGCGCGTCGCGGGGCGCGCGCCCCGCCGGCGCCGCCCGCGTCTTCTCCACCAGGTTGTGACGGCTACTGTGGCCGGGGAGGTAGGGGGAACTATACTTACAGTAGAGACTCATTGCGGCGTGAAGACAAGTGTAGTCTCTGTCTCGTGTAGATAGATAGATAGATGAATTGCATTTATGTAATGTCTTTTTAATGCTTTATTGCAAACATTAAAAAGACATTACATAAATGCAATTAAAGAAAGTGTCATAATGGGCCTTATCGCTAAAAGCAATCTCTTTCAGGCATCCTTTGCAAGGTTTTTAAGGCAAGGTGTGTGGCCGACCTTGGTGTCGGAGATTTTAGGCCTCCGTCATGGCCTAACGATTGTTGCTCTAAGACAACAACCGGGATCGACGGCTTAACGTGCCCTCCGATGCACGGCAGCAGTCAGATGTGAATACCACACAAACGGTCACCCATCAAAGTTGTGACCGCTGCGAACCTGGAAGACTTTTTACGAACAGCTAGGCGAGCTACGCTACGAGCTATGCTACGAGCTACGCTACGACCTATGCTACGAGCTGCGCTATGAGCTACGCTACGAACTAAGATATGAGCGCTACGGCGGCATAGCAAAACACTAGCAATTCATTGTGTTGTAAAGACAAGGTTTTTATGGTGTAATGTAAATACGCAACACCAGGTTAATGTCTACCTGTGGCCTGAGAAATAGGCGGAATGTGATAGTAGTGTCTCGTGATGCGATGTAAAGATATTATCTATGGTGTAGTGGTTGAGTAGACCATGCGAAGGTTGTGGGGGATAGATGTTTGGTAACAGAAAAAAATCAAGTTCTTTTTGTGTCTTGGTGTTAAGTACCAGTAGGTACAATTCCAATGATTTAAATAAGCGCAAAAATGTTTAGATTTTGAGATGTTTATACGGAATAAGCGAAATTTAACAAAATAGTACATCAGTAATTTATTCAGTGTTGCTTATAGTGAGATCCTAGATAACTTCAATGCGGATAGCGGATAACTGAGGCCACCGACCATGCTCGTAACGTCACAAGGGGCTCTTTTTCCGTTGCATACTGAAATATTCAAAAACGCCTTTTGTATTGGAGTCATCTATTTGTAGGTATCACAATAGAGGATTCCAAACGTATGTATAATAGTATATAGAACAATGTATATAACCTTGCGGCAAAGATTATGTCCTCTGATCGGCGCACCACGTGACATGCGCAGTAGCGAAAATCAATACAAAATCTAAAACTGCGCAAGTCACGTGGTCGCCGGTCGGCCGCCATAAACTTTAGCGCGAGTTATATGAAGATAATTAATATCTTCATTTTGTATTATACAAAAACAGTCAACTACTGTTAGGCACGAAGCTGTCGCGCATCACATTTTTAAGACAAAAGGAAGAACAATTATTGTAAGTACTATTTATTATAAGTTACAATCAGTGTAATCTGGTGTCTAGGACGCGGGAGTCGTTATAGAATTAAAAAGAGTTTGTGGTGCTGTATATCGTTAACTACGTGTGAAGTGTTGCGTCTAATACATTGTTGTATCTGGCAATAAGTAGATCGTTAATTTAGATAGCCCGCGCCGATCCCAAGCAAGAGTTCTAAACCCTGGAGTTCTTGTGGCAGTTCAAGGCGTTGCCACTGGATAGATAATATGTAGTAGGTACCACAGAATACTTAATAGTACCAAGTAGTACTAACTTGCATCGCATAGATTACTGCGACCGCAGAACTCAGTACTCGGACTTCTTGCTGTGGGATTGGCGCCTATAAAACTATATAAGTATGTGATAATTGTAAAGACAGATAGTCTAAGTCATCAAAACTTATTTAATAAATTATCTAACTAGTAGGTACTTATATTTTTAAACAATAGAAACTTTACATATTTCATATTTTTAAGTACTTATAACTATATACTTACTTATATATTTTCTCTTTCTGATTTTTGCTACCTACTTTACATGTCATTGTTGTATATATACCTACGTATTGCAGTTATGGAAATAGTAGGTACTTTTATTCTTGAATTTATAGCTATCTCAGTAATACTATATAATAAGCAATAATAAGTAGATACCATCTTAACTAATGCTTTTAAAAATTAGGAACCTTTAGGACCTTCGTGTTGTTTTTAAATAAATAACTTGATCAATATACCTTATATTAATAATAAGTGAATACAAAGCATTTACTTAAATTAAGCGAATTATTTAGATACCTATTATTAATTTGTAAAATATAATATGTCTCGTTTACCTAGAGTTTAGTGACTTCGTCTAAGCGCTAAGCGCTTGCGAAGTGTAAAGTTTGATTTGTAAATAAATACCTACAAATAATTATATAATTAAGTATCTTATTAATGTAAATGTATTTATTTTCATCTAATAAAGTTAATTGTTTCGTACTTAGCTCTGTATGTTTTTATAAAATATTTTATATAAATGAAAACCCGGGTATCCAAAGTGGAAACAATACCTAGTATGTAGGTATAAAAACATCGGAGGTGCTCAGTGTGGCGTGCAGTTGGAAAGGCATTTATATTGTATTGTGTAATTGCGCCAGCCAGCCAAACTGTTGCAATAGTGAATACTTACTTTAAATGGAAAATGCAATGGTATGCAGATAATAGAATGAGAATAAATGTAAATACCACACAAACGGGTGGGTGACTGTTAAGAAACTCGTGAGCCGAAATATTCATTATAAAATAAATATAAATGGCTACAATCACGTTATGATTGTGTCGGAATAGCCACCAGATTTCGGACAATTAGGATGTACTTCTTAGCAAGCTACGCTACGACACACGACGCCTACAACTAATCCAGAGAAACGTACCCTTTTGTTGATCATTAACGATCTTGATGTTTTCGATTTCAGACTGAATGTATGTATTATGCGAAGCTACATAACAGCTAAATATATAAAAAAGGAAATATGGGGCTGACGTTGACATTGACAACAATCAATCGTCTTGCTCTTGACATTAACAGTTTTGCGGTAAAGCGCGGGAAACCCTCTTTTGCGGCGGTCGTAATTTTTCATTTGAAATTTTTCAAATATTTTTTTTTGTGTAAATAGTGATCAGTTGAGTAGTAATTTGTAGTTATTTTAGTTTTTAGTGTATATATTCTGTTTATTTGTGTATAGAATCCACTGGTAAGTCGTTTTTGTTAATTTTTCGTCGAGGATGAATGACCCTCCGGACCCCGGGGGCAGTGTGCCCCCGGTTGGTTGTAATGTTACTATATTATCGAATGAATCTGGTATGGAAACGGACAGCTCTATCAGTTTCCGAGCAATTAAGCGTAGCCGTCCTTATAAGGTCTGTAAGCATTGTAACAAACGAAGGAGGAAATATAATAGTGAACCGAAACCTACGGACTGCCATTGTGAGTTTGAATCTATTGTTGAAAAACCGAATGTAGCTCCCGCAGTTTCAAATAATATTGTTAACCCCCCACGTTCGAACCCTAGCCCTGTTGTTTTGAATGACACGGTTAACTCTCCACGACCGAACCCAGTTGCCCGAGTTTTATATGAGCCTACAGATAATGCCCCTTATGTTGTTCATATTCAAAAAATACAAACTGACCCAAATGATGGAACGACTCTCCATCCAATTGCTTTTGGAAAATTCTTAAACAAGTATTCCATTGCAAATATTGTGAATGGTAGTTTAAAACGTATTGGCCGAAATAGAATCTCCATTTCTTTCTCGAACCATTTGAGTGCTAACTCTTTCCTCACTCATGCTAGCCTAGCTTCGAACAACCTTAATGCATTTATACCATCCTTTAATGTGACACGCATGGGCTTGGTCCGTGGAGTACCCAACGAGTGGACCCCGGAAGAAGTCATGGAAAATATCAACGTTCCAATTGGATGTGGTAAGATTCTCAGAGCCAGACGTCTTAACTATAAAGTGACAATAAATGGTGAGCCAACATGGAAACCATCACAAACTGTGGTTCTTACTTTTGATGGCCAGATTTTGCCTAAGCGTATTTTTATGTGCTATAACGCTTTACAAGTAGAACTATACACTTACCCGACAATCCAATGCTACCATTGCTGCCGTTTTGGACATACTAAGAGTCAATGCAAGTCTAAGCCGCACTGTTTCAAATGTGGTCAAGATCACTCTGGTGATACTTGCAATATTGAAGAAGATTGTGCTACTTGTTGTTTATGTTCAGGATCTCATTTTGCTAATAGTAAAACTTGCCCAGAATTTACCCGTCAGAAACACATTAAGTTAACTATGGCTGAAAGTTGTATTTCCTATTTCGAGGCTTCGAAATTACATCCCCCAGTTTCTAGATCGTTTGCAGAGATAACAAATAATAAACCCATGACTCAGAATTACTCTATACCGGTTCATTCTCAACCTTCAAATACAAGCTCTTCGGTTTCATACAAGAAAACTGTTTCCAAAAACCCTGGACTGCTCCTAAAACTTCCAAGGGGTATGACCGACATGCCCACTATGAACTTATAAAGGAGTATGATGGGCCATCTCCTTCCAACGGATGTGCACTTAAACAAAATGTTTCTCACGTAAATGAACAGCAATCTGTTGCTGATATTATAATTGCCATTATTAATTTACTTTCTCAGTCTAAACTTATTGAACCGTCCAACGTCGCCCCTGTTATTGCAGCGATCACAAATTTATCGGTCCAATATGGATCAAGCCGAGGTAGTCCAATGGAACTGCCGCAGCTTAGTAAGTAAAAAAAGCGATATTATTTACCTAATTAATAAATTTAAACCAAATATCTTCATCCTCTCTGAGACATGGTTAAAACCTAATTCCGTATTTCGGATTAGGGGGTACTCATGTCTCAGAGAGGATCGTCAAGACGGGTATGGCGGTGTTGCCATACTCATTGAAAACTCTCATTCTTTTAAAACTATTTCCCTTCCCCCGCATAATCCTAACTATTCTATTGTTGCTGTTTCAGTTAATAACATATGTTATGTGTCTGTATATATTCCGCGGCCTTCTGCCATTATATTAAATGAAATAAGTTCATTGCTATGTGTCCTCCCAAAACCTTTCATGATTTTAGGAGATTTTAATTGTCATCACCGATCTTGGGGTAGTTCTATTTCCAATTGTCATGGTGAATATCTATTAGAAATAATTGATAATAATAATTTGTGTTTGCTGAATACTGGTTGTCCCACCAGACGCACTAGTCCTGAAGAGGGCACTAGCGCTATAGATTTATCAATATGTACACCTAATTTAGCGTCAGAACTATCTTGGTATACTCTTTCATCCACCTTCGGTAGTGACCATTTTCCAATCATCATAAGTTCTCCAAATAAGTCTCTTTCCGTTATTCATAAACCTCGCCTGAAATACAAAATTAAAGATAAAGGAGATGATTGGGATAAATTCAAATTGTGCGTGGAAAGTAAATATTTTGAGCTTCCTAATATTTCTGAAAGTAATATTAATAGTTGTTCCGAGGCCCTCGCAAAAGTTATATTGTCTGCCGCAGATCAAGTTTTCCCTCTTAAGAATTCGGCATCGGGCCAAATTCCATCACCACCTTGGTGGGACAATGATTGTACTCTTGCTGTTAAAACACGAAAACAAGCTGAAAAGAATTATAATAAGGACATGTCTATTACAAATTTTGAAATTGTTTCTAAATTAATTATTGATACCAAGAAGTTACTAAAAGATAAAAAAATTAAGGGTTGGAGAAGATTTTGTCATTCTATCTCTCCGATGTCTCATCCCTCTACTGTATGGCAAAACATCAAACGATTTAAATCAGGTATGTCTAACACTAATCATTGTCCCATGCCTCCTTCTCTAAACAACTCTTACTTAAACCACCTAGCACCTGCATCTGTTGCTCCATCTCCGCTGTCTTTATTTATTCCGATTCCTCGATTAATTCCTGATACAGAACCTAATCTTAACTCGATCTTTACCATGAGGGAACTGAAGGGGGTACTTTCCCATCTTCATGATTCTGCTCCTGGTGAAGACGGCATTCCTTACTCATTTATATGTAATATGGGAGATAACTATCTTTCGTATTTCCTCAATTTAATTAACTCAGTAATGATGTCTGGCACGGTTCCTCATTCTTGGAAATCTCAAATAGTGATACCAATATTGAAGCCTAATAAATTACCTTCATCCCCAAAGTCATACCGCCCCATAGCTTTGTCTTCAGTAATTGCAAAAATCGCTGAACATCTTGTCAAAAACCGCCTAGAGTGGTTCGTAGAATCTCACGGCTTTCTTGCAAACTCTCAGTATGGTTTCCGTAGAGGCAGAAGTACTTTGGATAGCCTGAGCATTTTTGTGACGGATATTCGCCTAGCCTTCACTCATAATAAATCTGTTGTTGCAACATTTTTAGATGTAAATTCTGCATACGATAGTGTTCTTTTACCAATTCTAAAAGAAAAGTTGCAATCGTTACATGTTCCTTCTATGCTTTGTAACTTTATACTTAAAATGCTCTATGGCAGGTCAATTAAACTAGATAAGTCTAATGAAATCAGAATAGTGTGGAAAGGTTTACCTCAGGGCTCCGTCATTAGCCCATTGCTTTATAATATTTATACCTATGACTTAGAAAATGCAATTAACAGCTCCGTAAATGTCCTTCAATATGCAGACGACCTTCTATTGTATTATTCTGATCGTTCAATTGACAATGCATGTTCTCACATGACATCGGCTTTAAACAGCTTAAAAATATGGATGGATGACAATGGTCTTGAACTTTCGGTCAATAAAAGTAATGTGGTCTTATTTTCTAGGTCACGCAATCTTCCGCCTGTTAATATTTTGTATAACGAAGAACCAATACCTGTACAAAGTGAGATAAAATTTTTAGGATTAGTTTTGGATTCTAAACTAACATTTCTTCCTCATTGTGACTATGTTGCCACAAAATGTGAACGGCTACTTAACATTATTCGATGCCTCTCTGGGGTTTGGTGGGGTGCACATCCTGCATCTTTAAGGCTTGTCTACAACGCTCTGATAAGAAGCGTCATAGATTATGGCTCTTTTTTGTTGGAGCCTTGTAGCATAGCCGGATTGAAGAAGTTGGATGCCATTCAAGCCAAAGCTCTAAGAATTGTAACAGGAGCCATGAAATCTAGTCCAATTATTGCTCTACAGGTAGAATGCGTTGATCCTCCTTTTCATTTACGTCGGCAATACCTCTCCGATAAATTTATTTTCCGGTCACTTAGATTCTCCAAACACCCTATATTTAATAAACTGCAAATATTATCAGAGCATTTTACATCAAGACCTGGCTATTGGTTACATAAATCTTCACCTTGTTTAATAAATAGCTGGAAAAGATTTGTGAATTTGCAGGCACCTACGCACAAAATCGCAAATCTACCGATTTATAATGTTAGTTATGAAAGCCTGATCCATTCTCCTGACATTATTTACAGTACTGGAATTGATAAAAAAGACCCCAATGCAAATTGTCATTTTAATTCTTTTGTTCAAAATAGATGGAATGGATGGCATCATATTTATACTGATGCATCCAAGCATAAATCTTCCGATTGTGTTGGTGTGGGTGTCTATCACCCTCAGTACAAAATCGTGCAAAAAATTAAATTCCCTCCTGAAACTTCTTCTTTCACTGGAGAATGCTTTGGTATATTAAAGGCATTAGAATACATCTTATTAATGAATCTCCACAAAACAGTAATATTTTCTGACTCTCTAAGCGCCTTGCAATCATTAGCTAAATTTCCATTTAAATCACAATCATATGTTCCTATAATCATTGAAGCGAGATATAAACTTTATCAATGTTCACTCCGAGGATACTCTGTTTCTTTCACTTGGATTCCAAGTCATTGTGGCATTAAAGGCAATGAAATGGCAGATAGGTTGGCTAACGAAGCTATTTTGTGTGGAGATGTCTTTCCATTTATTAACTATTACCATGACCTTACAAGTTTACCAAAAGTTTTCTTAGTGGAATCCTGGAGTAATTGCTGGGTAAATAGTGCACAACATAAGGGTAAACACTATTTTCAGATTTGTCCTAACATCGTTTCTAAGCCCTGGTTCAGTTGTATTAATCTTAACAAAAAAGTTACTTCGACAATAATAAGAATGCGCTTGGGCCATGTTTGTAGCCCATTGCATCTTTCGAGACTGCATATTGTGGACTCTCCTACCTGCGCTTGCGGGGAGGATGTGGGGAATTTAAATCATATTATAGTTTCTTGTTCGCAATACGATAAATCGTCATTATTTAAGTCTTTGACTACACTTAAAATTCCGTTTCCTACCAATATTTTCTGTCTTCTTCATAATGCAGATCCTAATGTATATATGGCAATAGCTGAATATATTATTACTAATAATATTAAATTGTAAATATGTATGTAAAATTGTATATAATATCTTTATTCTGTGTATATATTATTTATATTCCAATTATCCTTAGTTTTCATATTCCTAAATACTTACCCACTCACCTGATCCTTTCCGGTAAAATCGTCATCCTTATTCCCCTATTATTTACATTTCCTATGGTTTCTCCGCTTTAGTAAAAAACCGAATATGTACATAAATAAATAAGTCTACGAAACAACAAAAACAAGACGCTGGCAAATGCACAACGTGCGACGCCAAACACCTCATAAAGAGGAAAAAAAAAAAAAAAAAAAAAACAGTTTTGCGGTATTATCACAATTACAAAATGTCACAACATCTTGCGAGGTTAGAATTTTGAAATCGGCTCGGCTGCTTTTTTACTTAAATTGTTGTATGAACTGAACTACCTATAATAATAATAATAATATCACCATGGCTCTGATGAAAGCCGTTGAAGTGCCGAAAGATGCCGTTGAGCTGACCGAGGTAGAAGCGACAGCTTACGTCTGGGATTTGGTAACCGAATGGCATTCGATGTCTGATTCGTAAGTATTTATTCCATTACATTATATTAAGCTGTACAGATCCCAGGCTAACAAACTTATGCGGTGTAAAATCTATAGAAAATATCAAGTTTCATTGCGTAGTCCTGAGCCTATGCACTAATTCCATGCAGCCTATTTAGATTTTTAGCTTACTTCTCATACCAGTTACTATTATCTGTTCTGTGCCTATGTCTAAGTATGTAAATTCTGCAGCTATAAAGCTCATAATATAGTCATTTCTTATTGGGCTGTGTTCAGAATGCAGCATATAATACACATTTAAGTGCTGCGAGAGATATGGATATCATTCTAATAGTATTTTAGCTTACCCTATATCTGAAGAAGCCCAAGTACTATATTAACTAGCAGATTTGGCTTTAATTTCTAAGAAATAACTATTAAGGCGGGTAATAAATATTACAGGGCACTGTGGTCACACAGCGACAAAGCACTTCAAATAAGTTTAAAAAAAATTACATTTCTATAATAAATCTTTATATGACTTACCTATACCCTGCAGGTGGGCGCTGCGCTATGGATCAATGGTACTTGGTGGTATCAATGCACTGTCTGGCATATTGATAAACAGATACTACCGCGATAAACTGAAGCTTGCTAATTATGGATACTTCTCATCAGTAGTGCCAATATCTGTGATGCCAGCTGTTTTGACTACCTTGTTTCACAGGCATGTGAGTATAAATATCTGGCTCTAATCAGACCAAGCTACTAAAATATATAGCTGATAAAATATATAAGCTGATATTTGTTTTCCTAAAATTGTAAAATAAAATAACAAAAAAAAATAATTAAAAATGATTATTACATTAAAGGGGCAATGGTACATAATTATTTAAGTATATGGAGCGCTTGGTCCCACACTAGGCTCGAAACCCGTACTATAAGAGCCAGGACTCTTCTGTCGGAAGTATAACAAGTATAATGCCTTAAAATTAGGTACAATAATTAGTAACAAATATTATATACATACTATGCTTAGTAATGTTTTGAGTGTGAGGGTGTGTGGGTGTGTGTAAAAGAGGGTATGTGAGTAAATATGTCAGAGGGGGTGTATGTAGCACTTTATCATTATTGTAATACATATAAAGATAAAATAAGATTTGTCATTAATAGCAAAAGATTAAATTTGTAAAATTGTCTTGTCTTTCAGTCAGTATCAACAGGCATGCTACTGATGAAGGACACTTGCCCTATATGCTATGAGACGAAGTCAGCAATCATACAGATCGGTTTAGGCACTTTATACCCCATGGTACTGGGTCCAGCTTCAGCTTTGATGGTAAGAGATACTTTCCTATCTATGTATATGTACAAAAATTGTTTCTCCCTATGTCCATTATAGACTTAGAAACCATCCAACTGATGTGCCCCAAACCGGTTTCATTTGAAAGACAAAATGTGAAGACGGTTTGAGAACTAAAACAATGCATTAGGCTGTATTTATTGTTTTAGAGTAGTAGCACACACCGGGTATTGCTAGTACTATTATAATAAATTCTTTTTCAAAAAAAACTAAACCGACTTCAAAACCACAAATGGCACTCAAAAGTAAAAAATAAATTAATATAATTATCATAAGCGCTACCCACTCATATATTTGAAGTCGGTGCCAGCCAAGTCTAAAAGGTAGTAGATAAATACTATGTATATAGTAATTACTACTTGTAGGTAGTATCTATCTACTACCTTTTAGACTTTTGACGGTTTTGAAGTTGGTTTAGTTTTTTTGAAAAATAATTTATTTTACCCTTTTTAGTGAAAAACAAATTTTAATTAAATTAATTCAAAAAGTTTTTAAAGACAAGCTTTTATGATCTAGAAGCCACATGACGAAATTTAAAACGGGCTATCACAATTAAATGCATGTACAGTTGTTGAGGACGAGGAGTTGTTGAGGTTGTGTTGTTGAGGAGTTCCCTCGCCGGAAGTCAATCCTGGGTGTATCAGCCATGTCATGATGGAATTTAGCTATTTAGGCTATTATGGTTAAATCCATTTACGAAATGTTGTGTCTGTACTATTCACTGTTGAGGAGTTCCCTCACTGGAAGTCAACCCTAGGTGAAGCAGGTGAAGCAGTCGAATACAAACCTCCACCTTTAGAAAGTTGGTTACGAAAAAAACAAGAACCGACTTGAAGATTAAACTTATATTTTTTGTTTTTGCTATTTTTTCAAAAACTACTGAATGAATTTCGATAAAATTTGTATGGGACCATATTATTACCTACCAATCAAAAAAAGAATCATCGAAATCAATGCATAATTGGCGGAGTAATCGCGTAACAAACACACAAAAAAAAACATACCGTCGAATTGTAAACCTCCTCCTTTTGAAGTCGGTTAAAAATGGAACTGAGCCAGTTCTGTACATTGAAGATTTTATTGAAAAACCAACTGGGATCGACAATGTAGAGGCTACTGAACATGAATCCAGTTTTTAGAAATTTTATGCCTTTGTAATCTATAGACTTGGAAACGGCTTAACTGGAATAGGGTATGTTACATGAAAATTGGTTGGATGACTATGAAGATACAGCTTGACCTCTTCATAGTACACTCTCATTTTATCTAATATGGACTCCCTCCGTAGTTCACGCGAACAAAGTTGCGGGAAAAGCTAGTTTACAAAATTTCTTGACTTTTTATTTATTTATAGCCTATATCAGATTATAATAATAAGTAATAATAATAAGTGTTGCCCATTACATATCTAAATTAAATGCTCTAAAAGGCCTCTACGTGTTGGATTCATGTCCCCGCGCAAGCCTTCCAAACCGGGTGTATACACCCGGCCCTTTGGAAGGCTTGCGCGGGGACCCGTGAGAAAGAGCGACATAATAATAATGAGTTTATTTGCATAAAAAGTTTACATGTGAATGTTGAATCCATAGGCTACCGAACTAGATAAAAACTGTGTTTCGGGATTCTTATTTAATTTTTGTTTCCTGTTTAATTTTCTTCACTTTATCTTGAATTTATGTGCGCTTTGGCTGAGTTTTCCTCGTAGCAACTGTAAAATTGCTACCAAGTCACTATCAGTTTCTAGTATGTGTCAAGCATAAATAAGATGGCATAAATCACTTGAATAGAATAATATTTAAAAAGCCTTTTATTGTACATAAGTTAAAAGCTTTTCGAATATTACAGAGCTGCTAGTTTTATGTAACATACTAAACAAGAGCTTTTCTATTTTCCAGTTTGCAAACAGATACTCAACATACAGAATTCCAGACCTTCAACAAGGCCCCAAGGTCCTCTTCAAGTTCCTCGCAAAACTATCAAAACCCTTCAAGGGCACAATTGCAACTCTTGCAGTCACACAATTTGTTGCCTCTTCATTTATCACATACTTTGAAATGAGGAACCATTTAGCTATGAGTAGGAAATTGGTGCAGATAGAGAGCAAAATGTTGAGCGAACAAGGCTTACCGCAGGATACATAGTGTACGATAGTCATAAGTTGTAGATGAGTGTAAATAGATGTTAACTTATTCAATTCCTTCGTTTTATTACCCGAGGGAGCTGCAAACTATCCCAATTGGGACATATGAGATTTTTTTTGTGGTTGATTTAAATGAAAATCACATAGATATTTTATAATATGTAACTTATATTTATTTGTATTAGACATATTTCGCAAATTACAAAAAACGGACAACAAATTACTATTCACACGACTTTTATAAAATAAAGTACATTTTTTAAGACTGAACACATGCAAAAATGATTCTTTTATATGTACTTTACAGTAAAGTAGCTTCGGTTTTTATTTATAAAATTTGGGGTAACCTGTTTGGCTTTAATGTTAATTATATCTTCCAATAAAGCTATGTATTGTTATTTAAGGACAGACTCAGTTGGTAAAGCAAGTTTGACATTTCTATTCCCAATTGCTTACAAATATATTATTTCTCTTATTTCACTTGCTTTACCACTTGGCATTGAATTGTTTGCATCAAAAGTAGCACAGAATCTCTATTATAAATATTTATCATCTATACTCATACATGAGAAAAGAGGTCTTCTTTATATAGTGACGAGACGTGCATCAGGCCATACAGCTAATGATAAGCGCCACACCACCCTGGACACCTGTTTATAAGTCTCAAAAGTCCAGTAAAGTGGTAAAATGTTTTAAAAGGCCTTCTGTTAAATTGTTAAAATGTGATTGTTTACTTAGAGAACACTTATGAAACTAATGAATGGGCGGAAGTAGAATCATAAAAGCCTTGTCATAGCTTTGTTCTATACATTTTAGATAAGTTGAATAATAGTATAGAAGACCCAATGTTAGTTTTGCATACATTTCAAAGTCCCTAAGTATGTTTTTACATTTAAAGTAACAGTAAATTTAGAAGACACTGAGACATTGGCCAACAGAATGTTTCTCATACGAAAATACACTGTTTGTATTTTGCGCATGCCATTGTTATCTCGGATACATTCATAGCTACGTAAAATTAGTGCCGTTCCCTGATATAACAATCACTATTATAAGTTACGATATTGATGATATACTTCTAGCTGTTTACTATAACGTTGTAACAATCACGCGTGATACAATAAGTGTTTGTTCACGTCGCGCCAGACAGGAAACGAGGGTACTTTGAAAAAACAATCTTTCTCTAAATCTAAATAATACCACTTAAAACACAGTAATGTATTACATGCAGGCTGTATATTTTTTTTATGCCACATATTTGATTGAAAATCGAGATTTACTATTACTTTGTCATTTCTTTACTCTTCATAATTTGAGGTTTAACCTTTTGAGCGCCACGCTAAAGTCAATGCCGCGGCCCTTACGCGAGCTACACAATTTTCATACGTTTACGACTTTGGCATAGGGAGCACCTTAGAGACCTTGGCTGTTTAAGGGATAATAATTCAAACCAATCTTAGATAATCATCATCATCATCAGCCCATCACGTTCCCACTACTGGGACACGGGCCTTATCTCATAGAGAGAATGGGCCATAACCCAGTGCGGGTTGGTGAATGTCTCATGTCGTTGACTTTTCGTAAAAAAATCTTGGACATGGATTGGTTTCCTCACGATGTTTTCCTTCACCGTTTTAGAGCGAGTGTTAAATCCGCACATAGCTTAAGAAAGTCAGTGGTGCGGGGTCAGCGGGATTCGAACTCGGGTGCGTCGGATCGAAAGTCGCACGAGCTCCCAATGAGCCACACTCGCTCTTGAGCCACACTTGCTCTTGCTTCTGCGCTATCTTAGACAATACCGCACATAATTAGATGATAAAAACCGTACTACTTATTATTAATAATTATTCTGCTTTATTACTACCACCACTATAATTATGTAATAATATGTATAAAATTATCCCTAGATATATTCATTGCGAACTGAATACTACAGATATAGCCATAAGAATAGACAAATAGGTCTGCTGTTTCTAAGCGCGACGTGAACCTTCCTATTTCTTATTCCCATATATCAAAACAACGCTCATTAATCATACTACTGTATTAAAGCCGCCTAGCGCCCTCTAAAACGGATTGAACTGATAACACAGGCCCGTAGCAAGAGTTCAGTTTTAAGATCAAACATCCGACAGAATCGGGAAACGTGCTTTTCATTGCTGCGAAAAAACTACAATTTTCATAGCTACGCGCCTGAAAATAATCACCGATTAGTATTTACCTTATTACTTATCGTAGTACATAGCTTGGACATTTTGCAAGCTATATAAAATGATCTTATCAATATTTTGCATTAAGGCAACCCTCATTTCCAGATACCTTTGAAAACCATTATAGCAATCTTATTATAAAAAAACAACAATTTATTATTCAAATAATGAGAAAATGATCGTAAAGCGCTTATTTCCTACAAATGAGTTCTTAAAAATATAACATATTTTTGTTTACTTTCAATATTATATACTTTTTTTATAATTTTCGTTCGATGAACGTGTGATATTTGGGGATATACAACCCGCACTACAATTATAATTTCTTATACGTAATTAGGGGAGTTAACAAACGTAAGTACTTTAGTGATTTAAGATATTTATATTGCATCCCCTTAGACAACTCTACATAACTCGATCAGGAAATTAAGATGTTCCAATTTCAATAGTTCTATTTTTAGAATTGGTCTTCTTTAGCACAAAACTTAACTCTTAATATTATGAGAAACATAATGTAAAGATAACTTCTAATTATAGATGTATAGCATATGAAATGTTGCTTGCATTGTGTAAAGAAAAAAAAATTAAGATCCACCAAATGGAAGCATGCGCAAACCTTATATAAACAACAAACCTACCGCAAGTCGTCTTCACTAACCAAATTTTATATTATTTTTTTAAAAATTAACTTGCGGTAATACTATAACAAACCTATTATAATTATTTGCCCATAATCAAAACTGTGATCAAAGTGCGATACCGAAGCGTGGGCGTTTGTCCACGAAGCGTGGACAAACGGACGTCGTACGTGTTGCAAGGCAGTGGCACAAAAATCACACAAACACTTTCAAACACGCTGCGTTCGAACATTGAGGTTCTAAGTTGCATCGTTCAAGATGGCACCGTTGTCGCATTCTAAATGGAATGTCGTTGGCAGTGTTAAAGCTTATTCGATCAAACGATCCGTACGAGACACGATCTATCTCCGGTCCGCGCGTTCGGTACACTTTGAGCATAGTTCTGAGCCGTACTCTCGCCGTGGTTCACACTGTATGGGTTCACACAGTACATACACTTACAACCTAGGTTAGAGCTAGCACGATTGATGTCACTGTCCCGATAGGTATCGGCGTGGGCCGCGCGGCGCCCCGGGCGGGGCGGCGGGCGGCGCTAGCAGCGCTGGTTGATGTATTCGTTGTACGAAGCCGAGATTTCCTCGGACTGGTAGCGCGTCAGCTTGATGCTGCGGCGCGTCTCCGCGGTGATAGCGGACTTGTACCCGCCTTTTCGGAGCAGCGAGTCGATCGTTTGGATTTGGTCCCAACCTGCAACGGTTGGTCGGTTGAGGCTTCTCTTCTACTCATTTCTAAAAACGATTTCTACATTGGAGAAATCGGTTCCTTCTTTTCAACTAAGATTTGCCGGCGACTTGGTTTTAGTTTGAAATCGGTGCTTGAGCAATATATTGGGACTGTCATTACACAAAGTTACGACATCATGTAGATATTCCATCATCAACAAATATGTCTCCAAGTATATTAGTAAAGTTTATGATGATTTCAGTTAGATTTGAATACAGGTACTTTATCTAATTAAATAAATACCATTTATGTAGGTATTTCTGATGTCAGTGAGTTTTTATTCTAATTCATCAGCCATACAATTAGAACGCTTAACTCTTTCATCAGCCTATTTCCCTGTTTCTATGGCTGGAACTCAGGCCTTGTTAATCTACCTACATTTACGTACCTGTCCATATCCATGAATGCAATAGATGAAATGAAAATCTCTCTTCTCATCTTACAAACACAAGTTGAGTGGTATTGCCTTCCTTATTTATTATACAATGTACTATAAAATATAGTGTTTAATTTACGTTTTCATCTGTTTTAAACTTAATAAACCTGCAATGTATCGGTGCCATACTTTCAGAAATATTTTTGTAGGTACATGTTCGACTATCGCTGGCATTGAGGTTTGACTTAATTTGCAGTGAAACCTATTTCTAGGAGTGATGTCACATGCGTTCAGAGTAGTTGCGGCTGCAGGTTATTATCCAAGTAAAGGTAGTTCTATGGAATATATTATTATAGGTACCATCACACAACTACACTATCTACATGTAATAAATTTTATAATATTATATTCGTCTGTCCTATTGATTTTACAGGTCATAGAAGCCTACGATATCTAATGTATCAGATGATGCTTGAGTTGCATAAGGAAACCTCGAAACGAAACACAAGCCGTGTCGTAACGGCTTATGCAAATGCGCCGTATACGGTTCAGTACGTAAGGAATTACGTAGACCATGTCCGACCTTCGATAGACTTATGAACGTGAAGAGACCTTTAGAACTGTTGTCGGAGATAATCATATCAATGGATTATGACGACATCACAATCAATGACCACATTAAGGTTTCTGTTTCTGTAGAAACCTTGACCTGGATGCTTAATAGTTCTTTTCAAAACCATTACAAATACTTGTGACTATTCCTTCCTCATTTCTCTTATGTATACTTTATACATATGAGCAAATATGGGTCACCTCTTACCGGAAAATTAAGTAATTCTATCACCTTGTTCAGTGGCAACTTGAGGTAAGTATGTGGCAGTACGCTTGGAGCCCCGCTCGCTGGTGAACTCAATCCGGATGCCATGTTTGCCGAGCTTCCAATCTAGGTAATGCTCGGCCTCCTCGAAATGCTGAAGGATAGACACAGAAACAGTCAGCCGAGGAACTTCCTCCCGGCTGATGGGAGCGAAGCGAGAGTCTTTCAAGGCGCTTGTTATGGCATACTCGCGCAGACCTGGAATAAAAAATAAGAACCTTAAAGATAAGAATTACATGTCTGCAAATGTGCAGGTGGATGTGAATTAATTAAGTGATGGTTTTGGAGTCTCTAATGTTTTATTTACAACTTTTACATGTAGTTTCCATTAACCAGGTTCATGTGAGAACAGCTTCATATCACAATGTTAAAGGAATTTTAAGAATCAGTCCTGCAGTTTCTGATGATTAATTTATGTATAAATAAAAGCAAATTAAACTCACACTTTCTCTTTCAAATATTAGTAGATTATAATTATAAGATATATATAGCGTGTTAGAGGTAATTAGGGGCAGTTATATTACTGGTAACTTAGCTACTGGACAAAGGCCTTCTAGAGAGTCATCCTCTGCACCAAATATACATATGATAAATTGACAAAGGCTTTCCGTACACAGGCTGCCCCATTCATACCTGAATGCAAATGCATTGCGTTGAATGTCCCGATGCATCCTCGAAGACGTTGCTCCTTGCCTATTTTCCATGTCACAAACAAAGGACTGAAAATTAGAATAATATGCCTTTCAAGATATTGGAGTAACATTATCAACTGAAAAACAAATCCAGTTGAAAGATGCTAAGAGTATATACCTATAAAATAAAATGTTAGAAATTAACACTACTTCACTTATAATTTTTATTGTTTATTTGCCAATTATTTATTGTTAATCTATAATCTGCCGCCTTGTGTAACCTTTCTACGGGATCATATTTGCAACAACCGTAACCTCGGACCGAATCCAAAGTGGTTAAAAAGTGACATTTCTATGATTCAGCTATAGTCTTATTCAATCATGTTGTGTGAAACTTTTATATAAACATTAGATAATTTTAGGTTTTTGGTAGGTTAAACTTACTACCTACTATGGTAGATTTCTTATTTTTTACATCCTTCAGGCTGTTGTTTACTTGAGTACAATGGATTTATGAATGAAAGTGGGTCAGCTGAGCATCCGCGGGTTCAGTATATCGTAAGACCATGGTAATATAAAAACATGAACAGATAATCTGTATGGGTATCGAATAAACACAGAACATTGCACTTAATAGAATAGAAATATTTAGGTACTTGTTTGAACTGAAATTACTCATCTGCATCCAAATTTAGATTTTACTGCCTCAACATAAAGTTTATGATCAAGTGCACTTTTCGGAAGGTGAACACAATGTGGGAGTATATTGACCTACGTGAAAAATTACGTTATATTGACTGTAAATGAATACAGTCTTATAGTAATTTGGTGAAAGCCAAATTATCATAAAAAAATTAATATTTTTTTCTGAATATGTTTGAAAGCTTGACGCTCATCAAAGTGACCTCATTACAGACAAAAGATTCGAGTAAAGCCCTTCCCCCAAGGGAACAGACCTCGGCCGAAGGGCTGCGCTATACACGGTTGTGAACCAAAAACTACTCACTAGGCATCGTTAGTGAAGTTTGGCGTCTGTGGTGGGTCCATAATATGCAGCTGACAATACAAAACATCGAAACAAAAGTAGCACATATCTGGAATAGCTACAGACTCTTGGTAACCATTCAAAGGACGCTCTATATTGTTGCTGTAGGAGTTATTCAGCTTTTGTTTTTTAGTTCCACAACATACTGAGGACATTTTGGATGGTGTTCGTTGGATTTTCTTATGCGTGAGGAACAAAGCAGTCACACAAATCACACAAAAAGTAAATGAAACCAAACGGCAAACACAAACACTCGCTTCAATGGAGCTCCAAACGCCACAGACTAAAAATCTGGCTGATCTGACAGCAGTGACAGCATGTCTGACCTTTGACAGGAACGGACCATAGAGCTAGAGAGCTCAAAGAGAAACCACAGAGTAACTAACGAAATAAAAAATAACCACAGAATGACTGGACAGGGATTCCCAAGCTGAAAGGGAATGAGGGAAACCCTTTTCTATGGTTTATTAATTCCCAGCATTGACAAGAGTCAGATATCAATGAATCCCAGTTCCTTAAAATAAATCATGGAGCTAAAGTTTAGTTTAAACCTTAAAGATATATACACACTGACTGAATGCACAATCCCAATGTACTGAGCGTACATAGCCCGCTAGAAAAACACATTTTAATTTTCTTTCATTCGTGGAATGAGTGAAATAGAATAGCAGTGTGCAATAAACGACAAACGATATGATCATTTGCTGAATTAACCCTGACCAAGTAGCGTGACACCATTTTTATCGAGCTGCATCCGAGCGAGATATATTTTATATCTTTGTGGGCCAAAATAACTACGCTTTTATGCATTTATTCACTGAGTTTAAACTCATTCATATTCAGATCGGTGAGCTCAAATTAAAACTTAATCAAATTAGTTTAATTAGTTGACAGGCAGCGGCAAAATGAAGAAAAGGACAATTTACACATGTCAGTACCGATGCCAGCGCCGAAAACTGACTTATACGGCTTACACGGAGTTAGTCCAAGTCTGTCGGCGCTGCTGTACTGACTTAAAAATCTATTTAGACCAATCAGTATCAAATTATCGCCGACTTGTTTTGATTTCGAAGTTAGTCACTGACCGTGTGTAAATTTGCCTTTACAACATGAGTGTGGCGATAAATAGGATATCTTATCTGAGGATAAATAGGAGCATAGATAATACGTAATACGAGTAGTGATTAATTTATCTATGGTAAATAAAGAGCAAAAAAAAAACTGTTGTTTGTGGAGCGATGGCTGTCATTGAGTTGTATTTTACTATTTTGTAGAAATTATAAAGCTTTCTGTGCCCATAGAATGAAGATATTTTCGTGAATCATGTACATGTTTTCTAATGCACCGTTTATTATAAGTGTAAATATCTTATTTCCATTAATAGAAACAATAGTGATGTTGTGTGAAAAAGCTTGCTGAGTTCAGACGATGGCGTCGGACGGTGAAACTTCGTGCGCGAATGATCCTAATTTCGCCGTTATCTACTCATTTCTGAAAGTATTCGGTAAATTGTACGGCTTGGAAGTGCCTACGATAGCCAAATTACAGGAATTCATAGAGGACACACAAGAAGGTGAGGTGTTGTGGTCATAACTGCGCATGGAATTATAAACAAACATCTTATAAGTTTTTTTGTTTGTTAGTTGCGGAGACGTTGAGGGAGCTACATTTGAGATTGCTGCGTCGTGCGCTCAAGTCTGTGCATAGTAACAGATGGGAGAAGGGCATGATAAAGTTTTGCCACCAGCAGGGGCATCACCAGGAGGCTTGGGAGATCGAAAGATTCTCGTACAAGAAAGCTAGCACTCAAGTGAAACTCAAAGTGTTGAAGGTAATTAGCTCCGCCTACTCAGCATTTTTATATGGTAATCTGAGCATACTGATCATGAAATCCTATTATGTGATAATTGCTTTCTTACTGACTCACTTTATGAATATTATACATTGTTGCTTACCTGAATTGGAAGCATATCAATGAATTATCTGTCTTAGAACATAAAAACACCCGAATATTTTTAGGAATACATTAGATTTACAAGTTCATGGTATATTCTTGTACACTAGGGGGTCGGACAGTGATCGAGAAAAATATAAAATGATAGCTTCAAAGCTAAAATGAAGTCTTCTAGCAATATTTGAAACATAAGATTTAAACATAGCTTTAGGTACTTATAGAGCGTTATTTAATTTAAATACTATTTTTCATGGCTATATTCATTATAGTTAAATTAAAACACTTTCTGAAAAGTTGTCTGATCACCTATTACATTGATTGTTTTGTATTGAGTAGTGGTTTGGTGCCAATTGCATGACCTGTAACTTTGTGAATTAACTTTTCTATACCTAGTTACTGAGATGTGATCTCGTAGTCTTTCTGTATGCTCTGTAACAAAAATCAAATAAATTATGCATAATATTTAATTTTATTAGAATATGACTTGTGATGACATAGTCAAGCATGTCAGAATGCAATGGATGAGGCTGGCACAGGACCAGAAAGAGTGGCGTGAACGAGAAGAGACCTATACCCAGCAGTGGGTGGGTACGGGCTGATTAGTAGTAGTAGTAGAATATGACTTGGAAATCAACATCATCAAAATTTTCTTGTATATTGCATTTTTGAATCTTTATATGCTGAACAGCCCATTGCTGTACATTTTACAGAAATATGTTGATGTACTTTGCTTGCCTTCATTCATAGTTATTTCAAACATGCTAATGCATACTTCATGTTTGCAGTAATTATTGATGTTTTTTTTTCAATAATCACCATGAAAAATTGCAACTGTTTACAGAAAGTCTATACAGCAATTAAATCATTTCACTTTGTTTCAACTACAAATTCAGAGTTACTTGCACTTTAAGATCTAGTCCACAACCTGTGCCTGTTACCACCATTTATCCTAGGAGATGAAAAGCTTTTTTATTTAGTATCTACCTAGGGTTGCCCACCTGCTGTGTTGCTCAATACTCAATTCTTTATTGCAATCATACTCATTTATATGTACATTTAAAGAGATCTTACGAACATAATTATAATCAATTGAATAGTCAAAAACTAAATTGACATTTGTATGCATTCATCATCAGCCCATTACGTTCCCACTGCTGGGACTCGGGCCTTCCCTCGTAGTGGGAGTATGGGCCATAATCCACCACGCTGGCCCAGTGCGGGTTGGTGAATGTCACATGTCCTTGAATTTTTGTGATAAATTCTTGGACATGCCGGTTTCCTCACGATGTTTTCTTTCACCATTTTTAGAGCGAGTGTTAAATCTGCACATAACTCAAGAAAGTTAGTGGTGGCCAGCGGGATTCTAACTCGGGTGCGTCGGATCGAAAGTCGCACGTGGTCCTACTGAGCCACACTCGTTCTTCATGCATTGACTTGTATGCATTGACAATGTCAAATCACATTCAAACAAGTTAGCTGTCCATGCCGACATAGGCCTTTGCTAAGAATTATATTTTACATTTCAGATACTACTGGAGTTCCAATTTACATGTCATCCCAAATTCAAGACAGCAGTGAATGCAATTTCTTGTAAAGAACTCAGGTTAGATCCCATTGGGCGCGATCAAAACGGTTGTGTGTACTGGCTGCAGGTTGACGATGATGCCAATCTCTGTTTGTATAAAGAAGATCAAGATGAGGAGAGTTGGCAATTAATAGCACGGTAAAATAAAAAAAAAAGCATATATTGCAGAACTCATAATATATATTGTCGGCTAGCAAACAACACTGCTCAAGAAATTAGGCAAATATGACTTTCAAAATGTCATTGGATGCAGTTGTTCCTGGAGAGTAGTGGAATACTTGCACGGTGTTGTTAGCTAGCCGATGACGTCGGCTAGCAAACAACACCGCTGAAGTCGAAATGGCAGTTGAATGGCACCTATGACATTCAACTGCCATTGGATGCAGTTGTTTCCTGTAAAGAAGCAGAATAATACTTGCGTGGTGTTGTTTGCTAGCCAATGATATGTATTTGTATGAATATTATGATTCTGGTTATCGTTTTTGTATATCTTGTATTATATTAAAAGTTAAGTGTAATAACCAACCAACTGAGTGAATAGCACCCTTTTTGAGTGAGGATTTTTGGCCGAGGGGTGTCAAGTTCCGAAGATTCTATGCAAGGCTGGCATGTGACACCACGCAATGATGTTTCTAATGAAATGCTTCTACTTATATTTTATGTTATATGTATGTTAGGTCTGTAAGGTATTTATTTATATGGGCCTATGTACTTTTGTGACTTGTTGCCTGAAATAAATGATTTAATAATAATAAGCTTTCCTAACTATCTGTTACCTAACAAACAGACAGATTTATAATATCTTACCTCACATATTTATAATATCATTGTGGAAACCTTTTAATCAATAAATAACCATATGTTCCATTACAGAAATCGCGAAGAACTAGTGAAAGTTATAAAACAATTGAAAAGTGGAGAAGAAATATCAGCATCACAAGCCTCAAACACAAATGAAGATTCTAGTGGTGCAGAAAATTCAACACAAGACAATAAGGTTTACGTTTGACTTATTTATCTGCCCATATAGATACATATAAGCTGAATAATATTTTCAATGAATTATACCCTTATGTATAAGCATTACTAGCACTACATAATAATAGGTGGTAATATTAAATACTGACCAGCTTCCCACCCCAGGCCTGTAACCATGGTTTTTTCAATGGGGCCTTTGGAACTGATCCTTAAATGCAAACTTCAAATTAATCTATTACCTTCTATTTCTACCTTATTTTGACATTTGTAATACTTATATTTATTACAGATACAAACAAAATCTCAATCACAGACACAAAATCCTGAAGATGAAGAAGAAAATGAAGAAGAGTTCCTAAGTCCAGAATCCGAATCAGAACAAGAAATAGACACAGAACAAAAAGAAAAACAGTCTTCAGAACCACTTGATGGCAATGAAACAAATGCAGAATCCTCAGATCCACTTGATACAAATGACAGTAATGAAACCAAAATAGAATCTTCAGACCCAGATGCCACTATAGAACAAACTCATGAAAATGATACAGTAAAAGAAATAAAAGAAAATATCGTCGTAATCCAGAATGAAATAAATACTGAAACACAGACAGAGAATGTTACTGAAAAGCAAGAAAAAGATACTATGGAAACAAGTCCAGTTATCTGTGAAAAAACAGAAGAAAATATAACAGAAATAAGCCCAAAACTTTGTGAAAAAGCAGAGGAAAATGTAAGAGAAATGAGTCCTATTATCTGTGATAAAGCAGAAGGAGAAACAACTGAAAAAACTGAAGATGTATCTGCAACACAAGCTGAAGATACAACAGAGACAACACAACTAAGCATAATTGAAAATATTTCTGATAAACTAGCTGAAAACGCTACTGAATCAAGTGAAAGTAAAGTCGAAACACTATCCGAAATAATAACTGAATCAAATCATAATATAATTGTAACTCAAAGTGAAACGGGCGAAAAAGACATAGTTCCTGAATCAGAAGAAGATAACACTGCAGTAGAAAAGAAGATTTCTGAAGAAAAGCCAAATTCTCCAAAAAGTAGTGAAAGCTCCGAGGAAACCGAAAGTGTACCAGAAAATAAAGAAGAGTCTAAAGTTAGTAAAAAAGAAGATACTAATGGTGATGAAAATAAAGAAGAGAATGTAGATGTAAGTGAAGAAATAGAAGAACCTGTAATGCTAGTTACAGGAGAGGGTAATGGGGCAGATTGTGAAAGTTACTTTATAGGAGAGGAAATTTCAGAACCTATAATGTATTTTTATGGTGAAGGTTGTGGCTATGATAACGATACTGGGAATCCTGAAGCAATTGAAGAGACTAATCAAGAATCAGAAGAGAACGGTAAAGAAGAGGTTGTAAATGGTGAGCATGAAGTAATTAAAACTAAAAGTAAATTAAGTAAAAGTGTTAGATTAAAAACTGTACATAAGAGATCTTTAAAAAAGCAATCAAATGAGACTAATGACGCAAAACCTGATACTAAAAAGCCCTGTGTACGAGATACAGATAAATCAAACAATTCCAAAATAGAAAATGAATTGAAAAGAGAAGCAAGTGTAAATGATAAAAGTACAACAGACAGTGAAAGTCCAAGAAAGAACAACGTAAAAAAAGGTCGAAGTAAAGTTAAAAAGAAAGCTCTAGCGAGGAAACTTAAGACAAATGGTGGTAAAGAAGCAATAAACTCTGTATCCGAGACTGATAACTGTCAAGATAAAAGTAGTATTATAGAAAAGAGAAAAAGTAGTGTTTCATCAGTAGATCCAGATGAGAGCCATACTGAAAATGAAAAAGAAAAAAGTCCAGATAAAGAATTGAAAGTGGAAGATCCTTTGCCTACAAAGAAGTTACGTTTAGAAACCACTCCAGAGAGTGATAACGCAACACATTCCAAAGATGCTGCATCAGACAGCATTGAGAATAAACACAATAGTAATCATGACCCTATTTCTAAACGAAAGAAAATCAAAGCAAGTAAAGGGAAATTCAAAAGAAAAAGTGTAAAGAACAAACAAGATTTAGATAAGAGTAATGATATCGTTAAAGTTAGTGATATTCCCAAGAAAGGCAATAAATCTTTAAAGAGATCGCTTATAGAGGATCCTCTAAGTGACAAGAACAAATCAGAATCTCAGAGCGAAAGTGAACATGACGAGCCTATTGCCAGTGGTAAACGGCTAAAAATTAAACCCAAGAAGATAGTAACTTCATCTAGGTAAGATTACAATTATTTTTTACTGATTAATGCTTTTTACTCTAGATGCAACCATAAAAATAGTAATGCAGATATTTTATTGCTTGTTGTAAAATTGTAGGCAACATAGGTAAAACTATGCAACAGATTTTTACACATGTGTTTCTATTACAGAAAAAAAGTTGAAGCTAAACTTCTGGAGAAGCATTCTAGTGATGAATCGGAGGAAGAGACTCTTTATAGTTTAGGTAAGCTATAACAATATGAACTAGATATTACTTTTCTTGTACTTTTCTACTTTCTGGGCGAGACGCAAGCAAGTTTTAACCTATTATGGTCACTATGAATTAGTTTTGTAAAGAAATATAACTTATCATTATTTCGATACATTGCAAATCTTACTAACAATCCATGTGTTTCACAATTCTCTATAGCGGGCAAAAAATCCACAAAGAAGTTAGTCAAAAAGAAACCCAA
Organism: Petrophora chlorosata; assembly: GCA_951640565.1. Classification (NCBI taxonomy): domain Eukaryota; kingdom Metazoa; phylum Arthropoda; class Insecta; order Lepidoptera; family Geometridae; genus Petrophora; species Petrophora chlorosata. The sequence goes on along the minus strand of OX621197.1, from coordinate 2,811,996 downwards.
AACAAAACCTAAGGACAAGAAACCGAAGGCAGAAAAACCTGACGAGAAATCGGACGATTCAGACACAGCCCCGGTGCGACAGTCGCGGCGCATCGCACAGCAGAAGATAAAAGAAGAAGCGGACAGAAGGCATCAAGAAGAGGTAGCGTTGAGGGAGTTAAAAATGATACATAAAAAGAAGGTATGAAATAAAGCACAATATATCGCATATTGCAGCTGCCCATACATTCAACTGTAGATCTAGTATTCTCGTTGAATTCAACAAACTTCTCTTCAAAAAGCTGGTTAAGAAAGGTACTAATTTGTATATGCATGCAAAACTTTTAATAATGTGTCTCTAGCTAGACCTACAGTGAAATATCTTTACTTAAATACCTACTTACAGATCAGTGAGTCAAGACGAAGCATAGAGGTAATCGCAAGTGACAGATTATATGCCATTAATTTACGTAATACGTACGATAGCGTACGATGTTCGTCATCCGCGTCGACTTTTTCAACGATTACATATCACATATTCTGGGAATCCTGCGATAGCTAATATATGATTCCCTGTATCTTGGGAACTAGGAACTACTGGGGCTTTCATCTTTCAGCGGCCTCAATGAACAGTCTGAACTTGCAGATCTGACTGTCATCATTCTGTTCTGTGTGTATGGCAGGAATGAACGTGTTTCTTTTGACGTTTCTAGACAAAAGACGACGACGATGAAGAGGAAGAATGGCGCGCGAGCGGCCGCAGCAGCACGGAACCGGATACGAAGCGCAAGCACCGGCGCACGTGGCACGCGTCTGACTCCACCGGGCCCGAGCCCGATTCCGAATCCGACTCACCGCTGTTCGAGCTGCAGCCCGAGCCGGAGCCTGAGCGTGAGTACACACGCGCGTGACGTCACTGCACGCGAGCACCGGCGCATGCGTGACGTCACTTCATACGTCACGCTACCGTTGACATAAGTTTACAGAAAACAACTTGCGAACTAAGCTGGTTAGGGAACCAGTATATTTTTATTTTATTTACAGATGTTTTTCATATATCAGAATAAATGAGTTGTTGTTTCTTTATTTGTTTCTTTTAACTATTTTAGTACTGGCTTTATGACTTAAGTTGCTTCTTTTATTAGGAAAAAAGGAATCTAATCTATACTGATATTCTTTAGGGGTAAACTTGTTTGTGTGAAAATATGTTTGTAGGACGTTGTTTTGGAAATACTGATCCGATTCTGAAAATTCTTTCACTGTTAGAAAGGTATCCCCGAGTGACATAGGCTATATTTAATTGTGTTGACGTGAACGAAGTTGCGGGTGTTTGCTATAGAGATAATTAAAAAAAATATGGGCTGGACAATGCTAATACTTATTATTGTTTCTTTAAACTACTTTAGTTTAATAACTGTATATGCTGTATTGCTGGCTGTATGGATTTAATTGCTTTGCCAGAATAGGGAAAAATCATTAAAAATATTATAAATAGAATGGCTTGAACTAAAAAGCTTGAATCATGTAGTAAATAAAGAGTTATCTAAAGTTCCACCACTTTACTGAAGCACAGGCTTGTTGGGTCAATACAGGGCATGGCTTATATATAGCTGATGACCCTTAATCTCGAAGCGTATGGATAAAACTTGACATTGGCTAAATGCACAAAACTTGCGAAGCCATAATCTATGGCCATAGTATTGACAAAAATGAAAAAAAAAAAAACTCAAATGGCGGTAATGGCGTGGCGCGCGGATATTTTCGAGGGATTTAGTGATTTTCTTTTTTCTGGTTAAATATTTATTTTTCTAGTCACTCAACTTGTAAAATATTGCATGCGCCTCGGTTTTAATGAGAATTTAGTAAAATTACGCCATGTTTTATGCTAAAAAAACGAGTTAGCTTAATTTTCTTCGTCAAAAAACTTAAAAGTTGATGCAATGCCGTCGCTCTCGTTATTACTTCTTAGTTTTATATAACGGACAATAACATACACTTTCAGATGACTACGGCAAATCTGACCACGAGTTCTCTCCCGAGTCGGATTTGGAAAGCGGCGAAACGGCTGAACCGCTCAAAAGAGCGCGAACTGTACAAGAAGGTACCTATGATAGACGACAAAATCATTATCTTGGTTTTTAATGGAACATGTAGGTGTATCCATAATTCAGGTACAATATATCTTATTACACAGGGGATTTTAAGATAGCATACAATAAATCTGCTTGGGAAAAAGTATGGGCCTAATGCCGCCAAGCGGTCGCAGTAGGTACATCTTGTTGGATGTCAGGCTGTCACATATTTTCCAATTTTATGGGTATTGGTCTGCATCTGCATTTTATCTGCACATAAATGCAGGCTGCTTCACGATTTTTCCATCACTGTTTTTAGAGCGAGTGGAAAATCCGCCGACAACTTGAGTCTTTCGACCTTCAACTCCCATTAAGTTAGTACGAAGGTAGCACTTCTTACCAACCTTGTCTTTATTAACTAAAGTATCGTTAATCATATACACAGAGAAAGACGACGGCTTCTGTAAGAAGTGCGGCAGCGCGGAGCAGCCCGAGTGGATTCTTCTTTGCGACGCTTGCGACGCCGGGTACCACGCGAGCTGCCTCAAGCCGCTGCTGCTTGTTGTGCCCGAGGGAGACTGGTTCTGTCCACCTTGTAACCATGTCAGTTTCTTAAAGTACTTAAACACCATTTATTTTATATTGTTTTGTTTATTAATTTTTGGAAATCTTTTAGCTAGGTTTTAAAGTAGAAGTGCTTAAATAAATATATACAAGGCCAATTACAAGTTTCCACAGATAGAAATGATACAATTTAGATATATAGAAGATATAGATGGACGCACACAGAATAAAAGTTAACACACACAATATAATTATATAGTTACATATTATAACACATATATTATAACATAGATAGGACAATGTGGAATAAGGAATAGACTAGAAATTTATAATTCATTCGCAGACAATATCAAATTTCTTGTTAAAAGGGAGTTCGAAGAGAAAAAGTTAATTCAGAGCCCTCCATCATTATTTTGCTTATGAAAATTGCAGTGCGATCATGTATTTTCGACCACAGAGTATTTATTGCATAGCTGCAATACTCGTCTCTGAGACAAACTTTCCAATCACATTTGCAGTAAAATAAATCTGTGCAATGATACCCCTTGTTATTCATCACTCATCAGGTTCTTCGATAAGAGTCCTTGTTTTACACCTGTATTAGATAAGAACACTAGTTGAAACACTAGGCTAAGTAAGGCACAGCGAGCAATCAAAACTCCACATTAAACACATGCACACAAATGTGGGAGTTCTGATTGGTTGCTGTACCTGACATAGCAGTGTTTTGATAAGTTATTCATGCATTTGGGTGTTAGAGTTTGATAAAAGTAGGAAGGTTGAATTGACTGCTACATGAAAAAATAAATGAAAAATGTTTATTAGGTTCAAAAAGGCAAAGGTATTTAAGGATAAACAAAGCCATGCCGTCAAGCGAGTCGTGTTTCGGGATGATGTTCGGTGAACCATCGGGGAGACGGGTCTGAGCAGCCGCTCAACTGTCGTCTCTCTCTAGATCTATGTGCTCCATCTTAGGCTACATCATCGCTTCACATCAGGCGAGATAGTGGCCAAACATAGATCTATTAAGTGTAAAAAAAAAGGAGGTTATGAACCACCTGGTCCCACACTGGGATCAAAACCCATACTATACGTCTACTTTCTACCCGTACTTCTCACATAGACCATCTGCATGGGTTTTGAATAAAAATCATCTTGCATTAATAATATAATAATTAATTTTTGTCAATTTTCCAGGACAAATTAATAGAAGCACTAGAGAGCGAACTAGTCAAGTACGATGAGTTACTAGCCAAGGTGGAAGCGGAGAGAGCGAGGAAGAAATTAGAGGAACCGGAACCAGAACCAGAAGAAGTAAAGAAGGAGAAGTTAGAAGAGGACTCAGGTATGTAACCCAATGACATTTCAGTCATTAATTTTTTCAAAGTTTAAGAAACAAAGGTACCCCACACCTTTGCCGGATATTCAATTGCCAAGCGTTAGGGTTTGAACGACACGATTTCAGACGAAATAACTCGGCATTACGAGACTTCAGAGCTTTTGTCTCAGCGTGACGAGTGGAGTGCAGTGCTGATCAACATTTTATTCAAGAAAATAAAACACTGATTTTCAGGTACTACAGAGAGATCATTGAAAGTTGTCATGTCTTCTTTCAGAGGGCAGCTCAGACAGTTCGTGGTCGTCGTCGTCTGGTGACGCGGCTGTGTACCGGCTGCGCGCGCGGCGAGCGCTGCCCGTCAGCTACCGCGCGCAGGAGTATGACAGGATGATCAGCGCCGCCATCAAGGTAACGTCGTCGTGCGGGGACGCGGCGGTGTGCCGGCTGCGCGCGCGGCGAGCGCTGCCCGTCAGCTACCGCGCGCAGGAGTACGACAGGATGATCAGCGCCGCCATCAAGGTAACGTCGTCGTGCGGGGACGCGGCGGTGTGCCGGCTGCGCGCGCGGCGAGCGCTGCCCGTCAGCTACCGCGCGCAGGAGTACGACAGGATGATCAGCGCCGCCATCAAGGTAACGTCGTCGTGCGGGGACGCGGCGGTGTACCGGCTGCGCGCGCGGCGAGCGCTGCCCGTCAGCTACCGCGCGCAGGAGTACGACAGGATGATCAGCGCCGCCATCAAGGTAACGTCGTCGTGCGGGGACGCGGCGGTGTACCGGCTGCGCGCGCGGCGAGCGCTGCCCGTCAGCTACCGCGCGCAGGAGTACGACAGGATGATCAGCGCCGCCATCAAGGTAACGTCGTCGTGCGGGGACGCGGCGGTGTACCGGCTGCGCGCGCGGCGAGCGCTGCCCGTCAGCTACCGCGCGCAGGAGTACGACAGGATGATCAGCGCCGCCATCAAGGTAACGTCGTCGTGCGGGGACGCGGCGGTGTGCCGGCTGCGCGCGCGGCGAGCGCTGCCCGTCAGCTACCGCGCGCAGGAGTACGACAGGATGATCAGCGCCGCCATCAAGGTAACGTCGTCGTGCGGGGACGCGGCGGTGTACCGGCTGCGCGCGCGGCGAGCGCTGCCCGTCAGCTACCGCGCGCTGGAGTACGACAGGATGATCAGCGCCGCCATCAAGGTAACGTCGTCGTGCGGGGACGCGGCGGTGTACCGGCTGCGCGCGCGGCGAGCGCTGCCCGTCAGCTACCGCGCGCAGGAGTACGACAGGATGATCAGCGCCGCCATCAAGGTAACGTCGTCGTGCGGGGACGCGGCGGTGTACCGGCTGCGCGCGCGGCGAGCGCTGCCCGTCAGCTACCGCGCGCAGGAGTACGACAGGATGATCAGCGCCGCCATCAAGGTAACGTCGTCGTGCGGGGACGCGGCGGTGTACCGGCTGCGCGCGCGGCGAGCGCTGCCCGTCAGCTACCGCGCGCAGGAGTACGACAGGATGATCAGCGCCGCCATCAAGGTAACGTCGTCGTGCGGGGACGCGGCGGTGTGCCGGCTGCGCGCGCGGCGAGCGCTGCCCGTCAGCTACCGCGCGCAGGAGTACGACAGGATGATCAGCGCCGCCATCAAGGTAACGTCGTCGTGCGGGGACGCGGCGGTGTGCCGGCTGCGCGCGCGGCGAGCGCTGCCCGTCAGCTACCGCGCGCAGGAGTACGACAGGATGATCAGCGCCGCCATCAAGGTAACGTCGTCGTGCGGGGACACCGCGGTGTGATTAGCTAACCCAAGCTTTTTATAGCTTGGTTTACTCCTGTTTATTTTTCATGCATTTGAGAATAAAAGTATTACAAATTCGCATTATTTGAGCTACTGAACGGAATTTGATGAAATTTGGTTACTAAATACCTGGCGTCCTGAAAGAAGACATTTTTATACTAACAAAGGCTTTGTCATCATCGTCGGCACATTACGTTCCCTACAGGTTCTACTTCATTTTTAATTATAACCTTGGCCCTCAAGACTTAGGCACTTATCTCATGAAGATTTTTGTGCTTATTTAAAAGTGAATATGGTTGCAGGAAGAATATGTAGAACCGACCACGAGCGCCGGCAACCAGGGTCGTGGGAAAGACATATCTACTATCATAGAGGCAGCGGAGGAAGAGAAAATGAAGGCTGAGAGGGAAGCTATTGAACAGGTTAGTTTTAGTCTTTGTTTTTTCTTTGATCTGTTAACTGACACATCCCTATTTCCTTACTGACACATCAGTCAGTTTCCTGCAATAAAAATACTAAAAAAGAGTTTGACTTAACTTATTTTCTGCTACTGCCGGGCAAAGGTTGAGGCCTTTTTCCCTGTACCCATTCTCCTGCAGTTCTTTTTTTAAGTATTTACGTACAGTACAATAACGTAAATGCCACAGTATAGGAACGCTGATGACTTTAGAATTCCAATGATTTAGACGTTTAGCGCTGGAGGCATGATACCTGAGTAATTTCGACTATAGCCGTATTTTCCGCGTCCATATGTTTTTTCAATAATGACAAAAGGTTGACAAACAAAGTACACAATTATAATCGTATTGTGATACTATGTCCTCAAAGTTCCTAATTCCATACAGGTATGCAAGTTACGGACCAAAATCTACCTAGGTATATGTTACATAAAAGTTATTTACAATGTATTATGTTCGTTTACAGGGTAAACCGCTAGATATGTTGAAGAAGCTGAAAAAGAAGCAACGTCGCAAGCCACGGAAACTGAACTCGCTCGAAGTACCCTCCGAGGATGACGACGAAACTGATGAAGACTTCAAGGATACCGGGTAAGTCACTATTGTGGAGTACCTTTACTGCTTTATTTATGTAAATAGGTAATAATACGAACAAGATCGAACGAGATATACTGAGCGCTACGTCTGGCATACGAACGAGATCGAACGAGATATGCTGAGCGCTACATCTAGCATACGAGCGAGATCGAACGAGATATGCTGAGCGCTACGTCTAGCATACGAACGAGATCAAACAAGATAATATGCTGAGCGCAACGTCTGGCATACGAACGAGATATTCTGAGCGCTACGTCTAGCATACGAACGAGATCAAACAAGATAATATGCTGAGCGCAACGTCTGGCATACGAACGAGATATTCTGAGCGCTACGTCTAGCATACGAACGAGATCAAACAAGATAATATGCTGAGCGCAACGTCTGGCATACGAACGAGATTTACTGAGCGCTACGTCTAGCATACGAACGAGATCGAACGAGATATGCTGAGCTCTAAGGCTGGCCGTAACATTTGCAGTGGTATCCGAAACAATCACTAGATCTTTGTAATTTTTTTAAACCCCGACGCAAAACTGTGTGTGACTATGTGTGTCTGTCTGTGGCACCGTAGCTATTAAATGGGTAATTTGGATTTGCCGATTTGGATGCGGTTTTTTTTTATTTGAAAGCAGGTGTTCTTGCGGTGGTCCTTAGACATGTTTTATTGTATCGGGGTTTTTAAAATTTTAATTTATTTGTTTTGTTTTATGTTGCAGTGCGTTATCGTCTTCCGAAGAGATATCTTCGTCAGCGGATAAGGATTCAGGCGATTCTCGGTCATCCGACTCTTTGCCCATCGCCCGACGGACTGGCAGAACTGATAAAAAAGGTAAACTTTGGTGGTTAAATTCTTCGTTAAGTATCACCAAATTTGACCCTACGAGACACCATTGGCGGGAGATGTTAAAAGCCGCTTTTTTCCCTGCCAAAGTACATAAACGTGGGTCTTAATATTTTCATGTAGTTTGATTCCATTTTCGTAATAATATTTTACTTGATTTTTATCGATTTTAGGCAGATTTGTATGAAAATTTTATTATAACGTCGGTTTTCATCAAGATATAGCAACTAGAAAAATATGCTTACATATTTTTTTTGTTTCTTATCACCGGCAGGGCCCTAATTCACTATGACAACTTCCTTGGCGATTCCTTGCTTCGAAATCACGTCGATTCCTTCATTAATAAACGACATCTCTATGACGCTATATATTCATATATATGACGCGTCATAGAGAATACAAATTTAGCAGGTGTCGTTTATTAATGAATTGTACTTTTTATCTGTTTGGAAAACTAAATGGATTTCTAACAACACATTGTTCTATCTCTAATGGTTAAGGTAGTTGCCATAGGGACCTTGTTCGATAACTCACCCTGTATCCTGTATGTGCACTTTACGACCATGAGAAGTGAAAACGTGCATTTATTGCAGAGCGTCCTAAAATGACCGAGTCTTCGCCGGAGACTAAGAAAAAGAAGAAAGGTGTGTTCACAGACAGCTCGAGCGCCGAGTCCGCCGGCGGGAAGGAATGGGCTTCGTCTGACAAGCCTAAGTAAGTCTAGTTTCATCATCATCATCAGCCCATCACGTTCTCACTGCTGGGACACGGGCCTTCTCTCATAGAGAGAGAATGGGCCATAATCCACCACGCTGGCCCAGTGCGGGTTGGTGAATGTCACATGTCCTTGACTTTTTGTGAAAAATTCTTGGACATGCCGGTTTCCTCACGATGTTTTCCTTCACCGTTTTAGAGCGAGTGTTAAATCCGCACATAGCTTAAGAAAGTCAGTGGTGCGGTGCCAGCGGGATTCGAACTCGGGTGCGTCGGATCGAAAGTCGCACGAGCTCCCACTGAGCCAGACTCGCTCTAGTTAGTAGTTTAGAGTCTAGTTTCATTTCTCCTTTATTCAGTCCATAATCCTTCGAGCGCTCGTTTACGTAAGAGAAATAGATTTGTGTAGAATAAAGTGAAAAATTCTATGACAACGCATATGATAAGTTTTTAAATTTGTCGTTTTGCGTGTGCTTCCTTACCTACGGCAGCTCTCTCATTGTGTTGTTGTTGTTCATAAGTGCGTTTGTGATGTCATAGTGCTCATAGCATATGTGACGTTTTTTAATCTCGTGCGTGGAAAGGGATAATTTCCTAAACCTACTAATATTATAAACGCGAAAGTTTGAAGAATGTATGTTATATGATTGTTTCCAAACCTTAATTAAATTCGCTTGTGAATCGAATTCAACATTCGAGATGTAACCAACACTTTACTACTTTACTGTATTTTTTTTATTTTCAAACCTTTTAATTTAATATGATTTATAATTTTAATTTGATTTTTAATTGTTAATTATTGATTTTAATTTGGTATTTTTAATTGTGATTTTGATTTTAATTTATAATTTTAATATCTTATTGTAATTTATAAATATGGATGTGTATTATCTGAAATGAACAATTTTCATTTTATTTTATTTTTTTATTTATTTTTACTTTGTTTACAGAAAATCCAAGTCCCACTCGCGGTCGAGAAAGCGCGACAAACACAGCAAACGCGACAAACCGCGCAAGTCGCGCGCGACGCACGGCCTCACGCAGTACGACGCGGCGGGGCGCGTGGTGCGCGCGCGCGTCACGTACGGCGGCCTCAGCGGCGACGGGGAGGGGGACAACGACTGGTCGCCCAAACACAGGACCAGGCAGAAGAAGATCAACTACACCGAGATGCCTAATACTGAGTCGGAAGACGTGAGTACACCACAAGCCGTCATCTATTTAAGGTTTTTTTTTATAAAATATTATGTAGGTTGTTGTATGGGGTTGATAGTAAATGTAAAATGAATTAAAATTAAAATATATATAAATAATCCTTCCGCTTTTTTTTTTAATATATATTTGTATAGTTAATAATAAAAATTGTAATGAGTTTAATATTGTATATATGAAAAGGTAAAAAATGTTTTTTTTTACAAAAAATATTAAAAACGAAGGATCATTGCGTTTCACTTTTGAGATGAATTTCCGCGACATCACGCCTGATTCCATTGCAGTTTTTTTATACTGGTGGTAGGTTCCTCGTATGCGAGAGGCCGTCTGGGTGGGTACCACTGTTTTGCCAGTTATTCAGCCGCTAAGCAGTAGTGCGCAAACATTACTGTGTTCCGGCGTGAAGGGCATTGTAGCCAGCGAAATTACTGGGCATTATGAGACTCAACAGCAAATTGTCTCAGGGTGACGAGCGCAGTACAGCGCCGCGAAGGATTTTGCAAAACAATGTTCTGGGTGGTGCTGTTATTGTTATTAGCTGGCGTATTGCTTACCATCAGGCAAACGACCAGCTCGTCTCGTCATTTAGTTATATAAAAAAAAAGGTTGACATCCCTCCTGCTCGCACCAAGCGCTTTGCTTCAACCTTTATAATGCGAACAGCCAAGGAGTGGAACTCTCTGCTGGGTCTGTTCTCTCTCTCTCGTTTCCGGATAGCTATAATCTGGGTGTCTTTAAGACAAGAGTGAACAGGTTTCTTCTAGACAAGTGTGCTTCATCTTCGACCGCATCGTCACTTAACAACAGGTGAGATAGCGGTCAAACGCTAGCCTATAAATAATTTAAAAAAAACCTATTGTTCTGCACAAAGCCAAAAGGTTATAAATATTTATTTATTATAAATAAAAAATAAATATAAAATAAAAAATAAAATTCATTTATTTCAGACAACTTGGTCCATAGTATTTTTTAGTATGTACATGCAGCTTACTCACTATGTTAGCTCACAATTAAAATTCAAATTAAATTAAATTGCATTGTATTGATTAATGTAAATTAAATTAAATAGATTAAATTGAAATCTTAACACAAAACAATTCAAATACAACAATAATAACAATATTTTAAATTTATTTAATTTACTCCGTCTATTCATCGATTCGCATGTTTGACATGTAAATCGATGAATCGTCGAAGAAAAACGGAATCTATTCTTTCCGCTATCATCTTCAGTATTTCGTTGCTACTCCCCCTCACACGTTGCATAACTGATGCGGTTTTTTTGCGAATGCGGTGGTACGTTTTTCATACAAAATTCAACCATTATTAACTTGTTCATTGAATAGTAGAAATGCCTAAATTTATGAGTGGTCAACTATTTATGGGTGGTTAACTACGCAAAATTAATAATATGATATTTTATTAACGTCGAACCACCATAAAATAATGTAATAATTTAAAGATAACATTGGAATTGCTGTTATTCTACCGCCAAGCAGTAGTGCGCAAGCATAACTGTGTTGCGGTTTGAAGGGAATTGTACCCAGCGAAATTACTGGGCATGTGAGACTTAATATCTGATGTCTCGGGGTGATGAACGCAGTGCAGTGCTACGCAGTGCTTATTATGGTAATGGAAGTTCTGGGTGGCACTACAATTGTTATGGGCAGGCGTGGCGTTTAGCATCAGGACGACTTGCTCAACTCATCACTCAGTTACATAAAAGCCTCTCGACCTAATTATTGTTGTAATATATCTCGTGTTCTCGCAGGAAATGCACAAATCAAGCGGTAAGCACATGCCGGACAGTTCGGACGAGTTCAAATGCAGCGACTCCGACCTCGAAAGCGACTCCGATTCTGATCGGACGAAGAAGAGGAAAGAAGAAGAGAATATGGAACGGGAGAAGGCTCTCAACGACCTCGTAAAGAAGACGGCGGTGGTTCCGCTAGAGAAGCTTCCAGAAGACGTGACCAAAGCCAAGACTGAGGAGCTACAAGCTCACCTTAGTAAGTTATGTATGGTCGATTTTTTCTGCACTTTTTTCTATTTTATTTTAATTACGCTAATAATCAAATTTTAATATGGCACGTAAGAATAGACTGAATTCAGTAAGCTGAGATCAATCTGTTTGTAACGAGTTGGCTTCCTTTCTCTTTTATAACACACTGACACAACACATGACTGTTTTAAGAGGATATGGCACAGCCGCGGCCAGCGACCACTAGGTATTTGAATAATGGTTTACGGTCTCCCTGGAAATGCGTAAATTAAATAAAATAAATTAACTAAAAAAAAACATACCGTCGAATTGTAATCCTACTCCGTTTTGAAGTCGGTTAATAATAATAATTAACTAAATTCGTATCATGCTTTAGATTTTCGTTATTAGTGTTTCGGGAGAAAACGTTTCTACCACACTAAATCTCAACCAAACTTGGTAATTTTGGTCTCAATTTCTTAAATGGAGAATAAACTTGGTTTGTAGGTTTTCCTTTTTGTAAGTTTGTCTATTTATAAAGTTAACAGCTTCCAAACTAAAAAATAAATAATAAAAGTCGAGTAAATATCGAGTTTTTTGGGTCCATTTATTCAAATTCTATAGGAATTATCGAAAAAATAAAAAAAACTACAAACATCAATAATGATAACATTTCTTACATGTCCAAATTTCATCGAATTTGGTTAATGTTTAGGGGTAGAAAAATGTTTTCTCTTTTTGTATGAGAATTTCAGCGTGCCGTTACCTCTTAATAACTCCTAAACTATGTAACACATTACTATTAAATAATAATAATAATAATAACAAAGCCTTTTATTCAGACAATTAAAAAGATTGAAAGATTTCATGTTTTACATTTGTTAATAATTTCATATATCACTACATTCATGTTAATTATTGTATTCATTTATATAATTGCATTTAGGTAATTTAATTTCAATTTTATAATTAATTATTATGTCGTTAACGTATAATTTCTAATACTAATTCCTAAATTGCCTCGACAGCCCTGTCTGTTTGCTTTTGGATAGCAAAGGCCTCCTCCAATTGCTTCCATAATTTTCTGTCACCCGCTGTTCTGGTCCATGTGCCACCAGCCGTTGCTCTCAGATCATCTACCCATCTTTTGTACGGTCTGCCTCTTTTTCTTCTTTTGTCACCTGTGTACCAGTACATAATTGTTTTACTCCATTTATTTTTACCTCTGACTATACAGTCAGACATACGTCCAGCCCATTTCCATTTAAGTTTCCTGATCGTTATAGTGACATCCTTTGTTTTTGTATGTTTCTTTATTGTGTTTGTTCTTATTTTATCTGACAATTTTTTGCCCATCATGCTCCTCTCCATAGCGTTCTGACACGTTTCTAGTGTTTTGTTTTGAGGTTTGGTTAAGGCCCAGGTTTGACAGCATTATTCATTAAGCATTAACTTCTTCCTTCTTTCGTTAGTGATTACTATTAAATACTAATACTTAATTGTAAGAAATGCGTAGTTATGTTGTTTTGATTGTCCCCAGACGCAGTGGCGGCGAGCGCGCGGCCGACGCGCGGGAAGGGCGGCAGAGGCAGCCGCGGCAGCAGGTATGCACAATACTATACTTCACGAAACTACTGGGCATATATGAGACTTCATATCCGATGGAAACCGATTCATCCGATTCAGTTTAAGTATCTTGGGCATATGTTAACCTCTGACCTGAAGGACGATGCAGACTTAGAGAGGGAGCGAAGGGCGTTGTCTGTGAGGGCCAATATGATAGCCCGCAGGTTTGCGCGTTGTTCGAGGGACGTCAAAATTACTCTTTTCAGAGCATTTTGTACGTCCTTCTATACGAGCAGCCTGTGGGTGGCATATACGCAGAAACAGTACAACGCCCTTCGGGTTCAATATAATAATGCGTATAGGATACTGATGGGGCTGCCCCGGCACTGTAGCGCATCAGGAATGTTTGCCGAGTCGCGGGTCGATTGTTTCTACACGACCATGCGAAAACGGTGCACATCCCTGGTGCGCAGGGTCCGGGCCAGCCCCAACACTATCCTAACAACTTATCATACAGGTTTGACTGTCAGTACATAAACCATTGCAGTAGGGTTCATGTACTGACTAATAAACAAATGATGAAAATGTGACAGGAGAATAATATGATAATTGATAATGAATATATAATATATGATGTCTCGGAGTGATTAGCGCAATGCAGTGCTACGTAGTACTTTTTACAGTATTAAAAGTTCTGGGTGGCACTGCGATTGTTATGGGCAGGCGTGGCGCTTACCATCAGGCGAACGACTTGCTCGTTCTATAAAAAGAAAACTATTACCAGGCGGGTCCATTGTAACCGAATAGTCCTCTGAGACCATTCCCCAAGGTACAATAATACAGTTAGTTGCCCCTTCATGTCCCATCTCAAGTTTCAAACCAGTGTAGTCGGTAGGCTTGCGACTGACTGGTGGGTCAGAAGGTTTATTAAGCTATTGCATAGCTTCTATCGCGGGCCTTGAGCGTGGAGACCGAATCCAGAAATTCCGTAACGAAAATAACCTAACACTCCCCACTCCGACCGGCACAGCGGTGATACTTTTTAGTTTTGCCATCTATCAATGAATAGCAGAACTTTTAATGACTTTGAAATATCACGCTTGTTATTTTTCTTATTACGATCTAATTTCTACAGGTTTGCTCATGCTCATCTGTGCCAATACTTGTCACGGCACGTCTGTAAGAGATTGTTTTTTGCGATAAGACCGCCAATTGTATTACCCTAGCTAAGGTTTATCTTTTTTTTCATATAATTAGGTTTGTGGTATGCAATTAAAGTATAATTGTAATAATTTTTTCACTTTTTCATTTTGCTTTTTTTAAATCCAACGATCACGTCCATAGATCCTGGGGCCTTACGTAATTACGATCTTCGTTCTGTCGGATGAAAGGGACAGCGCTATGCAACAGGCATAAGAGTGTCTCTTTTAGTCCGCACGAACGAACGAACGAAAGCAATTCGGAGTAGGCCCCCTGGCCCCTAACTAGTGTCTGGGCAGATTGGCTCGAATCTCATACACCACTGAGGTTGCAGATTCGATTCCCGCGACGGGACAAATGTTTGTGCACAGAAAAAGAAGCGCAATCATTTGTTTCGTGTCTGGGTGTTGTGGGACCATGGTCCTCATAGTTCCTGGTTGCCTAGATACAGGCAATCCTAGTTAGGGACCTGGATCTGCGCATGTGAACGTTGGGCGAAAAAAGTAAAGATATTAGGAAATCACAAGTATCTTATATCTCCGCGAGACAACCCCGCAGAGTTTCTTGGTTACTATCTCTTCTAGCGGGCGTATTTCTAAACACGGTAGAGTCTGTTATCGCGATACTCTTCTGGGCCCGAACTTCAATTTGAGTATGGGAAAGAAATGGGTAGACATGGTTACCTACAATCTGGGTATCTTCATGGCCAGAATGAATAGGTATCTTCTAGGTCTACGTGCTTCATCTTCAGCCGCATCGTCGCTTAACATCACGCGATATGGTGGTCAAACGTGATCTATCTTTAGTAAAAAAAAAAAGACGTGTGGCACTCGGAGACTGCCGCGGTAAAGCTATTGCATAGCATTCGGAGTGGGGGGTGTTAGGTTATTTTCTCTACGGAATTTCTGGATTCGGTCTCCACGCTCAAGGCCCGCGATAGAAGCTATGCAATAGCTTAAAACTTGTTTTTTCAGTCACGATATTTTAAGTTAAAATTTTGAACGTATTTTAATTGATTTGTATGTTGTGCCTATGACGTTTAAAACTGCATTTTTTGTGCCTTTTAATAAATATCTTTTTTTTAATAAAAATTTTTTGTGCCCTTTAATATGACTAAATTTAAAAGAAAACTGACTCAATGGCTTGCGAAAAACAGCTTTTTCATCCCATCTATTCGAAAAGGACGACTTGGTTCGCCTTTATGTGCACCCAAAGGTGGTGTTTTCTATAAGAAACTTTTAGCGGGCAGTAATGAGTTTTTAATCCTCTTTATAAGTGCGCCGCAATTATCTTTGCCGCGCACTTTTTAAATTTGGAACATCTTAGTGTTCAGCACCAAAGAAATCGAACGCAAATATTGTTTGAATAAAGACTGGCTGGTACGACGGCCCATAGTCACAAATGTAAATATAAGTTTTTAGTTGTTTTAATAAAGGATACTATTTAATTTCAATTTAGTTGTTACTCTATGTTTTATTAAATAATAATATTACAATAAAATATGAGGCGCTTTTATTTTCTCATAGATAGATAGATAAACGCTTTATTGCAAACATTAAATTAAAGACATTACATAAAAACAATTAAAGAAAGTGTTACAATGGGCGGCCTTATCGCTAAAAGCGATCTCTTCCAGGCAACCTTTGGATGGAGAGGAATTATCAAAATGTTAAAGACGGGGATGTAAGGTCTACAATAATAATAACAACATAAAATGTCAACTCATAGTGGGTGATGAAAAGTAGAGTGTATCACTCGGGCGCAAAATATATTTTTGGCTCGGGCGACGTACTTTGAATCCCTCGCTACGTTCAGGATTCTACTAAAGAATCCCTCGCTACGCTCGGGATTCTACTCTAGAATCCCTCACTTCGCTCTGGATTCAAAAAAGCGCCCTCGCCGTAAAAATATTATTTTGCTCCCTTATGATACAATCTACTATTATGACTTAAATGAATATATGACTTAAAAACACCTAATTATAAACTAATGTTAATGTTTAATTTTATACAATTAAGTTAATTTCAATTGATTGATTTGACATTTATTAGACTAATAATATTTTGACATTTTCATTTTTTTAATTTATTAATTTGTATGATATTTAAAGCTTTTTGACATTAATTTAGTAATAGTAATTTGTTTGCATATGAGTTTTAATGTAATTGAAATAATGAGTAAGACAGGATATTGCACACCATTGTCATGGTAGAATGTAAGGACTTATTTTTTAGAATTTTATCACCTTTATGTACTATATTCTCGCAATGAATGATTTGATTGATTGATTGATATCTTAGACTTTTGAGTATCAGTAGTAAACATGTTGCACCTGGCAGGGGCCCGCGCGGGCGCGGCGGCGGCGCGCGCGGTCCCCGCCCCCCCTCGCCGCACACTGACGACGCGCTCGCCAAACTCGTCGGAGTCAAGATCAAAGGTAACACACAAACTCATTTATAATACGCGCCACGAAAGATGAGACTTGACAAGCGTCAGTAGTGGGGAGCCTGCGCAGGTACAGTCGTGTACGAAATAGTTATCCATAATTTGTATATCTATTCAGGGATTTTTGACAACATTCAGAATTAGGTAGGTGTATATTTTTTTTTTAAACCTATCATAGATTTATTACTAAATAATAAAATTTAAGATAAAAAAGGCAGATTGTCCTAGTCACTGTCACTGACAATATATGATGTAAGTGTAAACGTCGTAAACCATCTACCTACTTTGTCTTCTTAATGTTTTACCTCGAGGCATAATTAAGATTTCACAAAGTTACACTCGTATACAACACAACTATAACAAAGTAGAAATTTATAAACTCAATTTGCACTCGATTGTACTGCGGAGTCAAGCGGTGCGTGCACGGGATGAGGGGGACGGAAGGCAACTGACGCGCATGCGCAGTGCCGTACCGACACCTCCCGCGCTCTTTCCGCTGCCCTGTTGATCCCCGATCCCTTCCCGCCTCAGACCTCATACCGCTAAAGAGACCTATAAATCGTCTACTGCGCAAGTCAAACCACGTGGTTTGTCAAGTCTCATCTTTTGTGGCGCGTATTATACTAATTACTGTCTTCTACACTCATATATCTTGATTATTCACACACACACCCAACACCCACAACCACTATTTGCAACAATATTTGTGTGTGAAGACATGAGGGTGTGTGACACCCTCATGCCTTCACACACAAATATTCACACACTCACACACACATAGCATGTTTTTTATTTTCTTAATTTTCTGTTTGTTTATTTTAACTATGTATTCAGACTTGGCATTTTTATGTATCCAAATTGGGAGGAGGAGCTAGTCCTTGAAACACAGCGTCAAGCTACGTCGAGGGCTAGAGGCTTTAATATGAAATTGTAACACTTACTATGTCAAAAAATATTTTTCTATGTTTTATGTATTCCAAAATAGTACCCCTCAAACATTATAATACCCCTCAGTTTCTTGCCGTATCTTAGTAGTTTCTTTTTCCGATACGGTGGTAAAGTAGGGACAAGATAATAGGTCACTTTTGACATTTCATCAAAATTCAACAACGTAACCTTGTAACGGCGGGCATAAAATAAGAACTGCACAATTGCTTAACTTTTTTCAATTAGGTTTACATATTTATTGTAATAATGACCGATACGAGTAATTTTACGATTTGCTTTCCCTAATAAACCATTCTAAACATAATAAACAATTTCTGATCTAAAGAACTGAACGTCGTTACAATGTTGCGTCAGTCAACCCTTTTTCTTTTTAAACACTAGGGATGTTACTCTAAAAATCGAAAGCTGATAGGATTGTAAGTTGAATCGAATGCAATGATTACTTGTGAAGAAAAATCACCATAAATTTATAACCACGTTGTGATTATAATAAAACCTAATTATACATATTTATTATTCTTTTAACTAACTATAAAAATACAAAAAAATAACTAAATAGAAAGGTCATTGATGTTGGGTGCAATTTAGGTGGATGTTGCTGGCAACACCAGTGCCTGTCGATGACGCATGTCATGTCGCCATTACATGATGATGACGCAGTCTTTTGTTGTTGTGCGAAGTGACTGTGCGTTTTTGGTGTGCTCTCTGTTATTTTCTTCTGATCCGGTTTTTTCATTTAACCTGATCTTACTGACTACGTTTACCTGGCTATAAATTGGACTCCGATTGCTTAACGATTATTAAACAAGAAAAACATTACAGTCTTACTATGTCGAAACGGGGGAAAACTCTAAACAGTCAATCTCGCGAACTAGTGCTGAAATTGTACAATTATTTTGGACGTGAATCAGTTAACGATGGGCCTCTTTTACCATTGAAACCACCGAGAGAACGCGTTGCCGAAGCATTGAGAATAGGGAAGAAGACAGTAACTCAAATTCTGAAAGAGAAATACGGACCATCAGGCTCAGAAGATAATACTTTACGTACACCGAAAAAACGAAAGAGGGACAAGAAAATTGTTGACGTTGATAATTTTGATGCTGCTGCAATTCGCAACCACATTTATGGATTTTACTCGAGAAAAGAATATCCTACACGGGAAAAGCTATTGAGTTCGTTAAAAGGCGCAGGCTTATTTTTTGGAGGCAAATCGTCTCTATCAAAGGTTTTGAAATCGATTGGCTTTAGATTTAAAAAATCTGACAAGCGGAAAATCCTGCTAGAACGCTACGATATTATTTTGAAGAGAATAACATTCTTACGTCAGGTAAATAAAATTACGGATTGGGACAATGTCGTGTTTATTGACGAAACATGGTTGAATGCGAACCATACGGTTGCGCGGACATGGACCGATGATACAGCGGCCTCCACCTCAAAAGTTCCATCGGGAAAAGGAGCCCGACTTATTATATGTCACGCGGGATCAGCTTCTCAAGGTTTTATTCCAGACTGCCTCCTCGCATTCGCCTCTAAAACTACAACAGATTACCATGAGGAAATGAACTTTGATGTTTTTAAAGAGTGGTTTGAGAAGCTGCTAGTCAGCTTAGAAAACCCATCGAAAATTATAATGGACAATGCTCCGTATCATTCTGTACAAGTTGATAAACCACCAACTCAAGCAAATAAAAAGCAAGAAATTGTCTCGTGGCTGGTAAGAAATGGTGTGGAGGCAAGTCCAACTTTATTAAAAGTTGAGTTGTTAAATCTGGTAAAAGCAACTAAGCCGTCCAAGCTCCGCTATGTAATCGATGAACTAGCCCTAGAGCATGGACACGAAGTTATTCGATTGCCTCCCTACCATTGCCAGTATAACGCCATCGAGCTTATTTGGGCACAAATAAAGGGTCATGCAGCGCGGAACAATACTGAACCACCCTTCAGTACTGCTAAAATGATGACTCTGCTACAAACTGCATGTGCAGAAGTCACTACAGAAGACTGGCGAAAAGTCGTGGAGAAGACAAAGAAAATAATTTTACAAGATTTTGAACGAGATATGAGAATAGACAATATTATTGAAAATGAATTAATAATATCTCTGAGTGCTGACAGCAGTGATGAAGATAGCAGTTCCGATAGTTCAAGTGAATAAAAGCAATTTTTTTGTTAAATTACGTAGGTACTTGTCTTATTTTGCTCCTTTAATTTATGAAAGAAAAAATAATAATGGGACAGGGATTCGCATGATCATTTTTAAAATTCACATATGTTTCAAGTCTGTATCGATTCATTCGATTCATTCATTTAATCGATGTTTTTAAGCAGGTCACCTCACTATGAATATAAAACTGACATCTGTCAAAAGTGACCTATTATCTTGTCCCTACTTTAGTCATTGTAATAAATGACGTTCATAAGTGCGTCTGTGATGCAAAAACTGAATAAAGAACTTTTGAACTTTGATAGTAAATAATGAATATTAAAGCATTGAGTTCTAGAGTTCTCGTGGCTTGGTGTAGAATCGGTGCCTAGATATTTATTAAGATTTTCAAATTACCTGACTGTTGTAACGAATCATTATAATTTTTACAGAGTTGGGACAAGACGGAACATCCGTGAAACCTAATCAAGTAAGTATAGTGTATTGGCCAACAAAAGACTTATAACTACTCGTGGTAGGTCTCTCGTATGCGGGAGATTGTCTAGGTAGGTACCACAGTTTTGTCAGTTATTCTGCCGCAAGGCAGTAGTGCGCAAGCATTACTGTGTTCCGGTTTGAAGTGTATAGCCAGCAAAATTACTGGTCATATGAGACTTAATATCTGAGGTCTCAGGGTGATGAGCGCAATGCAGTGCTACGCAGTGCGTTTTATGATATTAAAAGTACTGGGTGGCATTGCAATTGTTATGGGCAGGCGTGGCGCTTACCATCAGGCGAACGACTCGCTCGTCTTATCACTTAGTTCCATTAAAAAAATATTAAATGTACCTTTATTAAGCTTTACGACATAAAGTGCCTTTGCAAGATTTGAACCTTATCAGCAGGACTACAATTGGTGCAATAACACCAATGGGATAAAATTGGCCGGCTTTTGTCACAGCTTGAACGCGAGAAGAAAAGACAGGAACGTGAAGCGAAACAAGCTGAGAAAGAAGCGAAAAAACTGGAGAGAATGCAGAAGAAGGAAGAAAAGGAAAAACTAAAAGAACAGAAGGCGAAAGAACGAGAAGAGAAGCGGCTCGCCAGGCTCGCGCTGCAGGAAAGCAAGAGGATCAAGAAAGTGAGTCATTACTTTTAGTTTTTGGTTCATTGACAATTTTTTCCAACAAGTACCTATTCATATTCATATTGTTTATACCACACCCACTCGGAAAGTGTCTTATTACTCGTTCATAAACGGGTTACAAAGTTCGTAATTTCTCCCTTAAAAATGTGCGGCGGGAAAAGTTATATGGAATTTCATTACTGCCCTCCGAAGCAGGGCAGGAATGTTGTATGAAAATCCATTACTGCCCGGCTAGCTTTCTTTTGTTTTTTAGCAGCGAACATAAAAAAAAAACACAAACGTCAAACCTCAAAAAGGTCTTGTATGAAATAATTAGAAAAAAGAGGCGGGAAACATACAAACCTCAAATCTCAAAAAGGTTTTATATCAAATAATTAGAGAAAAGAGGCGGTTTTTTTTTGTTTTCTATTTTTAATGAAATGAGGATGGCAACCTTATTCTGCAATACGAAAAAAAAAAGCGCGGCAATTTATTTCGTTGCGTTAAATTTTGTTTTAACTAAATTGATAATTTAACAGTACCTAGCTTTTAATTTTCTAAATAATTTTCCAAAATGTCATCTGATAGTGAAAGCGACGATTTTGTAATGATGACGCCACCAGAAATAAAAAATACAGCCCAAGAAGTCATAAATAACTTACTTCCTGAGAAGTCTCGAGCCAAATACGACAAAATTTATAATGATTTTATTTTCCTCGTAGGTGTAGTATAAAGCACTATGTATCACTCGGGAGAAAGTTCTATTTCTGTTCTCGAGTTTCCTTTAAGCCCTCTGCTGCGCGTCGGGCTTAAACATACTCTCGAACAGAAATAGATCGTTTTCTCCCCTCGGTGTACAATGTACTATTATCCACAATGTAGTTCTTAGGTGGTAGGTTACAAAATAAGTGATCATTATGGACCCTGTTGGGCACAGCTCAATTGGTGTAGATAAGAGGTAAGTATATCTTATAAGTTATTTAAGTACAGTATCATTCATATATTCTTATATTTAGGTTACATATTCATATATTTTTATTTATTTTCATATATTTATTTATTTATTATAGGTACATGTCATATTATTTTATATAAGATATTGTAGGTACATTGCATGTCATCATAATCACTAATATCGTGAGTTTGTTACGTTTTTGTCTTCAATATATTCATTAATGGTATAGTAGCATTTCTTTATTAATAAATCTTACCTATGTTGTCCTATGCTAAATCTTTTTCAGGACTATTAGAAAAAAACCCTCAATAGACGTAAAACTCTTGTCTGTCTTTAGTGTTACCCTGAGTTTTGTTACACTTTATCTTCAGGCATATCGTAAAATCAAACTAAATAAATGCGAAAGTTTGTGTGTCAGCGAATCAGTATGTATGGTTGTTATTTCTTCACGCTGTAACGGCTCAACGTTTCTTGATTCGGGTTTTTTTAAATGTTAGTAGAGAGGGGCAAGTGTGCCTCAGTGGGAGAATGTGCGACTTTCAATCCGAAGCACCCGAGTTCGAATAATAAATTCATCGACATTCGAAACCGTCGACTTCAAAGATACATCAGAATTAAAGTCGGTTTTTATAAAAAAAATTTTTAATTGCATTGAAGCACTTAAGTCAAAGTCAAATATCGTTTATTAAATAGGCGCAAACGTGCACTTTTCAAGGTCATAAACACATGATACAAATGAAATTAAACATATGTTAAAAATTGTAACTTATGGTAACATGACTTTGAAAATAATTAATTTTTAGAAAAAAACAAAAGCCGACTTCAATGTATCTTCGAAGTCCAAGGTCACATATCGATGAAATTTATATGGGACCACTTCGTAGCTATACTGAACCCGACGCAAAAAGAATTTTTCAAATCGGTTCATAAATGACGGAGTTCTGAGGTAACAAACATAAAAAAAAATTACAATCTAACAGAGAACCTCCTCCTTTTTTGAAGTTGGTTAAAAAGGTAAGAATGTTTACCCATTTCTTTCCTATATCAAATTGAAGTACTGGTGCAGAAAAGTAATTAAATTTTTGATATTATTATTTGTTCACCAGGAGAAAGAGTACATGTCTCCGATGGGCGTGGGCGGTTACGGCGTGCCGCTGCGGCCTCTCGGCGCGGAGTCTCCGCGCCTCAACAATATGAACATGACCATGTTCAACCACATGCGGCCGCCGCGGCCCGGCGCGCCGCCCGGGCCCGTGCCCGGCCCGGCGCCCGGCCCCGGCCCGGGACCAGGCCCGGACCAGCGGTTCCCGAACACGCCGCGGTTACAGGTCAGTCACGTTAGTAGAGCGAGGTTCAACGGGAACTCTTGTTGTTTGGGTCAAATCTCGCAAGTTGAATCAGAACCACTTCCTCTTATCCTACAGAGTTGAAATTTTCCATACTTGTCAGAGAGTCATACTTGAGAGAGTAGTCCGATGACAATGTAATATTATGGTGACAGCTAGGTGTTCTGATAATGGAGACGGAATGTGATCAATGGAACCCCTTGACGGGTAATCGTAAACTGCTAGTGTTTGGGCTCATTTTAATGTGCTCGTGGTTCCGATTACGAATTTGTTAAAAGCTTGTGTTGAAAAATATATTATTTGGCAATATCTCGCTTAAGCATAGTAATGAAGCCACAGAACATAAAATATTTGTTATCTGTGCCGGCAGGTCCGCGCGGAGCTCCGCGGCGTGCTGTCCAGCGAAGAGCGGCTGCATCGCGCCGACATGCAACACAACGCCTTGCGGGAAGGTATATAACTATTATTTTTATCACTGCTTAGATGGGTGACTGTGTGGTAAAGAAACTGTTCTACACCTCGCACGTTTAGGGTTTCATTAAAATTGTAACAAAATTTCTATAAAAATATGCCCACAGTTTCTTGCCGTATTTTCTGAGTAGTGGTTCTTCTTCCTATGGTGATAATTTGACGGTCATAAGTGCGTCTGCGATGCTAAAAATGAATAAAGATTTGATTTGATTGAATATATTTGGCTCAATAATCGGTGATAGTTTTAAGGCTGTAACTCATACGGTATGACCGCTGAAGGTAAACTTGAACGATTGAGATTAAACAATGACTAACTTTGGAATAGGGAATACGCATGTGTTGTCGAAAATCTGAAAATAACTTTTTACGATAGATTACTCCTGTAAACATTTAGTAGAGATATAATTATTAATATTAAGTGCGTAGCTTTTTATATTTCAATTTTTTTTTATTTTTGGAGAAACGAAACGCAATCGCAAAACGCTTGAGTACGTGCAACCAGGTTTTGACGTCACGCGCCTCGCTGCTTATTGGTCAATTTTGACATAGGGACCCGCCCTATTGGTAAATTATTGACACACACACACACACACACATGTAGTTTTTTTTTGCCTTTATTACTGAAAACAAACTACACTCTACTTACTAAAACTAAACTAACTACTTACATGGAGAAGAAATTGGACCATAGACTATTAAAGGCCTATAGATAGCTCAAATGCTCCAACCCGCTACCAGTTGGCAGCGTACCCAAGATGCTGGTAGTATTGCCCCGTTGGATTGCAATACTGATACGTTGAGCCAAATAAGTCCCAGCATTTTGGTCACGCGTCGCATCGACCAGGCGCTCTGACAGACTTTTGAAAATACGATGAGCTCCCGGCCCACACGGACCCGAAGTCTCCACACCAAACGGCTCAAACATGTATCCGCTACCGAGGTAGCATATTTCCGCCGCTTGAGCTGCTCGGCCGAATTAGCCGCCGCGCCAGCCTTATTCTGCGTCTCCGGAAGATGTGACGGCGCCATAGTATCGACGCAATAGGGGATCGGACAGTAATCGAGAAAAATTCTAAAATGTAGTTAGAACGAATGTTCGTCGAACCAGAAAGATCATTCAATCAATATTTTTGTGAAAAAATAATGATTTATATTTTTAAATCAATAAATAATTCTGTCATTTTTAATTTGTTCTTCATCTCAAACGAAACAACAATTACAGCGCATGACGTCATTAGTAGGCAAATGCCGTGAGTCAAACTTGTGTTTATTTTACGTTTTTGCTTTTTATAAAATGTATTTTTGCTAATTTTTCTCTCTGTTACTACAATATAGTCCCCAAACTTCACAAAACATATTAGAATCTGTTTGCAAGTTTTATTTCGAAGAGTTTGTCGTTTTCTACCTACATATGACATCACAAGTTTTGAGGTGACCTTTTGCGCGGCAATATTTGAAACATAATATTTAAACATAGTTTAAGGTACTTTTAGAGCGTCCTTTAATTAAAATAGTATATATAATGGCTATATATATTCATCGTACTTAATATAAAACACTTTCTAAAAAGTTGTCCGATCCCCTATTAGCTTAGATGCCTAGCTTACACATGTAGATTAGATGGACCATGGGGAGATCCTCGGTCCCCACATTTTGACGTCACACGCAAATGCCGCGTTTATGTTGATTTAAGATGATTCAACTTTCATTTAATTATTTTATTGACGAATGAAGTCGTAACATTTTTAAACATTTTTTTTCTTTAATGGTGTTCAATAATGAATCGATTCATGTATAAAATACATGCATACTCCTATTTGTTGCTTGTAAACATCGTCTCACATCGCAGGTACGTTGTCAGTGGCGGGGTCGCCGCAACCATTCAAGCCGGTGTCGGAAGAGCCCAGTATTATCACTCGAATGCCGCATATGATTAATCAACAGTTCAGGTAAGCAAATCAGAATTGAATAAAATGAAAAAAGAAAAATATATGAAAGTTGTTTATTTGCTTGAAACATGGTACAAATTATAATGTCACACTTATAATATAGTTCGGCATGTTCCACCAGAAAGTGGCATGTCGATCCGACGCACCCGAGTTCGAATCCCGCTGGCCCCGCACCACTGATTTTCTTAAGTTATGTGCGGATTTAACACTCGCTCTGAAAACGGTGAAGGAAAACATCGTGAGGTAACGCGCAAATCCGAGAATTTATAACAAAAATCTAAGGACATGTGACATCTACCAACTCGCACTGGGCCAGCGCCGTGGATTATGGCCCATACTCTCTCTACGAGGGAAGGCCCGAGTCCCAGCAGTGGGATAATGGGCTGATGATGATTATAATCAAACATTTTTCTTCTCGTTATACGGCGAAGAATGTTTTTTTGAAATGTTATCGATTTTAGGCAAAAATATAGTTGAAATTAATTCAATAATAGTGTAATGTGTAAACCCGACCTACTTTATGACCGCCGACATAGTATTAAGTATTAGCATGGAGAACATAGTAAGTAGACATCATGTAGCCGTTAGACTCTAATAGCTACATGATGTCTAATGATTAGAGAATACTGCGACAATATATTATGTACGTGTGTATATAGACTACCGGCCTTTCACTATCCACCATCACCATCATCACCACATTTGTACAGCAGTTTTAATACATTTTTAAAAACTAGGTGTCTTTCTAGTCAAAATATTCTATCTCAGTTGCCATAAGGATCCCTGTTCAAATACTCACTCTGTATATGTGTGTGAGATAGCACGCGAAGTGAGTCTGTGGAAGCGACTGATGGAAACTCTGCTTTTACGACTACAAATCTGCTTTATTCACCATTAGTTTTGGGTTAAATACTATTAATTAATAAAAATATGACGAATGAATATGCTGCTAAATAAACGATATGCTAATGAATGCATCGCTTGCCGCTCGGTCGCGGCCCGCGTCAGGGCACTGACAGCTGATCGATTGCATCGAAGAAAATGTTTTCGCAGTCGCCTAAACGGATACGTTTGATTCCAGAGGTCCCATGATGTACCCCGGAGGCGGCGGCGCGGCCTACGGCGCGCGCCAGCAAGGCATGTACATGCCGCGCGCCTACCCGCCGCACTACTACCGCCTGCCGCCCGCCTACCCCGCGCCGCCCGCCACGCCGCCCGCGCCCGCCACGCCGCACCCGCACGCGCAGGGCCCGCAGCCGCTCTACCGCCCGCACATGCAAGGTACTGTATAGGCACTACCTGTATATGTCGCCGCACTACTACCGCCTGCCGCCCGCCTACCCCGCGCCGCCCGCCACGCCGCCCGCGCCCGCCACGCCGCACCCGCACGCGCAGGGCCCGCAGCCGCTCTACCGCCCGCACATGCAAGGTACTGTATAGGCACTACCTGTATATGTCGCCGCACTACTACCGCCTGCCGCCCGCCTACCCCGCGCCGCCCGCCACGCCGCCCGCGCCCGCCACGCCGCACCCGCACGCGCAGGGCCCGCAGCCGCTCTACCGCCCGCACATGCAAGGTACTGTATAGGCACTACCTGTATATGTCGCCGCACTACTACCGCCTGCCGCCCGCCTACCCCGCGCCGCCCGCCACGCCGCCCGCGCCCGCCACGCCGCACCCGCACGCGCAGGGCCCGCAGCCGCTCTACCGCCCGCACATGCAAGGTACTGTATAGGCACTACCTGTATATGTCGCCGCACTACTACCGCCTGCCGCCCGCCTACCCCGCGCCGCCCGCCACGCCGCCCGCGCCCGCCACGCCGCACCCGCACGCGCAGGGCCCGCAGCCGCTCTACCGCCCGCACATGCAAGGTACTGTATAGGCACTACCTGTATATGTCGCCGCACTACTACCGCCTGCCGCCCGCCTACCCCGCGCCGCCCGCCACGCCGCCCGCGCCCGCCACGCCGCACCCGCACGCGCAGGGCCCGCAGCCGCTCTACCGCCCGCACATGCAAGGTACTGTATAGGCACTACCTGTATATGTCGCCGCACTACTACCGCCTGCCGCCCGCCTACCCCGCGCCGCCCGCCACGCCGCCCGCGCCCGCCACGCCGCACCCGCACGCGCAGGGCCCGCAGCCGCTCTACCGCCCGCACATGCAAGGTACTGTATAGGCACTACCTGTATATGTCGCCGCACTACTACCGCCTGCCGCCCGCCTACCCCGCGCCGCCCGCCACGCCGCCCGCGCCCGCCACGCCGCACCCGCACGCGCAGGGCCCGCAGCCGCTCTACCGCCCGCACATGCAAGGTACTGTATAGGCACTACCTGTATATGTCGCCGCACTACTACCGCCTGCCGCCCGCCTACCCCGCGCCGCCCGCCACGCCGCCCGCGCCCGCCACGCCGCACCCGCACGCGCAGGGCCCGCAGCCGCTCTACCGCCCGCACATGCAAGGTACTGTATAGGCACTACCTGTATATGTCGCCGCACTACTACCGCCTGCCGCCCGCCTACCCCGCGCCGCCCGCCACGCCGCCCGCGCCCGCCACGCCGCACCCGCACGCGCAGGGCCCGCAGCCGCTCTACCGCCCGCACATGCAAGGTACTGTATAGGCACTACCTGTATATGTCGCCGCACTACTACCGCCTGCCGCCCGCCTACCCCGCGCCGCCCGCCACGCCGCCCGCGCCCGCCACGCCGCACCCGCACGCGCAGGGCCCGCAGCCGCTCTACCGCCCGCACATGCAAGGTACTGTATAGGCACTACCTGTATATGTCGCCGCACTACTACCGCCTGCCGCCCGCCTACCCCGCGCCGCCCGCCACGCCGCCCGCGCCCGCCACGCCGCACCCGCACGCGCAGGGCCCGCAGCCGCTCTACCGCCCGCACATGCAAGGTACTGTATAGGCACTACCTGTATATGTCGCCGCACTACTACCGCCTGCCGCCCGCCTACCCCGCGCCGCCCGCCACGCCGCCCGCGCCCGCCACGCCGCACCCGCACGCGCAGGGCCCGCAGCCGCTCTACCGCCCGCACATGCAAGGTACTGTATAGGCACTACCTGTATATGTCGCCGCACTACTACCGCCTGCCGCCCGCCTACCCCGCGCCGCCCGCCACGCCGCCCGCGCCCGCCACGCCGCACCCGCACGCGCAGGGCCCGCAGCCGCTCTACCGCCCGCACATGCAAGGTACTGTATAGGCACTACCTGTATATGTCGCCGCACTACTACCGCCTGCCGCCCGCCTACCCCGCGCCGCCCGCCACGCCGCCCGCGCCCGCCACGCCGCACCCGCACGCGCAGGGCCCGCAGCCGCTCTACCGCCCGCACATGCAAGGTACTGTATAGGCACTACCTGTATATGTCGCCGCACTACTACCGCCTGCCGCCCGCCTACCCCGCGCCGCCCGCCACGCCGCCCGCGCCCGCCACGCCGCACCCGCACGCGCAGGGCCCGCAGCCGCTCTACCGCCCGCACATGCAAGGTACTGTATAGGCACTACCTGTATATGTCGCCGCACTACTACCGCCTGCCGCCGGCCTACCCCTATGCTCAGTTGACTGTGTAGTCTATAATCACCCGACTTACGTAAGGACCGACGACATAACATTAGGTATTAGCATAGAGTACATAATTTTAGTCATCATGTAGCCTTCGCACACACACACACGTACAAACAACCGGCTTTCACTGGATCCAACATCACCATCATCACTAGGAACCTCCACCTACTTCACAACTAGGACGTTGTTATCGAAATGCCAGCAATTACTTATTTCCATCATTAGATGTATTTTTTACGACTTTTCTGAACACTTGTTAAACAAACCTCAAAACTATGCAATGAAATAAATGTAGATTCTTTTAGATTATATATTACAGCCTGTTATTGATACTGATAGTTCCTGATGTAAGTTTTGTAACTAGGTCCCGGCGGGCCACCGACTACCATGCATCACAACCAGGGCCCGGCGCTGCACCACTCAGGCGGGTACTACCGGCCCGCGCCGCCCGGGGCCATGCCCCCGGGGGGCCCCCACTCGCAGGGTAACCCGGGGGTCTCACCTGGCCCCGCTGGCACCCCACCGGGGTCAATGGGTCAGGGACCGGGGTCAATGGGCCAGGGACCGCGACTGATGTCTCACCACTCTCCTATGGGAGGCCCGCACAATGTGTCTCCCTTCTTGAACCGGTCGCCGGGGCCGCAAGGTCCCCCGATGACCCCCGGGGCGCCCCCCACCGCTCGGCCGCTCGGGGCGCCGCCGGGTGCTCCGCCGATGACACAGGGGATGCCGAGGATGCCGGGCGCCCTCGGCCCGGCCGGATCGCAGCCCCCGGGAAGTCTAGATCACGAACCGCCCATCAAGATCAAGGCGGAAGTCAAAACAGAACCAGAGTACAGGTGAGTAGTATTGAATTAGGTGTTGTGGGACCAACGGTCCGCGTTAATCCTAGAAAACTAAGTAAAAAATAGGAAATTCCAGTTATAAGCCAGGAATCTACATAAATATGTATGTGATCGTTGAGCATTATTATAATTAAGTAGCTGCGCCCCGCGGTTGGCCGGCATCAAAAGTAGCGTAGGACCTATTATACAATTTGTATCATAATATGTGTATAAGCCCGAAGGGTGCAAATTCTGCACGTCACGGCGAACAATGTTAGTTCTACGAGTTTTGAAATTTCGCAGTTTTTCATTCATAAAAAGTTCTCGTAAATTTTTTTCCGCGAAATGTAAAAGCCACAACGTGATAACCATGTAACAGCTGTTTTGTGACAAGGTCAATGACCTTTGTTCTCATATTATGAGAACAGTTAACAACAGAAGAGCCACCAATAAATAATGTGCCTATTTTTGAGGTGGTAAGCATCAAGGAGTTCCACTACCCACCTTCCGTTTCCATCATCAGATCAGCTGGCTGTCACCATAATAATGCATTGTCATCGGACTTTGCTAAGTATGCAAAATTTCAAGTCCGTAGGATAAGAGGAAGTGGTTCTGATTCAACTTGTAAGATTTGACCCAAACATTGTAAGATAAATAAAAGCTCCTAATAATTAACTATTTAGGCAATTAATTACGTCCGCCATAAAAGTTGTTACTTCTGTTTGTAGTTGTCTTTATTTAGTATGGATGACGTAGGCCTATCATGACGTATGATCGCTATTCGGACGCTGACAGACGCGTGATTGACAAAATGCCATCACACATTCAATTAAAAGTCAACAAAATCACAATATCCAGGAGTGCGTTTAGGACAGCCAACTTGGATAAAACTTACACTAGATAAATATCAAATAGCCCGTTTAGAGTGTCCAAGATGTGAAAATTACTGGCTAAAATTTAAACTAAACGAAGGACATACTTTTTATCCCGAAAATACGAATAGTTCCCCAGGAAACAGCTACAAACCGAATTCTACGTGGTCGAAGTACTTACGGGTTGTAATTCCTCATGATTTAATGAACAAATTAACATTTCAAATACATGCAAACGCAATGTCCTTGAAGTAATACATTTTTTTTATTGACAACTCGGACAAGACAGCTTTAAAATATCAATCTTGTTTTTAAAATGGATGTATATTGTAACATCAAAAAAGTTTGCATGTCAACTCCGGAGGTTGCATGCTTTAACAGAAGTCGGGGGTACAAGCTAGTACGAAATAAAGAATAAGTGTATACAGAGTATACTAATAAATTTATCAGGCCTAGAGAGATATTACATCAAGCGCTGTGTCAAAAATACTTTACAAGGCAAAAAGCACGGTCTAAGCTGAAGTATGAATGATGTAGTACGGTGAACAGTCAGATGATGAATGGTAGCAAAAACCATACTTTTTGGTCTGGTTACGCTGTACCTGTCTATTGAATTTAAAATAAAGCTATGACGCCGTTTGATGAGCTCCGTATAAATAATTTTGTCCAGCTAAAATTTATACGACTGGCTTGCCTAAACGCACCCCAGATATTCATCATTCAAATTCACGCAACGTGATAAAACCTTTTTATCTTTGCATTAGACGGTATCGGTTATCCGTCAATTATGGCAGTGACTGTAGCAAAACTGACAGCAAAACCTATCGTCGTCAACATTTATTTGTGAAAACAATACAATGATTTATTTACAATGATACATGTATGTTTACGTGGTGATTATGCAATGATAAAACCGAGTCAACGATAGGCCGTATTCCTAGCTACTGCCAACTGAGGAGGACGTTAAAAAGGTACCTAATCTTTCATAACTTTTCTCTTCCTTTTCGATTGTTGATCCTGTAAAAACTTTCATGATATCTTACTTAACTTATTAAATGCGTAAGATCCTAAGTGGACTTTTAACTTTTAATTTGTGGCATAGCGCGATAGAAGCGTATGCTTTGTGCCTAGCAGCTAGCCAGGCGACGCAATAATAGTTAACACTGATTCAAGTTAGGGTTGTTGCAAATTTCTGCGATAAAAATAATTTTACTTTTGTATGGGGATTTCGAATATGCTATATCCAACCCTTGTACACGTCAGTTAATCGTATGCTCGGTCAGAATAGCCCAACTTCGGGTCTATATACATATTATGATAAACGTTGTATAGTACCTGCATACCGAATTCATCAAAATCCGTTAAGTCGTTTTTGCGTTTGAGTTACAAACATCCATTCATTTTCACAAACTTTCGCATTTATAATTGTTCGCGAACGAACAATACGAAGAGTATTTTTGCTGTCTAGTCTAGTCACTCCTAACTGCTACTGTCATACCTACTTACAGTCCATCAAATCTAAGAGGTACCGTTTGACGTTTCATATTTTTCAAACCGAAACAACTTTGTTCATACGTACATTATTCAGTTTCGATAACCTTTTTCATAAAACCATGAATTTAGAAAGATTTCATTATTGTATCTAAAAATGTACAATTCTTAATATCTAAATGTAATTGAAAACTTTCAAACAAAGCAAAATAACACATATTTACACAGTAAATAATTTCTAATAGTTATATTCTTGACTCATTACAAAGTTACGTAGTTAGGTCACTGCACGTAGTGTTGCGACTCTTCGGATACACTTGTATGCAAAAAAATCGTTTACATATACGAAAAATCGAATGTATTATTTACAAATTACACTTGACAACCAAACAAATATTTTTTCATGTGAATGGGATTTATCTCACATATTACGATTACATAACTAAATAGTTATGTAATCGTAAAATATGAGATAAAACCCATTCACCAAAAATACGTATTTATAAATCAAATATATTTGCTTCTTTAAAAAGTTGTCGAAAGCGATTTGTCGATTTTTGATTTTCGCGCCCAAATAAGTCGGGGTTTCTCGCGCTAACGCTGTCGAAATAGTAAATGGAGTCAGGGATAGTGTTTTTTACATTTATTTTTGTGTATGATAGTATGGGTTTGCATATTACAGAGAAATAAACAAATTTTTAACAAGCACATCCATTGATTTTACAATTACATTTTTTTCTTCTAAGTCTTATTTCTACGTCTAAAACTAATAAAAATAAGGTATGTAGAACCCATTCACAAAAATGTTGTTGCCTGATGTTATAAATTAACGACGTTACTGCGCGACCGCATAATGCACTGAATACACAGATACCCTAAAATAAATTAATTTAATTATTTTTAGGTCAATAGGCAAAATCGCAGGTGTCCAAGTCTCTACAATTTTTTTTTTCTGGCAACACTGCCAACTACAAGCGCACGCGGTCCGCTCGGTCGGTTCGGCGTCAGCAGTCTCTCGCCATCTTGGAAGCTGACTGTGCGCGTACTTGCTTTCTCGTTTGTGTTTTACAATTTGTGACTTGGCTATTACTTTTCTGGACTGATCATTCTTTATCCGTTTACCTTGGCAATATTTATACTGGACTCCGAACTAAGCAAGTGTTTATTAATAATGTCGAAAAGAGGACGTACTTTGAACAGCCAGGCTCGTGAATTGGTGGTGAAATTACACGAGTATTTTGAGCGTGAATCTCAGAATGGTGGACTTCTACTGCCAGTTACACAAGTTCGGGATCGCGTCGGTGAAGCTCTCGGTATTGGTAGCCGCACCGTTGGCAAAATATTAAGTGAAAAATATGGGCCTTCGGGGAGTGACAGTAACGTACTTCACACACCGAAAAAACGAAAAAGAAATAAACCTGTGACAGGCATCGATGAATTCGATAGTCATGCTATTAGAAACCATATATACGGGTATTTTACAAGAGGCGAATTTCCAACATTGGCAAAGTTATGTGCAACTTTAAAAGATGCCGGGCTGTATAAGGGAAGCATAGAGTCGTTGAGAACGGTAATAACAGGAATTGGCTTCAGATACAAAAAAGTTGACAAACGAAAAATTGTTATGGAGCGACATGACATAATTATGCAGCGACTAACATTCCTGCGCGAAGTTAAACAAATTATAAACTGGGATAATGTAATATTTTTGGACGAAACCTGGCTAAATTCCAACCATTCTGTGCCGAAAACATGGACTGATGATTCTGAAGCTTCGTGCTCGAAGGTGCCGATAGGAAAAGGTGGACGCCTCATAATATGCCATGCTGGGTCAGCGTCTACAGGCTTCGTGGAAAACTCTTTATTAGCTTTCCAATCCAAAAGCACTAAAGAGTATCATGAAGAAATGGACGCAGTAAGGTTCCGAGAGTGGTTCTTAAATTTATTACAGAATATCCCTCCTAACAGCACAATTATAATGGATAATGCCCCATACCACTCTGTGCAAATTGATAAAGCACCTACGTCAGCCAATAAGAAAGCAGATTTGGTGGCATGGCTGCAAAGAAAAGGAGTGGATGCCGACATGTCACTATTAAAAGCTGAATTATTACAGTTAGTGAAATTGCATAAACCACCAAAACCGACATATGTAATTGACCAATTGGCCGAAGAGCACGGGCACAAAGTCATACGACTTCCTCCGTACCATTGCCAATATAATGCCATTGAACTGATTTGGGCCCAAGTTAAAGGTAATATTTTATAATATTATAATAATAACACGAGTACTTCTAACATTTATAATTTAAACAATGGTTTTCGTCTGCTATCAAATAGTTACATTATTGTTTTACAGGTTATGCAGCAAGACACAACACAAAACCACCCTTCAGTGTCAAGAAAATGGAAGGTTTATTAAAGGAAGCATGTGCCCAAGTTACACAGGAAGATTGGAGTAAAGTAGTACAAAAAACAAAGAAAATAATAATGGACGACTTCGAAAGAGACGTACACTTTGATAATGTAATGGACAATCAACTGGTCATTAATTTAAATGACGATGATGACGAAGACGGCGATACTAGTACTAGTAGTGAATAAAAAAATATCCTAAACATTTCTTTTATTTAATTATAACAATTGATTTCTTAAAATTCGGATATTATAGTAATCGATCTCTTAAAGTTCGGATATTATAGTAATCGATTTTTTCATCCCATCCCTATCATT
Source organism: Petrophora chlorosata (assembly GCA_951640565.1). Taxonomy (NCBI): domain Eukaryota; kingdom Metazoa; phylum Arthropoda; class Insecta; order Lepidoptera; family Geometridae; genus Petrophora; species Petrophora chlorosata. Next base: position 2,776,806 of record OX621197.1, on the reverse strand, counting down.
CAATTGTCAGAACTGTCAAACGGTACTTCTTAGATTTGACGGACTGTATGTTTTATTTACACTTTTTTGTTACTGATACTATGACTATGGGACATCTCACTCGCATTTCTTGTTTGACATTCTGTTAATTCTAATTTATACGTAATTGTTTATTGTTATTTTCGAGACATTTTAAAAGAGCTGAAAAAGACATCCCCACAGAGTTTCTTGGTAATATCTTCTCTAGCGGGCGTATTTCCGAAGCATTGGTAGTCAGTTTACGCATTTGTTTTCAGCACTCAGACTTCAATTTGAGTATAGGAAAGAAATGGGTAAACATACTTACCTTTTTTCAAAGTCATGTTAACATAAGTTTAAAAATTTAACATATTTTATTTGTATCATGTATTTATGACCTTTAAAAGTGCAAGTTTGTGCCTATTTAATAAATGATATTTGACTTTGTCCAAATTAGGTTTAATTAGCTTTTAATATTTTTGTAAGGCAAAACGTTTGTCTATCTTTCTATCTCCTATTGGCGAATACAAGTTTGACATATGTGGTGCGTAAGCTTTGTATGTGTGTCGTGCGTGTGAGGAGTGTTTGTTTGTGTGCTTCTATGTGGAGTTGACAATAAGTAGTACGGCGCGGATAATAACATCTCATTAACTTCTCCATCAAGGCCGAAGATGTTACTGAGTACGTTGAGAAGAAGACCAATGCTCTTCTGAGGGTCGTGCGGTTGGAGTCGCGCCACAACGTGAATTTTAATTCATTTGTGTTGCGAGTTCCTACTGAACATCTGTCGACCTACATGTGTGAGGAATTCTGGCCAAAGGGTGTCGTGTTTCGACGATTCAGAGGACGGCTGCAAGCGTCACCGCTGACACCGCGCAGTTGCGTCACACGTCGCCGACATAACGTGTCACAAATATTTTAATATAAATTATATGTATGTTAGTTCTAAGGTATATATTTATATGGGCCGTAGAATAAGGAAATAACATCTGTAACTTATTTTAATGTTGCCTGAAATAAAGATTAATTAAAAAAATATATATTAATAGGATTTTTTGTGTTGTTTACTACATTAACGATGCATTATCATAATGTCCCCAGGTCCCCAGTAGCGTCCCCCGGCGCGGCGTCCCCGGGCGAGGCGCGCGAAGAGCCCCCGCGGCACCCCAAGATCAAGGTGACGGAGGTGCGCGAGCGCCGGCCGCGCTTCCCGCACGGGCCCTACGCGCCGCACCTGGCGCCCTACCGGCCCTACGCGCCGCCGCACCCCGCGCACCCGCCCCACCCGGCGCACCCGCCGCCGCACCAGCTGCAGGTAACAAATCTTACTCAAAAAAGTCACCATATACATGCTCGCTTGACGTTTTTTCTTTGTTCAAAGCGAAATTTTTGTTGGATAAATCTCAATCCATATTATTGTGGAGTACTCACGACGTGTTTATAATAAGCTATGCACGATAATGAGACCCGTTTGTGGAGCGTGAATCTGTGAGATGACCATATGCACCTTGTACAAGCTATGTCATCCTTTAACCGATGTATGCGTTTCCAGTACATGCCGGAGCGGCCGCGCAGCCCCGCGGGCGGGCCGGGCGGCGAGGCGCCCCGCCCCTACCCCCCGCAGCACCCCCCGCGGCCCTACGCGCCCGGCGTCATGCGCATGCCGCCGCACATGCACCCGCCCGCCGCCGCGCCACCCTACCCGCCGCCCCAGCACGCGCAGCCCCCACACCTGCAGTCCCCGCACGCGGCGCAGGCGCAGTCTCCACACCCGCAATCTCCGCACTCGCAACCCCCGCCGACCAAGTCACCGCACGCGGTTCACGGCCATCCGTCGCATGGCCAGCCCCCTCGGTCGCCGCACGCGCAGCCCCCGCCCGCGCCGCGGCCGCAAGCGCACGGCGCGCACGCCGGCCCGCCGCCGGGCCGCGGCTCCGTGCCTTTCCCGTCCAGCGGCCCGCCCGCCGGCCTGCCGCAGCACGCGCCGCCCGAGCGCCCGCCCTCCGCGGACGCGCCGCCGCACCCGCCGCTGCACCAGCCCTACGCGTCGCTGGCGGGCGCGCGGCCCGCGCACCGCCCGCACTCCCCGCGCAGCCCGCCGCCCGCGCCGCCGCCGCGCGCCGCGCCGCCCGCGCCCTACCCGGCGTACGCGGAGCGGCGCGCGCCCGCCGCGCTCCCGCAGCCGGTGCCGCGCGGCGCGGGCGGCGCGGGCGCGGGCTCGCCGCGGCGCCGGCTGCAGTCGCTGGACGAGCCGCGCTCGCCCTCGCCGCCGGCCGCGCCCCCCGCGCCCCCGGCGCCGCTCGACCGCGTGAAGGTGGAGCGCGAGGAAGGCAGCGTGTTCGGTGGACTCGTCAGCTACTTCTCCAGCCAGCACGAGGACGACATGGACGGCTAGGGGGCGCCACACTCGCGGTCGCCCCGAGGACGCGCTTTTGACTACACAGCGCTACCTATAACTACCCGCAATCTTAGTTTCTATGATGCGATACAATGTTGGAGCGGTCGCGGCCGTGGCGATCGGCCTCGCTCCGTAACTGGCAGTCTAACGCGCCGATCGACCTCTCCCTGTGAAGTGACATGTAAATAGTATACTATAGAGAATATTATTTATCCGACGATGTATGATATTAAATGTAATTTAATAGCGTTTTAGATGTTAGAGAATATTTAAAAGATATTGAGTCTTTTTTGGTCTCGAATAAGCGATGTATTATTATTTTTGGTTATGTTTATTAAGTGAGATTTATTTATATACAAACGATAGTACTTACTGTATACTCTGGATACGAATTTTATTAAAAAATGATAATATCGACTTTTTTTTGCAAAATAAATGTTTTCTCCTACAAGGATGTTGTTTCATTTGCTATGAATTCAAACGAGCATGTGATTTATAATAGAGTTCTTTATTTCCGAGGTCTGCCGGCGACTTTTTTGCTTCCAGCGGTCTGCTTGTTTTTGCCAAATGTGATACTGTGTTCTGGAAAAATAAAAACCTAATATCAAGAACTATTTTACTATAAGATGAATAATAATATACGTGAAAGTTTAGTAACTACCTGGAGGCCCTCTATAAATAAAGATAAAATACTACCTGGGGGTGCTATTTTGAGCGAAATGTCATAAGTTTTGCTCTTTGTCCTTTTGGCAGCGGGCTCCAACTTTTCAGGAGTTTCAGTCGGCGTCACCGTCTCTTGCGTGGCCGCCCAGCCATCCTACAACAAAATTTAATACATTTGTACAAAATTACTAATTTCTTAAGTTTTTGTATTAACTAAATCAAAATATTTTTTTGTAGTCAGTAGGATTCTACAAGAACAAACAGTAACTGATTTTATCTAGAGTTAGGATGTTAAGATTTACTTTTTACAATCTTGTTCTACTCACCTCTGGGTCTTCAATTTCGGGAGCGATAGGAAGAAAAGCGAGCAAGTTCTCGTCTTCTCCTTCTTCGTCAGAACTGCAGAACGCCGCCACCGGCTCACATGTCGTTACATCCACCTAGTGACAAGATAATGGTGTCATAATATATGTTAGGGTTTGTGATGAAAACGTTAATAGAAAAACAAAAAAACTGGGTTGACATTCAAGTTTGCGTCCAGGGCAGCATTCCTGCTCGTCCTAACGCGGTCGTCACACCAGTGGGACGAACGGGAATTTAATAAAACTGTTTGTCATCCCAGACACATTAGTAGGACGAATGGGAATAGCAGTTTATGGACTTTTATGCCCTACATGAATCGTATGAAAGGGACAGTGCTGTGCTACAGGCAAAGAAGTCTCTTATTCCGGACAAACGAACGAAAGGAACTCCCGGTAACAGGGGCCTTACCGGGAATTATCCTTATTTTATGCATCTAGTTGTTATACACTTATGGAGGAGTGGGAGGGTAATGGATAGGTAGGTATAGGTTTCCACTGTACATAGAGGCACCTCCATTTAATAAGGAAGATCTTCCGACCGAGTCAGGTGTTATTGGCACAGAGACAGCTGTCCGACAGAACCTACTTGGAACTTGTATAGGTGTTATCTGTCGTGCGAACTTCGTTTGCGCGATGCAGGATTTGTATAGAAATCTGCGACTTTGTATGGGCGTTTATGCTACTTTATGTCAGCGCCATCTGTGAGCATGTCGTTGATATAATGTGGCGGCTGATATAAATTTAACTAAATTCTTATGGCTAATTAAAAGTTTGTCGTAAAGTTATTGGTTTCTCTAATTTGCGTTGTCTTTAATTTGCGGGGCCAGCGGGATTCGAACTCGGGTGCGTCAGATCGAAAGTCGCACATGCTCCCAACTGAGCCACACTCGCTCACACTTATATTGCAAGTAAATCTCCAAAGAAAGCCGACCGATTCTGCTAGACCTGGCATCTCACCTCAACTTCTTCGTCGTCATGGCTCTCCCCGGCCTGGTCCACAGATCTGTCTTCGTCTTCCACATCGAACTCGCTCTCTCTCTCCTCGTACTCCACATTTTCGTCCAACTCCTTGAAGTCGGGGGCGAAGGCCGACCAGTTCTCAACTTGGTTCTGTGCCCAGATTGATACAACACCTGAGAGAAAGAAACGCAAGCTTTTATCTCATTTTTTCGTGGCGACGTTTCAGCATGGCATTAGAATACTCGTAGAATAGAAATACTGTTTTGAAATGAAATAAAACGAAAATATGTTTATTACTGCATAAAAACAATCAATTTTACATCAAGACATTCCAGTAAGTAAGTAGGTAACTAATTAGGTTCATGTTTATATAGAGTTAATAATCATAACGATCTATCTAATGATCCTCACACTAGGCTATGCCTGTACCGTACGGACCTGGATACGATTTTACAAGTTCGTAATTTGCCTCAGCTGATAAAATAAAATATAAAGAAAGAGAAAAATAAATTATTGTATACCTATACCACATACATAAGAACATTAAGAAATAATTACCTAGGTTGTTAGTATAATGTATGGTAGTAGACAGAAAATATAAAATTAATTTAAATTGAAAATAATTAAACATATATATATATATTTATAAGTCCCTTTGTTGCTAATTAGTTTAATATTGTATATAAAAAATAAGGTATTTAATGTATAACAATTAATTTACTAAATAATGTTAAATAAATAAAGAAAGCTCTAACCACAACCACAGAATACTAAGGGACAGAAGCATCACTCCGCAAAGAAATTTAAACAAATTGCGACTCTTGCTATGACGCAATAAAATTCAATTCAGCTCGCGTAGCGCTGCATACCTACCAGTCATATTAACCTACGGAGTGCCTCTCTTTCTATCGCGCCGCTCTTATCTCTTCTGACGCGGCACGTGTAACGACGCGCGACCCGCCGTCGGTGTCCGGCTATGTACTTGTAGCTTCGTACCTACAGTGCGGAGTGCGCTACGCCTGCCACAACCCTTCCTGTACGACACTTGTTTCGCTGTCTACACGAGGCATCATCAGGCAGATATAAAAAATAGCTACATTATGAACCTGCGCTAATGCTGGCTATGATCGGTCGGATCGGATGCCACACCACGTCGAGCAGTAGCTCCCCCTTGGTCCCGTGCAGGATCTTGACGAGGTTCCCGATCGACTTCTCCCAGACGTACAGCGCGTGCTGGCGCGCCGAGCCCGCGCAGATGTACTCGCCGTCGCCGGAGAAACAACACTTCTTCCATGTTGTTCTATAGATAAATAACAAGCGAATACATATTACATATTATAATACATATTATTTGACATTGTGCCTATGTGTAAGGGTGAATTAAACGAGACGTTCACTTTAATTGTCTTTTATTTTTCTTTTCTCTTACTCCTAGGCCTATACTATCATTCTATTCCTTTCACACGCTATCTACATTACTTAACTCTTTCATACTCGTACTATTTCACATCTATGCATCTCTTTCACACTTTTCATGTTGTTACGTATTTCATTTATAATCCTTTCACTCTTTCTAACATATGCGTAACTCTTTCATTCTTTCTCTTTCGCACATCTTATTAAGCATTAATCGTAACGCTAAAGATATTGTTTACATGTATTACTAATTTTATTATATTGTATTATAATATATCGAGCACTGGTACAAATATTTTGACAATATTCGCAATGAATATGATTATGATTATGAATTTCACTAAACTATAATTTAAAGACGCCGACACAAAAACCTATAAAAAGTAAAAAAGTTATTTACCGACCGAAAAGAGGTTCTCAATTCGAATGTTTTTCTTTATGTTTGTTACCTGAGAACTGTCATTTATAAACCGATTTGGATTTTTTTTTTGCGTTCGGTGCTACGAGTTGGTCCCACAAAAATTTCATCCATATTTGAACTTGGACTTTGAAGTGACGTTGAAGTTTTTTCAATTAAAATGTATACTTGTGATAAAACATGTCTATGAACCACCACTAGAAAACCTGCTTAAAAAAAAACCGCATCTAAATCGGTTCACCCGTTTAAGAGCTACGGTGCCACAGACAGACACACATAGTGGTCAAACTTTTAACACCCCTCCTTTTTGCGTTGAGGGTTAAAAATACGTTTCGGTATGACTCGTATTTAGTAAAGGAAAAATAACGCACACAAGAGGGGAAGGTAACTCAAGTAAGGAAAGGTAGTGTTGAGTTGATAAAGTCGTTCGCCTGATGGTGAGCGCCACGCCTTGTCATAACAATTGTATTGCCACTCACAACTGTATTTAGAAGTTTTTAGACTTTCGCGATCTCGACATTTTGGCCAACTTGCATCAATTATAGTCGTGAGAAGATAGACTGAAGATCTTTAGGTGGTGCAAGGTGTTGGAAAAAGTGGGCGTGGGTTTAGTCAGTAAGTGTACCATGTTACAATGGTACTCGTACTGACAGTCGAACCGTTCCGCAAACGCCTTTAGGATGCTGTTGCGGCTCCGCACCCTGCGCTCCAGGGATGTGCACCGTTTGCGCATGGTGTGAAAGCAATCTACACGTGCTTCGGCGAACATCCCTGAAGCGCCACAGAAGCGGGGCAGTCGCAAGAGCACTCTAAACGCATTGTGTACTGGACGCGTAGAGCGCTGTACTGTATAAATAAATAAATAACGCCCAACGATCAAATACATAGATCCAGACCCCTAACTAGGATTCCCTGTATCTAGGGAACCAGGAACTATGAGGACCATGGTCCCACCCAGACACGAAACAAATGCTTGCGCTTTTTTTTTCTATACATAAACATTTGTCCCGTCGCGGGAATCGAACCCGCAACCTCAGTGGTGTATGAGATTTGAGCCAACCTGCCCAACCACTACACCACAGAGGCTGTCTGTGTATGTGGGTACTTTAATATGTGTGGGACAAAATTAATCATTGCCGGAGATTATGGAAATATGATGATGATATTCCCCATAAAGGACACCAGACCGGAACATTCCAACTGACTTCTGCCAAAGATGGCTGAACTAACAAATCATAACTTGTTGGCTTACTTATTGACAAGATCCTGTAACTTCTGTATTGGTTCTGGGTCTCCATTGATGCCACATTTTAGTGCAGTTTTTGTGTCATAAACTCTTATGACGCGGTCTGATGTATTGACGAGGAAACAACTGTAAACAATAACATGATCATTAATAGACTGTGACATGATGTGTTACAACCTTATTTTGTTAAGTGTGTAGTCTCTGGATGGAACACGCTTTGTATGATAGTTAAAAAAGTATTCAAATATAATGTGTCTGTTACTTAATGTTATGTTTAAATTTGAACAAAGAATTTTTTTGATGTTGAAAAATAAAAAAATTCTTTGTTCCCAAACGGATACAACTTGTGTCTCTTTAAGTCTAGAGTGAATAGGCATCTCATGGGCAGGCGTGTTCCATTTTAGGCCGCATCTTCGCTTTCCATCAGGCGAGATGTCGTCAAACGTATGCCCATATACCAATAAAAAAAAAAAGATGTAACAACTAGTCCCCGATTACACAGGTGCGAGCTGAGTCCAGCTGTAAAAGAAGCACCACGGACAGACGATGCTACCCGAACTCCACTGAAAGCAATTATCGGCTTGGCAGACTAACTTTGTTGTCGACTAGTTGGTCTTTTTGAAACCGATTGGTTGTAGGTTGGCTAGTCGACCATGTCATAGTCGGCCGATCTGTAGTTAAGCACTTGTTCCTATTTTGTTTAAATTACTGTATGCGGAAAGAAATCATAAAATTTAGACCATTTATATCATGAGTAAATAAATTTATGTTACTTACTCTCCTCTTCTTGCAAACTCTATGCTTTTAATACTGGTAGTACTTGATGTACCCACTGTGATTTTGAAACTTGCTTTGACTGCCAATGTTTGCGAGTCTAAAATCAATATTTTTCCCTTAGCATTTCCGGTGTACACATGATCTCCTCTTCTATCAAATGACCCTATTACGTTTATATCGCCCTGAAAAGAATTAGATAATTTACTGATTACTTTTCAAGTCCATATTTGTCAGTCTGTTTCATTGTAATTATGTTGGATCATAACAAAATAATCGGCCCATTTTGTTCCCTTTGCCTTCACGCCATGGGCCTTCTTTCATAGAGAGAGTATGGGCTGTATTCCACCATGCTGGTTTAGTGCGGGTTGGTGGATGTTCCATATTCTTGAACATTGTGATACTTGGACATGTTGGTTTTGTCACCATGTATTTCTTCACCGTTTTAAAGGGAGTGTTAAATTCTCACATAACTTAAGAAAATCATTGGTCAGTAGGATCCAAACTTCTGTGTGTCAGATTAAAAGTCATATGAATTTCCGCTGAGTCACATTCTGTTGTGAATATACGTTCTACAATTTTAAATCTGACTTACATCTTCATCAATAGGTAGTATCTTGTGATCTCCATCCGTATCCACTAGCAAAGCTGCATGTCTCATTGGACACACAAGGAATCTCTTGTCATTCCTTGGGTCGAACTGCACTCGGAGAATAGGGGTAGGGAATCTATATCGCTGTTCACATTCTCCAGAGAGGACATCCCATATGCAGACGTTGTGGTCTGTTGAAGCTGATAGGAGCTGTGATGTGGTAAAATAGTTTTAAAGAAATAGTATCCAATAAATGTCAACAGCAAATAATATTTTACAAATGAGAATTAGAAGGAAGGCAAACATACATCACTAATAAGCCTACAATTTAAAGTAATAATTGTGCTGTTTATACTAGAATTTACCTTTTTACAATTCCTCGACCAGCTAAGACTGCAAACAGGGTACACATGTGCTGATATGGACTTAGCGATGCCTCTCGTCAGGAAGTCCCATATGAATATCCTGCCGTCATTGCAACCTACGGCTAGCAGGGTACCTCGGCGGTTAAATGCACAGGTCGATGCAAGGGAGATGGAGTCTAATGTCCCGTCGAATTCCTGGACAATATGTATAAACATGTTACTTGCAAATGTTATTAGTTTTAAATGGTGATACAAGGACTTTGTAGGTTTCATTTATTATAAATTATATTAATACTTGATGTAAATGAGTGAGTCTTACCTCAGGGTAATTCTGACCAAATGATTCTGTAAGAAAGTTTAAACTATTTATTTTCTTGTTTACAAACAACAACAAACGTAAGAGTACGCGATAGAAGAGAGTAGGGTGTTCCTAAGTTCCAATGACTTACCTAATAATTCCAAGTTCATGATTAATTTAATGAATTACTATTGCTAATTGCTAGAGTATTAAACTTGTTTGTTTGATTTATAGTGTTCAAATTATTTAAATTCGGCGTAATTTTATAAAGAAAGACGACGACCGACGACGCCGTAATTTCTGGAAAGTAGATATAATTTTTGATACTGACAGTGACGAAACAATTAAATTGACAATAACAATGACATGAGAATTGAAAATGACTGCTGTCGACATACTTTTCGTTGCTGACAATTCTTATGTCAACGAAATGTAATAAAAATAATGAAAACAAATTATAACACCTTATGAAATATAGATATTGCGCTTGGTTTGGTTTTACCAATGAATTTAAATTTCTATGAAATTAACTAATCTTACCAGCCTTGCAACAATCTTTAAGCAATCATCTTCATTTTGTAACCAAATCACTTTGAAACGGTCGCACTTTATATCGATCCGTTGTCTTGACTCGGTTTATTGCGCGGCAACGATGAGTTCAGACGTATTCAGTGACAATAGCTGGCGAGGAGTTCCCCTGACCGAGCTATACGGGTCGCAGTCACCTTGGGGTGCCCCGGAGTTCCCGCTAGTAACGCCCGGGTTTAACCATGCAGTTTTGTATCACGTGCCAGGGAGCGGCTTGGCCTGCGACCGGCCTCCCAAACCTCAAATTGGACATGATAAGTGGGACCAGGACCATGTGAGGATGCCATGCTCCAGTCATAGTCTGTATCCTGTTGAAGATGTGAGTATACCTCTACAAATACTACAATCAAGTCTGAATCTATGAATTGATGTTCGGTGAACCATCAGAGAGACAGGTCTGAGCTGAGTCGCTCAACAGCCCTCTTTTTCTAGATCTATGTTCTCCATCTTCAGCCACCTTGTCACATAATATAGAGTAAATATAGTGATCAAAAAATCTTGGAAAGTCATGAGGTACATATTTGAAAACAGAGTTTTACTGTTTATAGTGCTGTATCAATTTATTTGTTGAGTAAAACAATCTAGTAAGGTTATTAACAACAAAACAAATATCAACACAAATCCATCACCACCACAAAGTTATAAGAAAAGTTTATCAAAGGTGATCTAATGTTTACAATGAAAATTAAGTAAATAATTTTGTGTATTCATATTATAAAACATTAGATAAAAATAAATTTGTTTTCATTTTGATAGCATAAAAGCTGATTTAAATTAAATACTGGATTAAAATGAATATGTATGCATTTTCAGAGCAATGGTGAGACTCACCTAAAAAAGCGCTGGGAGTTAATAGAAGCTGCTTTGTGGAGGCCTATTCGCACTAGCGAGGAGCTAGCTGATGCCATACTCAGCTACAACACTAAGTTCAAAGGAATCTGGCATTTCCGAGCTCTGCACAAACTTTTTGAAGAGGTATTGATGTGTAATAAAAATTGAAGAGATTTAACATGTGATTAATCTTGATTATTTAAAACATTATGGTGACTGAAGTAGTTCAGAAAATAATTAATAAATGTTAAAATAAGGTTGAAATGCCATTTGTTGTTTTTCAGTATTTAGAAGAAGAGGAATCCCAATTCTTTTTTGATGTAACGTTGCCGGAGATTGCAAAGTTGGCATTAGCTTTACCAAAATTGGTACAGTCACCAATACCACTACTAAGGTAAGCTATATTCATCTTCCCCTCCAGAGAATAAAACATAATTACTTATTGGTTCCTTTAGAGTATAAATTGAACTTTATAGGTATTCAGCATTGTTTGTCTACATTCACTTAGCTGTATGATATACAGGGTAGATTTTTGAGATGGGATTGTATGGGCAAATCCAAAACTATGAGAAATACAGAAAAGTAGTGTAAGGAGTCATGTCTCAAAAATTGCATATTTCCTTTTTTATCTCTTACTTTTCCGGGAAATGAAACTGATTGTTTTTTTATTATACTGAATGACGAAATGAGCTTTTGCCTGATGGTAAGCAATACTCCAGCCAATAACAATAACACCACCACCTAGGACTTTGTTTTGCAAAATCACAAATCACACTGAGACAATTAGCTGTTGAGTCTCATATTCCCAGTAATTTCGCTGGCCCAGGATTTTTCACACATGACACCTGTATTTTTACACCTATGGATTCTGTTGCTATTAAGAATCAATACTTACAAAGGAATGTATTGTTGAAAATGAAAGGAAATAGATATATAGCTCATGTTCAAAAACCTGTAGAATAGCTTATATTTGTGACAACAGACCAAATCTTATCCTTTTTTATATTCTTTCAGGCAGCATAAAAACAGCTCAGTGTCATTATCACAGCAGCAGATTGCCAGTTTATTGGCCAATGCATTCTTTTGCACATTTCCTCGACGGAATACTACAAAGCGAACCTCGGAATATGCATCATATCCATTTATTAACTTTAACAGGTAAATATATTTTTAAATAGTAATACATGTATGAATTAACTTACATAAAAGGTTTACAGATATTTTTTGAATCCATTGGCTCACGAACTACTTAGAAACTATGTTTCAGTGCCAGTGGCTTCTCCCAACTAGATGCACTTAATTTATTTTGCATTTTAGGAACAAAATACTTTTTTTCTAAGTGAGATTTATCAATATAGATTAGAAATATTATTTAATTATTTCTATATTAATATCAATTTCATATTATAATAATTCATTTTGCCACCATGGTCTCACCACATTTTATGCACTTGGTGCCACTTTTTTAATAGAGTAGCACCAAGTATCTGTATTAATAGTTGATCTTTATTCTTTGCAGATTATATGAAAGTTCAGGATCAGAACATGTTATGGAAAAGCTGAAATGTATCTGTCACTACTTTAGAAGAGTGTGCACAAAAGGTGATACCATTATTATGATTGAATCACATATTTTTACAGAAATATTATATTATATCTTTTCATCATCTCTAACATTACTGCTGGTGCTAGGGAAGAAACAAACAAAATATACAATTGTACCAAAAGGTTCAAAGTAAACTTGTCGAGTTGATTTAGAAAGATACAATACTGGGAAAGATTCACTGTGGAATTATTCATATTCATTTATTCATGCTTACATATAATGTACCAGACAGGTGCTAGAAATGTCATATAGAACAGATACATGTGCCCTGTGAGGGCGCTGCACAAGTTCTGAGTGGAGTTAGTTACTTACACTAGTCATTATTTATGTTATGTATATAAGCTCAAACTTAATTTAATTTTAAGACTAATACTAATAAATTGTACTTCAACACTTACCATTATAAAATCAACGGCTGTGTGATACTGTGCAATGGAAGAGCTAGCAGATACCTATGGCACAAGTTTATGCTTAGTGTAGGTTCTGCGCACCAATTAATGTTACACACTACAAGCCCAGCTTACTAAAGATAAAGGAAAACTATGTTATATATGTATACTGTTTTTGGTAATAAATATTTTTTCTATTTTCTATTATCATTTAGTTATTTATAGTATACATTTGTCAATTTAAATTATTATTATCCATCCATTTCTTAAATTTTACCTTTACCATCTTTAGAAAGTTTCTAATAGAAACCATAGGCTCAGTGAGAAGTTGTCTTTTGTAAAAATAGTCTTACAATGTCTAATAATTCAGTTTTGACAAAATAATAATCAACTAATTTCTCTCACGTGTACTTCCCGACTACATCCCCGTATGGTTGCAGTACAGCGGGTGTCGGTGTGGTGACATTCTCCCGCCGGTCGGTGCCCCCTCGCAATTGCCCTTCGTGGCATAAATCTGAGGTCCTCATCGCGTCACTACCGCTGCACGTCGACCCAGATAACACTATTGAAGACGCTGACGGGTTGATTCAAGTGGATTTTGCTAATAAGTAAGTAGTCTATATTATAGTGGTGACCTCCCGCATCGATGCCCCTCGTATTTTGCGGCATCCGAATCCCGGGCTTCGAAATGGCTAGTATTCTCTAAAAATGTTGTCATACTTGAATTGTAATAAACTGTTTTTACTATTTATTACAGGTTTCTTGGTGGCGGTGTGTTGAACCAGGGCTGTGTACAAGAAGAAATCAGATTCGTCATTTGTCCAGAGCTGCTGATATCTATGCTGTTTACCGAAGTGCTGAGACCCAATGAAGCATTGCTAATGATAGGTAACGAGTTTTATCTACACAAATACAAATGCAATTTAAAAATACTGTTGATTTTCATGATCTATAAAACTTTGTAATACTCTATTATGATTGGTGGATTTGTTTGCATTTGGTGCATTCGATCCTGGTCTTACTTGACTTGTTTATGACGTTATAACTATTGTTAATCTAGTAGCAAACGGTAAACCTTCGTCTGGTCAGGTGTACAATCGAATGCAGGAGTCGCGGAGAATGTTTAAAAGTAAACTGAAGTGGTGTAAAAATAATGAAACTCAGATAAAAATGGACATCCTTGCGACACAGCATTCCACTGAAAATTTCAGTAAGTTTTGGAAGGAAACCAACAAATTGAATCCGAGGCCGAGCGTTCCAGTAAGTGTGGAGGGCGTTAGCGACCCCGGCCTGATTGCCAACCTGTTTAGGGAGCATTTCAGAGTACAGTCTCCATTGAAACCAAAGCATTTAGAGACTGAGACGATGGATGCCAGTACAGGGAAACCGATTGTGCGGATCACGGCGAAACAGGTTGCACGGGTGGTGAGAGACATGAAGCGAGGAAAATCCCCTGGCCATGACTCGCTTAGCATTGAGCACTTGCAATATGCAGGTGTTCATATACCAGGGGTGCTCGCCATGCTGTTCACTTTCTGTATCGGCCACTCATACCTACCTGAGGCCATGATGCGAACTGTGGTCGTCCCAATAATTAAAAATAAAACAGGGGATGCATCCAGTCTAGGTAATTATAGGCCCATATCACTCGCAACAGTTATCGCTAAGGTGCTGGACGGTGTGATTGACATTCAGTTGAGACAACATCTAAAGCTACATGACGCTCAGTTCGGCTTTAGACCTGGCCTCTCAACTGAAACGGCTATACTGAATCTCAAGCATACTGTCCAATACTATACTAACAGAAACACGCCTGTCTACGCCTGCTTTTTAGACTTGTCTAAAGCTTTTGACTTGGTGGCGTATGACAGGCTGTGGCAAAAGTTGTCGAGTGATACGGACCTTCCCTCCGAGTTTGTTTCACTCCTAAAATATTGGTACGGCAGTCAGACCAATTTTGTAAGGTGGTCCGGGTCGCTATCGGACGAGTACAGGCTGGAATGTGGTGTAAGGCAGGGTGGGCTAACATCACCGAGTCTCTTCAACCTGTACACGGACCGACTGATCCGTGAGCTCAGCGCTGCACGCGTCGGCTGCTCAATTGATGGTGTTTGTGTAAACAACATCAGTTATGCGGACGACATGGTGCTGCTGAGCCCCTCCATCAGTGCCCTAAGAGGGCTCATTGCGATCTGTGAGCGTTATGCGGTGACTCATGGACTCAGATATAATGCCATAAAAAGCGAGCTTATGGTTTTCAAAGCCGGTTCAAAGACTTATGACACTGTCCCGCCAGTTATACTGAACGGCAACATGCTTAAGAGAGTCACGCAATTTAAGTATCTGGGTCATTGGGTTACCGAGACGCTAGCAGATGATGTTGATATGGAGAGGGAGCGCAGGGCTTTGTCAGTTCGGGCCAATATGCTGGCTCGTAGGTTTGCACGGTGTACTGAACAAGTAAAGGTTACATTATTCAGAGCGTATTGTCAGTCATTTTATACCTGCAGCCTATGGGTCAAGCACACAAAAAAGACATACAACGCCCTGCGCATCCAATACAACAACGCCTTCAGGGCGCTGATGTGGTTGCCGCGCCACTGTAGCGCATCGGGGATGTTTGCGAATGTGCAGATAGACGGTTCTGCAGCGATCCTGCGGAAACGAGTTGCGTCCCTGATGCGCCGGGTGCGGGGCAGCTCCAACAGCTACCTACAGTTGTTCGCTTGGAGGATGGACCTGGACTGCCCAATAATGAAATATTGGAATAAAATGCATGTTGAGCACTCTGGAGCCAAACTTAGGTTTAGATTAAGATGACATGTTTGTACTATTAATTAAATTTTATTTTGTTAGAATATTTATAATGGTTTTGTTTTGTAATTGATTATTTTATTGACATTATTGATTATTTTATTGATTTTATTTTGTAATTATAATGTAGCTAATTAATTATTTACTAACATTTTTTGAACTTGTATTTTTACTAACAAATATGGACATTGTCTGAATTATGAATAAATGAATTGAATTGAATCTCCGGGCGAAATATCTTTGGATTCTTTAGTAAACATTTTTAATTTATTCGTTTCAGGATGCGAGCGCTATAGTAAATACTCAGGCTACAGTCACACGTTCCAGTGGGCTGGAGACTTCAAGGACCTGACACCCCTGGACTCGTCGCACCGCCGGCGCTGCGCTGTGCTCGCCATCGACGCGCGCCCCTACAGCGGCGCCGAGCACGAGTTCTGCCGCGAGATGATCACCAGGGAACTGAACAAGGTGAGCTACAGTAATACTCGGGCAGGGCTACAGCCGCACGGGACACTTCGAGGACGCGACACCCCTGGACTCGTCGCACCGCCGGCGCTGCGCTGTGCTCGCCATCGACGCGCGCCCCTACAGCGGCGCCGAGCACGAGTTCTGCCGCGAGATGATCACCAGGGAACTGAACAAGGTGAGCTACAGTAATACTCGGGCAGGGCTACAGCCGCACGGGACACTTCGAGGACGCGACACCCCTGGACTCGTCGCACCGCCGGCGCTGCGCTGTGCTCGCCATCGACGCGCGCCCCTACAGCGGCGCCGAGCACGAGTTCTGCCGCGAGATGATCACCAGGGAACTGAACAAGGTGAGCTACAGTAATACTCGGGCAGGTCTACAGCCGCACGGGACACTTCGAGGACGCGACACCCCTGGACTCGTCGCACCGCCGGCGCTGCGCTGTGCTCGCCATCGACGCGCGCCCCTACAGCGGCGCCGAGCACGAGTTCTGCCGCGAGATGATCACCAGGGAACTGAACAAGGTGAGCTACAGTAATACTCGGGCAGGGCTACAGCCGCACGGGACACTTCGAGGACGCGACACCCCTGGACTCGTCGCACCGCCGGCGCTGCGCTGTGCTCGCCATCGACGCGCGCCCCTACAGCGGCGCCGAGCACGAGTTCTGCCGCGAGATGATCACCAGGGAACTGAACAAGGTGAGCTACAGTAATACTCGGGCAGGGCTACAGCCGCACGGGACACTTCGAGGACGCGACACCCCTGGACTCGTCGCACCGCCGGCGCTGCGCTGTGCTCGCCATCGACGCGCGCCCCTACAGCGGCGCCGAGCACGAGTTCTGCCGCGAGATGATCACCAGGGAACTGAACAAGGTGAGCTACAGTAATACTCGGGCAGGGCTACAGCCGCACGGGACACTTCGAGGACGCGACACCCCTGGACTCGTCGCACCGCCGGCGCTGCGCTGTGCTCGCCATCGACGCGCGCCCCTACAGCGGCGCCGAGCACGAGTTCTGCCGCGAGATGATCACCAGGGAACTGAACAAGGTGAGCTACAGTAATACTCGGGCAGGGCTACAGCCGCACGGGATACTTCGAGGACGCGACACCCCTGGACTCGTCGCACCGCCGGCGCTGCGCTGGTTTGCGTCAGTGTCGTGGTCGAGCTATTTTTAGATGTGTGAGTGAGGTCTATCTTGGTTGGAGTCGGCGTCAGATGAGATGGATCACATAGATTTAGAAGTAAACGGCAGTTGAGCAACTGCTCAGACACGTCTTCATTAAGTTTAACAGCAGCTCTTTGGTGTAGTGGTTGGGCAGGTTGGCTCAAATCTCATACACCATCAAAGTTGCGGTTTCGATTCCCGCGACGGGACAAATGTTTGCGCTTTTATTTCTGTGCACAAATATTTGTTTCGTGTCTGGGTGTTGTGGGACCAGGTTCTCCTCATAGTTCCTGGTTCCCTAGATACAGGGAATCTTAATTAGGGGCCAAGATCTATGTATGATCGTTGGGCGTATTTATTTATTGATTATTTTATTTAATATGGCACATTTTATGGGGCACATTTCCAATAGATGATCCGATAAATGACGATCAATTTTCATTAGGTGCTTTATTTTCCAGGCATGGGTCGGTTTCTCGTTCGCCACGGAGTCGAAACCCACCGCGCTGCAGCACCCGGGCGTGGCGACCGGCAACTGGGGCTGCGGCGCGTTCGGCGGCACCGCGCAGCTCAAGTCGCTCCTGCAGATGATGGCGTGTGCGCAGGCGCAGCGCCCCATGGCGTACTACACGTTTAAGGATTATGAACTCAGGGACGATGTTGTTGGAGTCTATAATTTGTTGGCGAGATATAATGTCACTGTTGGTAAGTTGAATGTTTATTGAATTAGGAGTGCACTAGAAATAAGGATAGGATTGTTGTACCTAAATTTAGACTGACTGAAACGAATAAGTCCTTCATGGGCAACTGCGTACGTTTTTGTTACAAAATTACAAAATGTATAAAAGAGCTCACAGAAAGTAAATTCAAATTACGCGTTAAGACTGTTCTAATGGGAGAAACATACTATATGGTTCGTAATTATATAGAAGACAAAGATGCTTGGAACTTTCCATTTCTGCAAAGTAGCCAACTAGTACATAAGAAACATTAAATTGTAGAAAACCAAAAAAATGTAACAAAATCTCTAGAAAAATATGCCCCTCAGTTTCTTGCCGTATCTTCTGAGTAGTGGCAGGCCTAACGCACTCCGCACTGTAGGTACGAAGCTACGGCGGACGGCGGACACCGACGGCGGGTCGCGCGTCGTTACACGTGCCGCGGCAGAAGAGATAAGAGCGGCGCGATAGAAAGAGAGGCACTCTGTAGGAGAGGTTTTTTTGGAGTGGTAGGCTCTGGCCGTGGTTGTAATACCACCCATCGAACAAAGCCATGCCGTTAAACGACCTAGTCGTGTTTCGGGATGATGTTCGGTGAACCATCGGGGAGACGGGTCTGAGCAGCCGCTCAACTGCCGTCTCTCTCTAGATCTATGTGCTTCATCTTAGGCCACATCATCGCTTCACATCAGGCGAGATAGTGGCCAAACATGGAGCTATTAAGCGTAAAAAAAAGGTTAATATGACTGGTAGGTATGCAGCGCTACGCGAGCTGAATTGTATTTTATTGCATCATAGCAAGAGTCGCAATTTGTTTAAATTTCTTTGCGGAGTGATGCTTCTGTCCCTTAGTATTCTGTGGTTGTGGTTCTTTTTCCGATACATACATGATGATCATTTGACGTTCATAAGTGCGTCCGTGATGCCAAAACTGAATAAAGAGATTTTGATCGATTGTTGTGTTCCAGGCCAGTTGTACAATTACATAATGCGTTTCTCCACGACCGAAGTCCGGTATTCACAACTGCACCCGTTCCTGCACCAAGTATTAAGAGATGAGGACAGAAGTCGTCCCCCCGAGGACAAATGTTCTGATGTACAGCCAAAATCGGAGAAAATGGACGTTGTAAGTTTCATTCGTGTTTTTTGGCAATTTGTGTGGTTGAAAATGTTACGGCTCAGGGTAATTGTGGACTTTTTAATATCGTATTTTTAAGCGTATATAAATAAAAAACCATAAATAAATATTATATTTTTCTATAAAAATATCTCCCATGTTTTCCTGCTTGGGTATGTTTTTTTTAATAAACCCAATATCTACCACAAAGAGAGCTTATTTAGTATGTATCATCATCATCATCAGCCCATTACGCTCCCACTGCTGGAATACGGGCCTTCTCTCATCGAGAGAGTTCATTATAATTATTTTAAATAACTACATAAGCATGTACCTAATTAGGTATATCTACTTACTGTAATACCGTGTTGTTCACTTGCTGTTTATGCAGTAATAAACATATTTTCATTATTATTTTTTTAAAGGTAGAAGATGTAAGGTTCTTATTCAATATTTCCAATTAACTGCCGTTCTCTAGAGGTAATTCATACTTTTATATTCACTGCGAACGAAGCGACCTAAGCCAGAAAATTTCCCTTTCACCTCGGCTTAGTTAAGCTATAGTTAGCTATTTGGCTATGTAATACTCAGCTCACTCAATGGGGCGTCCCTCTGAATTTCGACAGTTTGTTATTTCGACACACTTCGAAAATATATAGTTCGAGAAGTCATTTCGACTGAGCATAACAATATTTGTTCGACAGAACATACTTCGACAACACAAACATTCATTTTACTTTAGTTTCTGGTAAACTGTCTGGTCGCGTCACGCTCGCTTAGCTCGCTCGGCTCGCGCGACGTGTGGTCCCTGCTCTAACATAACCTAACCTATTCTTTGAGGCCGTTTGTGTTGTCGAAGTATTTTCTGTCGAACAAATACTGTCGAATTAGGTTCATTCGAAACAATGACTTGTCGAACTGTATTTTTCGAAGTGTCGTGTCGAAATAAAGAACTGTCGAAGTTCAGAGGGACACTGTACTCGATGTAGAAAGCTTCTAAAAAAGTATGTTTTGCCTTTCAGAGTACAGCATCAGAAACGTCGCTCGTGGATCTCACTCTATCCAATGAACTCAAAAGGGAAGCCAAAGATTCACCCGATTTATTCGAATCGCAAGATGATATGGATGAAAGTCTAGCAGAAATTAAGATCCAAAAAGATTCGCCAGAGGCCGCCACAAGCAAAAAGGCTGATACAAGTAAAACGCCTAAACCCTCAAGGTTATTCGAAGAGATGCAAAAATTAGACGAACAAAGCGGAAGATTGAACCTTTCCGTGCCTACCGTGTCACCATTCAAACCTACCATCCGGACAAACGAGACAAATACGCCAACGGATAAGGTTACCACGTCACAGTCGGATCCCACTACAGAATTGAAAAGGAGGGTAAGCAGAAAAATAACTGATTACTTCGGTAAAAAGTCCATATGACATTAGTGCATTTGTGTACTTAGGTTAAAACTATATAATTATACTATAATTTATATTTATGTAAATGTTGTTAGGTATTGTTTTAAATAAAACACGCAACTAATATAATTAAAATTATTTATTATCATTCCTCATAATTTCTAGCATACTAAACGTAATAAGTGTATAATAATAATAAATAATTGAATAGTAATTTAGTTTTGAATTTTATCAGCAATATACATTAACTCGATAATAGGGTTCAAAGTAGTTCAACGAAACGAATGCAAAGTAGGCTTTATTATTGTATTAGTTCCATGATCATTAGTTACATAAAACAAAGTTCAGATTCGGCTAAGAACTGCCGTTTTACCTTAAAATCTATAAATAATTAATATTATAAACTAAACGAACAATTAATTAACTAGCGACGTTCAAAGTGCTGATAATCACCCTCTTATAATCTTTGGCGAACTGTATAACAATATAATGTGAATTATTCAATCAATTGCTATCTATGAAATGCACTGAAGGTTTAAAACTCTGTTATCTATCCGAACATCCGAGTAAATACGGTCAATGCGAAACGAAAGAGAAGAATCAAGTGTTACTCCAGCCGTAGACGCGGCCAACGCATCGTCTATCGTTACGGTAACTGCGCGTGCGCAGGCACGCGCGCGACGTCAGTAGGGAGAAGCTTAAGAAACATTCATAAAACCAGTTAATAGGAATCCTTAAACTATATGACACCAATATTCATACTATTCGACCAGGCCAGTAACCTAGAACATTTATTTATAGCCTATGAAAATATGTGCGTTGCGGGGTCTACGGCTGGGGCCTTAGCAGCGACCGATGCGAATGCCAAAGACTATTGGTATCGAAACGAACCGTTACTAACAACTTACAAAACCTATACGCTATTTGTATGTCTTACAATATGTATAACGTGGGGCTGAGTGGTAGAGTTCGTCGTCACTGAGCCCTCATGGACAGTTTCGATATATCTAACGCGATGGCCTCGAGAAAATATCTATATATAGTAACACTTAGCAGCAAAATAAACTTTCAAATCAAAACTATCTTACGAGTATGGCATCAAAAATACAATGATTCTCGGATAGTGACCATTAATTCTCGTAACGTAGGATTTATAATGGCATGTCGTTTATATAATGTAGGTTTAATGGACGATCGTCAAAAGCGTATATCACAAACGCCTAGGAATGCGGACCTTTTGTCTCGATATCGATAAACGGTTCCGCTGACCACTGATCAGACTAAGTCACACCGAGTGCCGAGTAAATTCAACCTTATTTACATAGGCATAGTGTTGAGATCATATTTTATAACCTATTTCTTGATTAATGGTAGATTCGGTTATAGTTCTCAGTGCTTCCTCGATGTGACGTAGCCGATAGGCGTCTTTTATCTAAATTACTTTAGTGCGTAAACAGCCTATTGTCTAAACGGAAACTTCGAAACTTTGACTTAATTATTTTTAGTTTTCATTCTTTAATTCAAAGTTACATGGAACTTACAGAATGTTTTCAGATCCAAATTACAACTAAGCATAGAGTTTGATCGCTTCTTTTTCAACAAGACCAAAGCGGTCCATTATACTTTGAGCCAAAGTTTCGAAGTGAACTGAGCTGTTTACGTTCTAAGTATAAGTTATCCAGAACAATGTATAAACATTGTCAATCTTTGATCACGCTATAAGTTCCCTTCGTATATTATGAGTTATGATGTCCTAAGATAATAAATATTTACTTAAAGAGAATGAAGAAAATAAGCCTTAATAAAGTTACGAAATATTAATGGAGGTAAATCTATATATATCTTATACACATGTATTATTAAAAACTATGTTTTGATATTTACAGAAAGGCTTATATTTTAAGATGGTTGATGTATCGTGACCAGACATACAAAAAATATCATTTGCAGTGATCTTCGTACATCTGTATCTTGAGAAAAAGGCGTTGTTTCCAAGGAACAAGCGGAAATGTTTTATTTACAGATTAGTTTAACTACGGTTACAAATCCCACCCTCACTGAATGCTACACGAGCTTTGTCGCCAACTATAAACATAAGAACCCAGAGACACGTCTTCGCTAGGCGGCAGTTGCGTCACAAATGAGATTTTGCAACATCGTGTATTGTTTGAATTGGTCGAGTACTGGAAGCCAGTTACTTGTTGGTACTCACCTTCTCAGAAAAAACGACAGAACTCTGCAACTGGTCCTGGCCATTTCCTTTCAATATTTAGCGTTTTGTTGTTTATAACAGCTCCGCAACTGTCGCCTAGAAAAATATGTTTAGATTTGTCCCACGTGTTAATAATATACTTAAATTGACAACTGTCAAAGTCACACCGTTGAGTGAACATGGGCTCAGTTAGGCGCGTCTAAAAACGTGTAATGATTATGATTTCCCCTTAGCATTAACAGCGACCCTGATAACCGCCCGGACGACACCGGGGCAAAAGGCTAGTAAGCTCTAAAGATATGACGTCATATGTACAAATTACAGTAACTGGCACTACGGTTTTACCCCGAACTCACTAACTGCTTCGTTGGAATTTCTTAACGGTTGTTTCACTTGAACACAAACCTATGGTCCATAAAATTGCCGACAGACTAGCAAACGGTGAACATTACAGTTACCATGCCATTACTGTCTTCAAGTGCACTGGATCGATCTGAACCAGCCACAATTCATTTCGATCATACAATGTTTTGTTTCTTGCGATTTTAAGTTTCATCAACAAAGAGTTCAGAGTAAACCTTAAAAATAAAACATACTTGACGTCTGGCACTGCTAAGTATTTATATTCTTTAGTGTGAAACCTGTGGGGTAGGAATCAAAAACGATTACCAAGCATTCTATACCTTGACAACAAAACATTAGAAACGGTTTAAAGTACATCGGACGGCCGTTTTCTCTAATTTGACAATATATTGGGCCCATATTACATGCTACATTATATTTTGACAAGTTTAAATAGTGGAGTTAACTTTATTTCTCGTATAAGCTTTTTATAGGTTTTAATTTTATTTTATTCGAAATTAGGCTCAATATATCGTCAATAACATTACCAAACTTTAGCAGAGCTATGTGAGTACAATCTCCTACCTACAATCTCTCATATACATTCCTAAGGTAACTTTAATTCCCTTAACCACTCGATTGTGACCAACCTATACCTTCTATCATTCTATACCGATATCATAATTATCTTAAATAAGGATTTAATTAATTTTGGTAACAGTATTCTGGATAACTTATTAAAAATCTTTGAAAAACAATACAATAGCATAATTAAGTAATCATTGTACTTAAAATTATTTGGTTATTAGAATAGGTACAAGTACAGGCGTTAACTATTATAATCTTAAAAGTCGATTAAGAATTTAGAAAAAATAAATAATAACAATCTAAGTACAAATAAGTGTAAGTACGGTAAATATAATAAAGTATACGAACGTGTGCTTGAAGCTAAACTATGCTAAGCGATAGAAAAAATAAATAACCGAAAAAGGATATGACTAGTTTTTTGTTTCAATACTAGAACCTACAATTCATATAAGCACTATGCGCTCTTCTTTCAATATCTTTATTATATAAATAGATATATGATTAGTTATTCCAAATACTAAAGTTTGTTTTCTGATTTAAAATATTGGCAATCATCTTATGTACTAACTACATCGGACGGGGCGGCGCCAGTATAGTGTGCGCAGCGCCGCCCGCCCGCTACCTACCGCTACGTGACGTCACGGCCCCGAGCCCGCGCCGGGGCGAGCCGACCGCTCCCGAGCGCTCCCGACCGTACACGACCGTTCCCGACCGCTCCCGACTACTCCAAGGGCGCCGAGTGTATGCAACCGTTATAAATATTTTATAAAATTTCAGAATTCAAATAGTTTAAGAAATTCGTTTTCGTAATACTAATTTTAGTTTTGGATATCGCGAGACGTCGGACGCGATGCCCCGCCGCGGCCGCCTCGTCGAATATTATTAAAATTTCCCTATTTTACAATACTATCTACGTTTGTTAGGTTCGGAGACGCCGCGGCGGTCGAACGCTCGTCGCTCGTGCGATGACAAGTGAGTGAGGATACTCAGTACCTACGCAACACGCATCTAGCCAATGAGGTGCCCAGCGGCGAAGGAAACGAAGCGAGGAGAGACGCGGATGAGTGTGTGAGGTGACGATGAGTCGGTACTACGATAGTTACAAGAAGTATAAAAAGTCGCGACAGACTAATCAGTGGACCCGAGTGTGGCTGCCGGGCGGCAGAGTCGCAGCGAGCTGCCGACAAATGCCTACGTGGAAACATTTAGATACATTTAAATAATTGCAAAGCATACCCTGTATCCTAGATCACTTTTTGGGCAATCGTTTTATCATCCAGTGGGACTCGTTAATCTATTACAGACGTTCGCGTCTCCGTAATATATTCTTTAGGGAAATTTTATTTATCAGTA
The DNA here is from genome assembly GCA_951640565.1 of Petrophora chlorosata. NCBI lineage: Eukaryota > Metazoa > Arthropoda > Insecta > Lepidoptera > Geometridae > Petrophora > Petrophora chlorosata. Next base: position 2,751,712 of record OX621197.1, on the reverse strand, counting down.
TAAAGATATAAGTACACAATGTTCGCCCGGACGGCTCGACGGCGGTGGTCCGGGCGCGTAAATTCTACGTCTTCCGTGATGTGATATCGTTATTCGATACTTTATGTGTACGATTTTCGGTTTTGGCATCGTTTTTGTGTTTAACTAAGTAAAGGGCTACGCGTGGCTCCGCCCCTTTTCTTCGCCACGGAACCCGCCGCCCGCTTCCGCCTGCGCTCCCGCTCCCGCTTCCGCTCCCGCTCCTGCCCGCTCGTCACTGCTCTGTACTTCACGTCGACTCGAGCTCGGCCTTTGTGCGCAAGAGCAACCTCGTTACGTCACCGTACACGTCCCGATTATTCGCTATCTAGCGAGCGCGTGCGCACACGACGGGGCCGAGTATAGTGCTACTCGCTCTATCTCTACTTGCGATGGTTGCACGTACTAAGTCGGTGCTAGAAGCTAAAAGATAAAATTTGTCTGTCACGCACGCGCCCCGCGGTTCTTATTTACAATAGTAGATACTTGAGAGGCCGGCTCTAGAGTCGGGATACGTAACTAGATCGATTACACAAATAACTTAAAACGGTAACGAAAAACAATAAAATGCGAAAGAGAAAACAACGTATAACACTATTTCATAAGAAGCGTATCAAAGTATTGCACATATAGAGAGTTAAAGTGAATAGAACTACGATTACTTAAAATGAGGGTATTTCGTAACTACACTTGGCTTACTAGTAAAACATAATGCCTAAAACTAGAATATTATATGAATATAATATAATTTGTTTGTGTAAATATAAAATATTTAGTGGGAGTGAATATTTGACTAGAGGCGGCACGAGGCGACGGCCCCGCGGCGTACATACGTATTGCGATGTACTTTAAGTCTCTTGTCTTACATTTTAAGCCGAAATATACACCACAAATCGAAAACAACGACTTTTGGGTCGAAAAATGTAGAGGCTGTATAGAAATCTTACACAGAAATGTTGCAAGATAAACCTTCAGCGCCAGCTATCATGGTATATATTCGCATATTCGTAGGATATAAGATCTAAGTTAAAAAAGGAGACAGCCGTTATAAAAATTGTTTGTCGATATTTGGTATACATTCCATGACAACGTCGAAGGACCAAACACAACTGCGTAGTCAAGACCTGTACATAAAGAAAGAAGAACGTAAGTTCGATTACAGCATGGTGCATTCGCATGAACGTGATCGATCGTCGGGTCAATATAAGACAAGAGTGATTCGCGGCACGGTAGCGCGTGTGGTCGTCAGCCGCCCAGTTTTACCCTAAGGAATCCGGTCGCTCATACACTGCGAATTTTGAGAGCTAGTATGAAATCTACAGTTAAAGCGTTTGCAGAACGGCTGACCCCCAAAAACCGCTAGTACCCGAAACACGGCATAGTCAAAGCTCGTTCACAATTTCAGTTAATTCTTGCACTTAATTATACATCTGACTATATACATGTAGTTTTATATTTATTGGTACTTTTGATTATGAAACTATTTTGTTCGGTATGTATAGTAATTACGCTAATATTTTTTTTGTTTGACCGCGATTCCCTACTGTTGCCTCCTCACACCGGTTATACAGTCACATTTATTGTATTTAACACCTTAACACGAATAGTTTTATATATGTTATATATGTACACGGGTACACTGACACGAAACGGGACAATAAAAGCGCGCCCTTTGGAATTGACGTCGCACAGAGCGAGTGGGCCACCTCTCGCACACTTTACAATCGTTCTGACATGCCTTCTGCATCTTAACGTGGATATTGGACCATTTTCGGATGTTCCTTTAAGTGTACAAAAATAGGTATTTTTATCAGAGCAGAAACATACGAAAATGATGCAATTTTGGATTGGTCTTGGTCACATGTCCAAGTTGTAAAACTGATAACTGATGCTAGAGATTACGTTAGTAACTGAGCATTTACCATAGATATAAAAGCATCCCAGTTTTAGGTATTTCGATTTTGTTTCCGTCAGGTTTTAGCAAATGACGCTTGCCACAAGGTCGATATACACACAACTCGGATGCCTCAACAAAAAATGATAAATACTCCGTTGGTAAAGTGTTCTAACTAACGTCGAGATTTGAATAATATATTTGGACAATATTGTGTAGTGATTTGATGAACGTAATCGCATAGCATGCGAGAGGCAAAAGAGCGTAATACACAAATGCAATAAGACGAACGGCCTGTACAATCCATTATGTCGATATTTTAAATTTTATATCACAGCCCATATTGGAATTTACAACACATAGTAACATGATCTTTCAGAACGAAGGCCTAAGTATGTAGTTTGTTGAAGTGCACTTTGATTTGTACACAGCGTTAAATACAACATTAAATTTTGTTAACAACTTTGTTCACTAACATTTAGCTTTGTACCAAGCTGGGCGTACCAAGGACTCAACGTACATTGAGAATTTTGAACATTAATTTTAACAAGACTATCTGAAACAGATAGCCTCACGACCAATTGTATCTAATTGTTGTAGTGAATTGTCTAGTCCCATTAAAACAATAACAAAACTGATATAAATATTTACATAACAATCAACTGCTTCGCGGTACTGCCCAGCGCAATACCTTACCGGAACAACACACAATAAAATTTAACAAAAATATAGGATATACTTCTTCAATATTGATCTATCCTCTTACATTAGTGTGAGTTAGTGGCAGGAGGCAACAGCAATCGCGCGCCGGGACGCCGCGCACGCAACTTCGTTGACAATAAATAATCGCAGCTCGAAGGACCAAATCGTACCCGAATGACGAACTTGCCCCAACTGCCCCTCGACGAGTCAGACAACAGAGCGAGACAAAGATACATGCGCGCGTCCACCGGCGAAGTTTCATAATATACAATAATTAAAATACATTTTTCTTACAATTTATATAAATTCTTTTGGCTTATTAAAAGCAACTATATAATTATAATTTATGTTAAAAGTTTTCAGTTAAAATTTACTTAATAATAGAAAGATGTTTGAATGACAAAATTTTTTTATAACGTCATTTTATAATAATAATAATTTAATCAAAGTTAATAAATTGTATATAATAATATAATAGAGTAATTCAATGATTAATGAAGCATCTACGCGTCAATAAATTAATTTAAACTAATTTAGTATACTTCCCACTTTGACATAAGTATATAATGATATTCGCTATTTATCAACGTGGGTTTAAATTCCTTAGAATTGTTGATAATGCGCAAAGGTGCGCGCTTCGACCCGGAAGTACAAGGCTTCTCTCATCTGCAACAAACAAACAAAACTTGGTTACTTACGGACTCTGAGTTCATTCTGAGTAGAAGATTTATAATTATTATTATCCATAATCACTCTAATAAACCTATTACTGAAGTGCACTTTGGTGCGTAACTATGTTTCCAAGCAAGCAGACTCCAGGTAAGATAAATCTATTCAGAGGATACAGTACTTACAATGGGTACGAAATATGCGCGCGGGGACGGCGTTGTGGGTTAGTAAGGCCGATTAGCGTCTTTGGGTCTCTTCAGCTGGACCTTCAGCCGCTTCATGCCGATCTGGAACCCATTCATTGCCTGAATGGCGGCCTGGGCAGACCCAGGGTTGTCGAAGGATACAAAACCTGGTGGAAGAATTGGGATGGTCAGAATTGTAGGCGGTTTCGCTTGCTTTAGCGAAAACTGCCACAATTACGCCTTTTGGGCTTTATAATAATAACTAGTATTTCGCCGCGTGCGCGAGCTGCTAAAGCAGCTCGCGTGGTGGTGGTGTTATTTTTTTTTTAAAGAAACTTCCTATCGATTACGGTTCTAAAGTTATTTAAACTTTATTGTTCTGAAAAAATAAAACGTTTGTATGTCGGCCATCTTGGAAAATGGCGCAATCAAAGTGATTTTGTGGCGTGCGCGAGCTGCTTAAGCAGCTCGCGTGGGGGGGTGTTGCTTTTTTTTTATAGAAGCTCCCTATCGATTACGGTTTTAAAGTTATTCTCTTTGTTCGGAAAAAAATCTTTTGTATGGCGGCCATCTTGAAAAATGGCGGAATCCAAATTATTTTTTCATAATCGTAATCTACGACCTAAAAAACCCCCCGATGCAAAATTTCAGTCAAATCGGAGCATTTTTCAAAATAGCCGCCATTTTACTTTTTTTTTTTTTAATTTTTCCTACTTTTCTAAATTTCCCCTATGGTCCTCTATGATATTTGGTCGAGCACCCTATACCTATCTGAAACCGTTAAAAAGTTATTTGCATATTATTTTCACCTATATTGTCATGAAAAAAAACCTTTGTATGGCAGCCATCTTGAAAAATGGCGGAATCAAAATTTTTTTTGCAAAATCGTAATCTACGGCCCAGAAAACCCCCCGATGCAAAATTTCAGTCGGATCGGAGCAACTTTCAAAATGGCCGCCATTTTTTTTTCTTTTTTTTTAATTTTTCCAACTTTTCCAAATTTCCCCCATCGCCCTCTATGACATTTGGTCGAGCACCCTATACCTATCTCTAACCATTCAAAAGTTATTAACATTTTTATTTTGTATGGCGGCCATGTTTTTTTGTATGGCGGCCATCTTTTTTTTCAAATTTTCAAAAATTGCCCAGGTTTTGGGGCATATTTAGTTCAAGCGGTACCCCCATCCGATTTATAGTTTCCGAGATCCCCTGAGCAGTTCCATCTTGGAAACCACTTTCTGGTGATTTTGGATTTTTCTGGTTGGTTTCAAAACATCCTCTATCCAACGGTACCAAACACTCCCCCCCACCATAACGGCAAGTACCACTTCTATTTCTGTCGCTATTATGGTCTTCCAGTTTTATATTATATTAACTAGTATTTCGCCGCGTGCGCGAGCTGCTAAAGCAGCTCGCGTGGGGGGTGGCTGCTGTTTTTTTTTAAAAGCTTCCTATCGATTACGGTTCTAAAGTTTTTTTACCCTTTTTGTTCTGAAAACAAACTTTTGTATGGCGGCCACCTTGAAAAAAAGCTGGATTTCAAGTGATTGTGTGGCGTGCGCGAGCTGCTAAAGCAGCTCGCGTGGGGGGGTGTTTTGCTTTTTTTATAAAAGCTCCCTATCGATTACGGTTCTAAAGTTATTTAAGTGGAGTTGTTCTGAAAAAATGACTTTTGTATGGCGGCCATCTTGAAAAATGGCGGAATCCAAGTGATTTTGTGGCGTGCGCGAGCTGCTAAAGCAGCTCGCGTGGGGGGTGTTGCTTTTTTTTTAATAGACGCTTCCTATCGACCACGGTTCAAAAGTTTTGTTTGGCTTATTTTTCCGGAAAAAAAACTTTTGTATGGCAGCCATCTTGAAAAATGGCGGAATCCAAAATTTTTTTTCATAATCGTAATCTACGACCCAGAAAACCCCCCGATGCAAAATTTCAGTCGGATCGGAGCAACTTTCAAAATGGCCGCCATATTTTTTTCTTTTTTTTTAATTTTTCCAACTTTTCCAAATTTCCCCCGTCGTCCTCTATGACATTTGGTCGAGCACTTTATATCTACCTCTTACCGTTTAAAAGTTATTTGCATTTATATTTTGTATGGCGGCCATGTTTTTTTGTATGGCAGCCATCTTTTTTTTCAAATTTTCAAAAATGGCCCAGGGTTTTGAGCATATTTAGTTCAAGCGGTACCCCCATCCGATTTATAGTTTCCGAGATCCCTTGAGCAGTTCCATCTCGGAGACACCTTTCCATGGATTTCGGATTTTTCTGGTTGGTTTCAAAACATCCTCTATCCAACGGTACCAAACACTACCCCCCACCATAACGGCAAGTGGGAGATCAATTCTGTCAATATGTCAGTCAGTCAGTCAGTGAGTGGTCTTCCAGTTTTATATTATATTAATTAACTAGTATTTCGCCGCGTGCGCGAGCTGCTAAAGCAGCTCGCGTGGTGGTGGTTTTATTTTTTTTTTATAGAAACTTCCTTTCTATTATGGTTCTAAAGTTATCTAAGCCTTTATGTTCTAAAAACAAACTTTTGTATGGCGGCCATATTGGAAAATGGCGCAATCCAAGTGATTTTGTGGCGTGCGCGAGCTGCTAAAGCAGCTCGCGTGGGGTGGTGTTGTTTATTTTTTATAGAAGCTCCCTATCGATAACGGTTTTAAAGTTATTCTCTTTGTTCGGAAAAAAATCTTTTGTGTGGCGGCCATCTTGACAAATGGCGGAATCCAAATTATTTTTTCATAATCGTAATCTACGACCTAAAAAACCCCCCGATGCAAAATTTCAGTCGAATCGGAGCATTTTTCAAAATGGCCGCCATTTTTCTTTCTTTTTTTTTAATTTTTCCAACTTTTCCAAATGTCCCCTATGGTCCTCTAAGATATTTGTTTGAGCACCCTATACCTTTCTCTAACCGTTTAAAAGTTATTTGCATATTATTTTCACCTATTTTGTCATGAAAAAAAACATTTGTATGGCAGCCATCTTGAAAAATGGCGGAATCCAAATTTTTTTTTCATAATTATAATCTACGACCCAGAAAACCCCCGGATGCAAAATTTCAGTCGGATCGGAGCAACTTTCAAAATGGCCGCCATTTTTTTTTCTTTTTTTTTAATTTTTCCAACTTTTCCAAATTTCCCCCATCGTCCTCTATGACATTTGGTTGAGCACCCTATACCTATCTCTAACCATTCAAAAGTTATTTACATTTTCATTTTGTATGGCGGCCATGTTTTTTTCTATGGCGGCCATCTTTTTTTTTAAATTTTCAAAATTGGCCCAAGGTTTGGGGCATATTTAGTTCAAGCGGTACCCCCATCCGATTTATAGTTTCCGAGATCCCCTGAGCAGTTCCATCGCGGAAACCACTTTCTGGTGATTTCGGATTTTTCTGGTTGGTTTCAAAACACCCTCTATCCAACGGTACCAAACCCTCCCCCCCACCATAACGGCAAGTACCACTTCTATTTCTGTCAAATGTCATGGTCTTCCAGTTTTATATAATATAAACTAGTATTTCGCCGCGTGCGCGAGCTGCTAAAGCAGCTCGCGTGGGGGGGTGATTGCTTTTATTTTTAAAAGCTCCCTATCGATTACGCTTCTAAAGTTTTATAAGCCATTTTGTTATGAAAGCAAACTTTTGTATGGCGGCCATCTTGAAAAAAAACTGGATTTCAAGTGATTGTGTGGCGTGCGCGAGCTGCTAAAGCAGCTCGCGTGGGGGGGTTTGCGTTTTTTTATAAAAGCTCTCCATCGATTACGGTTCTAAAGTTATTTAAGTTCAGTTGTTCTGAAAAAACGACTTTTGTATGGCGGCCATCTTGAAAAATGGCGGAATCCAAGTGATTTTGTGGCGTGCGCGAGCTGCTAAAGCAGCTCGCGTGGGGGGGTGTTGCTTTTTTTTTATAGACGCTTCCTATCGACTACGGTTCAAAAGTTTTGTTTGGCATATTTTTCCGGAAAAAAAAACTTTTGTATGGCAGCCATCTTGAAAAATGGCGGAATCCAAAATTTTTTTTCATAATCGTAATCTACGACCCAGAAAACCCCCGGATGCAAAATTTCAGTCGGATCGGAGCAACTTTCAAAATGGCCGCCATTTTTTTTTCTTTTTTTTTAATTTTTCCAACTTTACCAAATTTCCCCCATCGCCCTCTATGACATTTGGTCGAGCACCCTATACCTATCTCTAACCATTCAAAAGTTATTTACATTTTTATTTTGTATGGCGGCCATGTTTTTTTGTATGGCGGCCATCTTTTTTTTCAAATTTTCAAAAATGGCCCAGGTTTTGGGGCATATTTAGTTCAAGCGGTACCCCCATCCGATTTATAGTTTCCGAGATCCCTTGAGCAGTTCCATCTCGGAGACACCTTTCCATGGATTTCGGATTTTTCTGGTTGGTTTCAAAACACCCTCTATACAACCGTACCAAACACTCCCCCCCACCATATCGGGAAGTACCACTTCTATTTCTGTCAATTGTCAGTCAGTGACCTTTCAGTTTTATATAATATAACTAGTATTTCGCCGCGTGCGCGAGCTGCTAAAGCAGCTCGCGTGGTGGTGGTGTTATTTTTTTTTTATAGAAACTTCCTATCGATTACGGTTCTAAAGTTATCTAAGCCTTTATGTTCTAAAAACAAACTTTTGTATGGCGGCCATATTGGAAAATGGCGCAATCCAAGTGATTTTGTGGCGTGCGCGAGCTGCTAAAGCAGCTCGCGTGGGGTGGTGTTGTTTTTTTTTTATAGAAGCTCCCTATCGATTACGGTTTTAAAGTTATTCTCTTTGTTCGGAAAAAAATCTTTTGTATGGCGGCCATCTTGAAAAATGGCGGAATCCAAATTATTTTTTCATAATCGTAATCTATGACCTAAAAAACCCCCCGATTCAAAATTTCAGTCGAATCGGAGCATTTTTCAAAATGGCCGCCATTTTTCTTTCTTTTTTTTTTAATTTTTCCAACTTTTCCAAATTTCCCCTATGGTCCTCTATGATATTTGTTCGAGCACCCTATACCTATCTGTAACCGTTTAAAAGTTATTTGCATATTATTTTCACCTATTTTGTCATGAAAAAAAACATTTGTATGGCAGCCATCTTGAAAAATGGCGGAATCTAAATTTTTTTTTCATAATCCTAATCTACGCCCCAGAAAACCTCCCTATGCAAAATTTCAGTCGGATCGGAGCAACTTTCAAAATGGCCGCCATTTTTTTTTCTTTTTTTTTAATTTTTCCAACTTTTTCAAATTTCCCTCATCGCCCTCTATGACATTTGGTCGAGCACCCTATACCTATCTCTAACCGTTCAAAAGTTATTTACATTTTTATTTTGTATGGCGGCCATGTTTTTTTGTATGGCGGCCATCTTTTTTTTCAAATTTTCAAAACTGGCCCAAGGTTTGGGGCATATTTAGTTCAAGCGGTACCCCCATCCGATTTATAGTTTCCGAGATCCCCTGAGCAGTTCTATCACGGAAACCACTTTCTGGTGATTTCGGATTTTTCTGGTTGGTTTCAAAACATCCTCTATCCAACCATACCAAACACTTCCACCCACCATAACGGCATCTGGGAGAACAATTCTGTCAATATGTCAGTCAGTCAGTCAGTCAGTCAGTCAGTCAGTCAGTCAGTCAGTGATGGTCTTCCAGTTTTATATTATATTAACTAGTATTTCGCCGCGTGCGCGAGCTGCTAAAGCAGCTCGCGTGGGGGGGTGGCTGCTGTTTTTTTTAAAAGCTTTCTATCCATTAAGGTTCTAAAGTTTTGTTTACCCTTTTTGTTTTGAAATCAAACTTTTGTATGGCGGCCATATTGAAAAAAAGCTGGATTTCAAGTGATTGTGTGGCGTGCGCGAGCTGCTAAAGCAGCTCGCGTGGTGGGGTTTTGCTTTTTTTTATAAAAGCTCCCTATCGATTACGGTTCTAAAGTTATTTAAGTTCAGTTGTTCTGAAAAAAAGACTTTTGTATGGCGGCCATCTTGAAAAATGGCGGAATCCAAGTGATTTTGTGGCGTGCGCGAGCTGCTAAAGCAGCTCGCGTGGGGGGGTGTTGCTTTTTTTTTATAGACGCTTCCTATCGACTACGGTTCAAAAGTTTTGTTTGGCTTATTTTTCCGGAAAAAAAACTTTTGTATGGCGGCCATCTTGAAAAATGGCGGAATCCAAAATTTTTTTTTATATTTGTAATCTTCAACCCAGAAAACCCCCCGATGCAAAATTTCAGTCGGATCGCAGCAACTTTCAAAATGGCCGCCATTTTTTTTTCTTTTTTTTTAATTTTTCCAACTTTTCCAAATTTCCCCCATCGTCTTCTATGACATTTGGTCGAGCACCCTATACCTATCTCTAACCATTCAAAAGTTATTAACATTTTAATTTTGTATGGCGGCCATGTTTTTTTGTATGGCGGCCATGTTTTTTTGTATGGCGGCCATCTTTTTTTTCAAATTTTCAAAAATGGCCCAGGTTTTGGGGCATATTTAGTTCAAGCGGTACCCCCATCCGATTTATAGTTTTCGAGATCCCCTGAGCAGTTCCATCAAGGAAACCACTTTCTGGTGATTTCGGATTTTTCTGGTTGGTTTCAAAACACCCTCTATCCAACGGTACCAAACACTCCCCCCCACCATATCGGCAAGTACCACTTCTATTTCTGTCAATTATATGTCAGTCAGTCAGTCAGTCAGTCAGTCAGTGGTCTTTCAGTTTTATATTATATAAACTAGTATTTCGCCGCGTGCGCGAGCTGCTAAAGCAGCTCGCGTGGGGGGGGGTGGCTGCTGTTTTTTTTTTAAAAGCTTCCTATCGATTACGGTTGTAAAGTTTTGTTTACTCTTTTTGTTCTGAAAACAAACATTTGTATGGCGGCCATCTTGAAAAATGGCGGAATCCAAAATTTTTTTTCATAATAATAATCTTCGACCCAGAAAACCCCCCGATGCAAAATTTCAGTCGGATCGGAGCAACTTTCAAAATGGTCGCCATTTTTTTTTCTTTTTTTTTAATTTTTCCAACTTTTTCAAATTTCCCCCATCGCCCTCTATGACATTTGGTCGAGCACCCTATACCTATCTCTAACCCTTTAAAAGTTATTTACATTTTTATTTTGTATGGCGGCCATGTTTTTTTGTATGGCGGCCATCTTTTTTTTCAAATTTTCAAAATTGGCCCAAGGTTTGGGGCATATTTAGTTCAAGCGGTACCCCCATCCGATTTATAGTTTCCGAGATCCCCTGAGTAGTTCCATCGAGGAAACCAGTTTTTGGTGATGTCGGATTTTTCTGGTTGGTTTCAAAACACCCTCTATACAACCGTACCAAACACTCCCCCCCACCATATCGGCAAGTACCACTTCTATTTCTGTCAATTGTCAGTCAGTGACCTTTCAGTTTTATATAATAACTAGTATTTCGCCGCGTGCGCGAGCTGCTAAAGCAGCTCGCGTGGGGGGGTGGCTGCTGTTTTTTTTTAAAAGCTTCCTATCCATTACGGTTCTAAAGTTTTGTTTACCCTTTTTGTTTTGAAATCAAACTTTTGTATGGCGGCCATATTGAAAAAAAGCTGGATTTCAAGTGATTGTGTGGCGTGCGCGAGCTGCTAAAGCAGCTCGCGTGGGGGGGGTGTTGCTTTTTTTATAAAAGCTCCCTATCGATTACGGTTCTAAAGTTATTTAAGTTCAGTTGTTCTGAAAAAAAGACTTTTGTATGGCGGCCATCTTGAAAAATGGCGGAATCCAAGTGATTTTGTGGCGTGCGCGAGCTGCTAAAGCAGCTCGCGTGGGGGGGTGTTGCTTTTTTTTTATAGACGCTTCCTATCGACTACGGTTCAAAAGTTTTGTTTGGCTTATTTTTCCGGAAAAAAAACTTTTGTATGGCAGCCATCTTGAAAAATGGCGGAATCCAAAATTTTTTTTCATAATCGTTATCTACGACCCAGAAAACCCCCGAATGCAAAATTTCAGTCGGATCGGAGCAACTTTCAAAATGGCCGCCATTTTTTTTTCTTTTTTTTTAATTTTTTCAACTTTTCCAAATTTCCCCCATCGCCCTCTATGACATTTGGTCGAGCACTCTATATCTATCTCTTACCGTTTAAAAGTTATTTACATTTTTATTTTGTATGGCGGCCATGTTTTTTTGTATGGCGGCCATCTTTTTTTTCAAATTTTCAAAAATGGCCCAGGTTTTGGGGCATATTTAGTTCAAGCGGTACCCCCATCCGATTTATAGTTTCCGAGATCCCTTGAGCAGTTCCATCTCGGAGACACCTTTCCATGGATTTCGGATTTTTCTGGTTGGTTTCAAAACATCCTCTATACAACCGTACTAAACACTCCCCCCCACCATATCGGCAAGTACCACTTCTATTTCTGTCAATTGTCAGTCAGTGACCTTTCAGTTTTATATAATAACTAGTATTTCGCCGCGTGCGCGAGCTGCTAAAGCAGCTCGCGTGGGGGGGTGATTGCTCTTTTTTTTAAAAGCTCCCTATCGATTACGCTTCTAAAGTTTTATAAGCCTTTTTGTTATGAAAGCAAACTTGTATGGCGGCCATCTTGAAAAAAAACTGGATTTCAAGTGATTGTGTGGCGTGCGCGAGCTGCTAAAGCAGCTCGCGTGGGGGGGTTTGCGTTTTTTTATAAAAGCTCTCCATCGATTACGGTTCTAAAGTTATTTAAGTTCAGTTGTTCTGAAAAAACGACTTTTGTATGGCGGCCATCTTGAAAAATGGCGGAATCCAAGTGATTTTGTGGCGTGCGCGAGCTGCTAAAGCAGCTCGCATGGGGGGGTGTTGCTTTTTTATTATAGACGCTTCCTATCGACTACGGTTCAAAAGTTTTGTTTGGCATATTTTTCCGGAAAAAAAACTTTTGTATGACAGCCATCTTGAAAAATGGCGGAATCCAAAATTTTTTTTCATAATCGTAATCTACGATCCAGAAAACCCCCCGATGCAAAATTTCAGTCGGATCGGAGCAACTTTCAAAATGGCCGCCATTTTTTTTTCTTTTTTTTTAATTTTTCCAACTTTTCCAAATTTCCCCCATCGCCCTCTATGACATTTGGTCGAGCACCCTATACCTATCTCTAACCATTCAAAAGTTATTAACATTTTTATTTTGTATGGCGGCCATGTTTTTTTGTATGGCGGCCATCTTTTTTTTCAAATTTTCAAAAATGGCCCAGGTTTTGGGGCATATTTAGTTCAAGCGGTACCCCCATCCGATTTATAGTTTCCGAGATCCCCTGAGCAGTTCCATCGAGGAAACCACTTTCTGGTGATTTCGGATTTTTCTGGTTGGTTTCAAAACACCCTCTATCCAACGGTACCAAACACTACCCCCCACCATATCGGCAAGTAGCACTTCTATTTCTGTCAATTGTCAGTCAATGCCCATCCACTTTTATATAATATAACTAGTATTTCGCCGCGTGCGCGAGCTGCTAAAGCAGCTCGCGTGGGGGGGTGGCTGCTGTTTTTTTTTAAAAGCTTCCTATCGATTACGGTTCTAAAGTTTTGTTTACCCTTTTTGTTCTGAAAACAAACTTTTGTATGGCGGCCATCTTGAAAAAAAGCTGGATTTCAAGTGATTGTGTGGCGTGCGCGAGCTGCTAAAGCAGCTCGCGTGGGGGGGTTTTGCTTTTTTTATAAAAGCTCCCTATCGATTACGGTTCTAAAGTTATTTAAGTTCAGTTGTTCTGAAAAAATTACTTTTGTATGGCGGCCATCTTGAAAAATGGCGGAATCCAAGTGATTTTGTGGCGTGCGTGAGCTGCTAAAGCAGCTTGCGTGGGGGGGTGTTGCATTTTTTTTATAGACGCTCCCTATCGACTACGGTTCAAAAGTTTTGTTTGGCTTATTTTTCCGGAAAAAAAACATTTGTATGGCAGCCATCTTGAATAATGGCGAAATCCAAAATTTTTTTTTCATAATCATAATCTACGACCCAGAAAATCCCCCGATGCAAAATTTCAGTCGGATCGGAGCAACTTTCAAAATGGCCGCCATTTTTTTCTTTTTTTTTTAATTTTTCCAACCTTTCCAAATTTCCCCCAACGCTCTCTATGACATTTGGTCGAGCACCCTATACCTATCTCAAACCGTTCAAAAGTTATTAAGATTTTTATTTTGTATGGCGGCCATGTTTTTTTGTATGGCGGCCATCTTTTTTTTCAAATTTTCAAAATTGGCCCAAGGTTTGGGGCATATTTAGTTCAAGCGGTACCCCCATCCGATTTATAGTTTCCGAGATCCCCTGAGCAGTTCCATCTTGGAAACCACTTTCTGGTGATTTCGGATTTTTCTGGTTGGTTTCAAGACACCCTCTATACAACCGTACCAAACACTCCCCCCCACCATAACGGCAAGTCAGAGATCAATTCTGTCAATATGTCAGTCAGTCAGTCAGTCAGTCAGTCAGTGAGTGGTCTTCCAGTTTTATATTATATTAACTAGTATTTCGCCGCGTGCGCGAGCTGCTAAAGCAGCTCGCGTGGGGGGGTGGCTGCTGTTTTTTTTAAAAGCTTCCTATCGATTACGGTTCCAAAGTTTTGTTTACCCATTTTGTTCTGAAAACAAACTTTTGTATGGCGGCCATCTTGAAAAATGGCGGAATCCAAAATTTTTTTTCATAATAATAATCTTTGACCCAGAAAACCCCCCGATGCAAAATTTCAGTCGGATCGGAGCAACTTTCAAAATGGCCGCCATTTTTTTTTCTTTTTTTTTAATTTTTACAACTTTTTCAAATTTCTTCCATCGCCCTCTATGACATTTGGTCGAGCACCCTTTACCTATCTCTAACCATTCAAAAGTTATTTACATTTTTATTTTGTATGGCGGCCATGTTTTTTTGTATGGCGGCCATCTTTTTTTTCAAATTTTCAAAAATGGCCCAGGTTTTGGGGCATATTTAGTTCAAGCGGTACCCCCATCCGATTTATAGTTTCCGAGATCCCTTGAGCAGTTCCATCTCGGAGACACCTTTCCATGGATTTCGGATTTTTCTGGTTGGTTTCAAAACACCCTCTATCCAACAGTACCAAACACTACCCCCCACCATATCGGCAAGTACCACTTCTATTTCTGTCAATTGTCAGTCAGTGACCTTTCAGTTTTATATAATAACTAGTATTTCGCCGCGTGCGCGAGCTGCTAAAGCAGCTCGCGTGGGGGGTGGCTGCTGTTTTTTTTTAAAAGCTTCCTATCGATTACGGTTCTAAAGTTTTTTTACCCTTTTTGTTCTGAAAACAAACTTTTGTATGGCGGCCACCTTGAAAAAAAGCTGGATTTCAAGTGATTGTGTGGCGTGCGCGAGCTGCTAAAGCAGCTCGCGTGGGGGGGTGTTTTGCTTTTTTTATAAAAGCTCCCTATCGATTACGGTTCTAAAGTTATTTAAGTGGAGTTGTTCTGAAAAAATGACTTTTGTATGGCGGCCATCTTGAAAAATGGCGGAATCCAAGTGATTTTGTGGCGTGCGCGAGCTGCTAAAGCAGCTCGCGTGGGGGGTGTTGCTTTTTTTTTAATAGACGCTTCCTATCGACCACGGTTCAAAAGTTTTGTTTGGCTTATTTTTCCGGAAAAAAAACTTTTGTATGGCAGCCATCTTGAAAAATGGCGGAATCCAAAATTTTTTTTCATAATCGTAATCTACGACCCAGAAAACCCCCCGATGCAAAATTTCAGTCGGATCGGAGCAACTTTCAAAATGGCCGCCATATTTTTTTCTTTTTTTTTAATTTTTCCAACTTCTCCAAATTTCCCCCGTCGTCCTCTATGACATTTGGTCGAGCACTTTATATCTACCTCTTACCGTTTAAAAGTTATTTGCATTTATATTTTGTATGGCGGCCATGTTTTTTTGTATGGCGGCCATCTTTTTTTTCAAATTTTCAAAAATGGCCCAGGGTTTTGAGCATATTTAGTTCAAGCGGTACCCCCATCCGATTTATAGTTTCCGAGATCCCTTGAGCAGTTCCATCAAGGAAACCACTTTCTGGTGATTTCGGATTTTTCTGGTTGGTTTCAAAACACCCTCTATCCAACGGTACCAAACACTCCCCCCCACCATATCGGCAAGTACCACTTCTATTTCTGTCAATTATATGTCAGTCAGTCAGTCAGTCAGTGGTCTTTCAGTTTTATATTATATTAACTAGTATTTCGCCGCGTGCGCGAGCTGCTAAAGCAGCTCGCGTGGGGGGGTGGCTGCTGTTTTTTATTTAAAGCTTCCTATCGATTACGGTTCTAAAGTTTTGTTTACCCTTTTTGGTCTGAAAACAAACTTTTGTATGGCGGCCATCATGAAAAAAAGCTGGATTTCAAGTGATTGTGTGGCGTGCGCGAGCTGCTAAAGCAGCTCGCGTGGGGGGGTGTTTTGCTTTTTTATAAAAGCTCCCTATCGATTACGGTTCTAAAGTTATTTAAGTTCAGTTGTTCTGAAAAAAAGACTTTTGTATGGCGGCCATCTTGAAAAATGGCGGAATCCAAGTAATTTTGTGGCGTGCGCGAGCTGCTAAAGCAGCTCGCGTGGAAAGGTGTTGCTTTTTTTTTATAGACACTTCCTATCGACTACGGTCCAAAAGTTTTGTTTGGCTTATTTTTCCGGAAAAAAAACTTTTGTATGGCAGCCATCTTGAAAAATGGCGAAAACCAAAATTTTTTTTCATAATCGTAATCTACGACCCAGAAAACCCCCCGATGCAAAATTTCAGTCGGATCGGAGCAACTTTCAAAATGGCCGCCATTTTTTTTTCTTTTTTTTTAATTTTTCCAACTTTTTCAAATTTCCCCCATTGCCCTCTATGACATTTGGTCGAGCACCCTATACCTATCTCTGACCATTCAAAAGTTATTTACATTTTCATTTTGTATGGCGGCCATGTTTTTTTGTATGGCGGCCATCTTTTTTTTCAAATTTTTAAAAACGGCCCAGGTTTTGGGGCATATTTAGTTCAAGCGGTACCCCCATCCGATTTATAGTTTCCGAGATCCCTTGAGCAGTTCCATCTCGGAGACACCTTTCCATGGATTTCGGATTTTTCTGGTTGGTTTCAAAACATCCTCTATCCAACGGTACCAAACACTACCCCCCACCATAACGGCAAGTACCACTTCTATTTCTGTCAATTATATGTCAGTCAGTCAGTGAGTGGTCTTCCAGTTTTATATTATATTAACTAGTATTACGCCGCGTGCGCGAGCTGCTAAAGCAGCTCGCGTGGGGGGGTGGCTGCTGTTTTTTTTTAAAAGCTTCCCATCGATTACGGTTCTAAAGTTTTGTTTACCCTTTTTGTTCTGAAAACAAACTTTTGTATGGCGGCCATCATGAAAAAAAGCTGGATTTCAAGTGATTGTGTGGCGTGCGCGAGCTGCTAAAGCAGCTCGCGTGGGGGGGTGTTTTGCTTTTTAATAAAAGCTCCCTATCGATTACGGTTCTAAAGTTATTTAAGTTCAGTTGTTCTGAAAAAAAGACTTTTGTATGGCGGCCATCTTGAAAAATGGCGGAATCCAAGTAATTTTGTGGCGTGCGCGAGCTGCTAAAGCAGCTCGCGTGGAAAGGTGTTGCTTTTTTTTTATAGACACTTCCTATCGACTACGGTCCAAAAGTTTTGTTTGGCTTATTTTTCCGGAAAAAAAACTTTTGTATGGCAGCCATCTTGAAAAATGGCGAAAACCAAAATTTTTTTTCATAATCGTAATCTACGACCCAGAAAACCCCCCGATGCAAAATTTCAGTCGGATCGGAGCAACTTTCAAAATGGCCGCCATTTTTTTTTCTTTTTTTTTAATTTTTCCAACTTTTTCAAATTTCCCCCATTGCCCTCTATGACATTTGGTCGAGCACCCTATACCTATCTCTGACCATTCAAAAGTTATTTACATTTTCATTTTGTATGGCGGCCATGTTTTTTTGTATGGCGGCCATCTTTTTTTTCAAATTTTTAAAAACGGCCCAGGTTTTGGGGCATATTTAGTTCAAGCGGTACCCCCATCCGATTTATAGTTTCCGAGATCCCTTGAGCAGTTCCATCTCGGAGACACCTTTCCATGGATTTCGGATTTTTCTGGTTGGTTTCAAAACATCCTCTATCCAACGGTACCAAACACTACCCCCCACCATAACGGCAAGTACCACTTCTATTTCTGTCAATTATATGTCAGTCAGTCAGTGAGTGGTCTTCCAGTTTTATATTATATTAACTAGTATTACGCCGCGTGCGCGAGCTGCTAAAGCAGCTCGCGTGGGGGGGTGGCTGCTGTTTTTTTTTAAAAGCTTCCCATCGATTACGGTTCTAAAGTTTTGTTTACCCTTTTTGTTCTGAAAACAAACTTTTGTATGGCGGCCATCATGAAAAAAAGCTGGATTTCAAGTGATTGTGTGGCGTGCGCGAGCTGCTAAAGCAGCTCGCGTGGGGGGGTGTTTTGCTTTTTAATAAAAGCTCCCTATCGATTACGGTTCTAAAGTTATTTAAGTTCAGTTGTTCTGAAAAAAAGACTTTTGTATGGCGGCCATCTTGAAAAATGGCGGAATCCAAGTGATTTTGTGGCGTGCGCGAGCTGCTAAAGCAGCTCGCGTGGAGGGGTGTTGCTTTTTTTTTATAGACGCTTCCTATCGACTACGGTTCAAAAGTTTTGTTTGGCTTATTGTTCCGGAAAAAAATCTTTTGTATGGCAGCCATCTTGAAAAATGGCGGTATCCAAAATATTTTTTCATAATCGTAATCTACGATCCAGAAAACCCCCCGATGCAAAATTTCAGTCGGATCGGAGCAACTTTCAAAATGGCCGCCATTTTTTTTTCTTTTTTTTTAATATTTCCAACTTTTCCAAATTTCCCCCATCGTCCTCTATGACATTTGGTCGAGCACCCTATACCTATCTCTAACCATTCAAAAGTTATTAACATTTTAATTTTGTATGGCGGCCATGTTTTTTTGTATGGCGGCCATCTTTTTTTTCAAATTTTCAAAAATGGCCCAGGTTTTGGGGCATATTTAGTTCAAGCGGTACCCCCATCCGATTTATAGTTTTCGAGATCCCCTGAGCAGTTCCATCAAGGAAACCACTTTCTGGTGATTTCGGATTTTTCTGGTTGGTTTCAAAACACCCTCTATCCAACGGTACCAAACACTCCCCCCCACCATATCGGCAAGTACCACTTCTATTTCTGTCAATTATATGTCAGTCAGTCAGTCAGTCAGTCAGTCAGTGGTCTTTCAGTTTTATATTATATTAATTAATTAACTAGTATTTCGCCGCGTGCGCGAGCTGCTAAAGCAGCTCGCGTGGGGGGGTGGCTGCTGTTTTGTTTTAAAGCTTCCTATCGATTACGGTTCTAAAGTTTTGTTTACCCTTTTTGTTTTGAAATCAAACTTTTGTATGGCGGCCATCTTGAAAAAAAGCTGGATTTCAAGTGATTGTGTGGCGTGCGCGAGCTGCTAAAGCAGCTCGCGTGGGGGGGTTTTGCTTTTTTTTATAAAAGCTCCCTATCGATTACGATTCTAAAGTTATTTAAGTTCAGTTGTTCTGAAAAAATGACTTTTGTATGGCGGCCATCTTGAAAAATGGCGAAATCCAAGTGATTTTGTGGCGTGCGCGAGCTGCTAAAGCAGCTCGCGTGGGGGGGTGTTGCTTTTTTTTTATAGACGCTTCCTATCGACTACGGTTCAAAAGTTTTGTTTGGCTTATTTTTCCGGAAAAAAACTTTTGTATGGCAGCCATCTTGAAAAATGGCGGAATCCAAAATTTTTTGTCATAATTGTAATCTTCGACCCAGAAAACCCCCCGATGCACAATTTCAGTCGGATCGGAGCAACTTTCAAAATGACCGCCATTTTTTTTTCTTTTTTTTTAATTTTTCCAACTTTTTCAAATTTCCCCCATCGCCCTCTATGACATTTGGTCGAGCACCCTATACCTATCTCTTACCGTTTAAAAGTTATTTGCATTTTTATTTTGTATGGCGGCCATGTTTTTTTGTATGACGGCCATCTTTTTTTTCAAATTTTCAAAAATGGCCCAGGTTTTGGGGCATATTTAGTTCAAGCGGTACCCCCATCCGATTTATAGTTTCCGAGATCCCTTGAGCAGTTCCATCTCGGAGACACCTTTCCATGGATTTCGGATTTTTCTGGTTGGTTTCAAAACATCCTCTATCCAACGGTACCAAACACTACCCCCCACCATAACGGCAAGTGGGAGATCAATTCTGTCAATATGTCAGTCAGTCAGTCAGTCAGTCAGTCAGTGATGGTCTTCCAGTTTTATATTATATTAACTAGTATTTCGCCGCGTGCGCGAGCTGCTAAAGCAGCTCGCGTGGGGGGGTGGCTGCTGTTTTTTTTTAAAAGCTTCCTATCGATTACGGTTTTAAAGTTTTGTTTACCCTTTTTGTTTTGAAATCAAACTTTTGTATGGCGGCCATATTGAAAAAAAGCTGGATTTCAAGTGATTGTGTGGCGTGCGCGAGCTGCTAAAGCAGCTCGCGTGGGGGGTGTTGTTTTTTTTTATAAAAGCTTCCTATCGCTTACGGTTCTAAAGTTATTTAAGTTCAGTTGTTCTGAAAACAAGACTATTGTATGGCGGCCATCTTGAAAAATGGCGAAATCCAAGTGATTTTGTGGCGTGCGCGAGCTGCTAAAGCAGCTCGCGTGGGGGGGTGTTGCATTTTTTTATAGACGCTCCCTATCGACTACGGTTCAAAAGTTTTGTTTGGCTTATTTTTCCGGAAAAAAAACTTTTGTATGGCAGCCATCTTGAAAAATGGCGAAATCCAAATTTTTTTTTCATAATCGTAATCTACGACCCAGAAAACCCCTCGATGCAAAATTTCAGTCGGATCGGAGCAACTTTCAAAATGGCCGCCATTTTTTTTTCTTTTTTTTTTAATTTTTCCAACTTTTCCAAATTTCCCCCATCGCTCTCTATGACATTTGGTCGAGCACCCTATACCTATCTCAAACCGTTCAAAAGTTATTTACATTTTTATTTTGTATGGCGGCCATGTTTTTTTGTATGGCGGCCATCTTTTTTTTCAAATTTTCAAAAATGGCCCAAGGTTTGGGGCATATTAAGTTCAAGCGGTACCACCATCCGATTTATAGTTTCCGAGATCCCCTGAGCAGTTCCATCTCGGAGACACCTTTCCTTGGATTTCGGATTTTTCTGGTTGGTTTCAAAACATCCTCTATCCAACGGTACCAAACACTACCCCCCACCATAACGGCAAGTCGGAGATCAATTCTGTCAATATGTCAGTCAGTCAGTCAGTCAGTCAGTCAGTCAGTCAGTGGTCTTCCAGTTTTATATTATATTAACTAGTGATTTGAGGCGTGCGCGAGCTGCTAAAGCAGCTCGCGTGGGGGGGTGGCTGCTGTTTTTTTTGTAAAAGCTTCCTATCGATTACGGTTCTAAGGTTTTTTTACCCTTTTTGTTCTGAAAACAAACTTTTGTATGGCGGCCATCTTGAAAAAAAGCTGGATTTCAAGTGATTGTGTGGCGTGCGCGAGCTGCTAAAGCAGCTCGCGTGGGGGGGTTTTGCTTTTTTTATAAAAGCTCCCTATCGATTACGGTTCTAAAGTTATTTAAGTTCAGTTGTTCTGAAAAAATGACTTTTGTATGGCGGCCATCTTGAAAAATGGCGGAATCCAAGTGATTTTGTGGCGTGCGCGAGCTGCTAAAGCAGCTCGCGTGGGGGGGTGTTGCTTTTTTTTTAATAGACGCTTCCTATCGACCACGGTTCAAAAGTTTTGTTTGGCTTATTTTTCCGGAAAAAAACTTTTGTATGGCAGCCATCTTGAAAAATGGCGGAATCCAAAAATTTTTTTCATAATCGTAATCTACGACCCAGAAAACCCCCCAATGCAAAATTTCAGTCGGATCGGAGCAACTTTCAAAATGGCCGCCATTTTTTTTTCTTTTTTTTTAATTTTTCCAACTTTTTCAAATTTCCCCCATCGCCCTCTATGACATTTGGTCGAGCACCCTATACCTATCTCTAACCATTCAAAAGATATTTACATTTTTATTTTGTATGGCGGCCATGTTTTTTTGTATGGCGGCCATCTTTTTTTTCAAATTTTCAAAAATAGCCCAAGGTTTGGGGCATATTTAGTTCAAGCGGTACCCCCATCCGATTTATAGTTTCCGAGATCCCCTGAGCAGTTCCATCACGGAAACCACTTTCTGGTGATTTCGGATTTTTCTGGTTGGTTTCAAAACACCCTCTATCCAACGGTACCAAACACTACCCCCCACCATAACGGCAAGTACCACTTCTATTTCTGTCGCTATTATGGTCTTTCAGTTTTATATTATATTAATTTTGTGATAGGTAAGTGACAAATGGTGGTCGTTCTTTTGGTAAAATCATTTTAAAAGTAATGCTAATTCAATGGAGTTAAACATACATTGTGCAAATAATGATTATTCTGAAATAATAACTATTCTGTTGATGATAATTCTGCACATCATAACAGTTTTAAGTTTTTCATTACAGTTTTAAGTACATCCTACCACCCGTCGCCTTTTCCGCTATACAACATATAGTACGTACTAATGTACATTACCTCATTACCATGACCATGTTACACCATTCAGTTTCGGTGATCATCGCTATTCAGAATCATGAAGGTATTAAACTGCGTTTCTTAAAAGGCTTGGCTTGCCAGATTACCAATGATCAGGCTGATACTTTGCAACTTCCGAGGACATCCAAGTTTTGATATAAGTACATTCACCGTCTTATTACAAGAAATGATTAAAATAATATATTGCTACTATTATGAAACTTAATTTAAGCATTTCGCTAAGATGGCTTAACCATTTCATCTGATAAATGAATGAAAACTATTAACTTGTAATAAGACGCATCTATATTACAAAAAGAACCACCAACCGAAACATTTGCTCTGGTTAGTGGCGCGATCGATGAACACCTTGCTGCTAATGACGTTGCCAAAGGGCAGAAACATCTGCATCAGCTCCGCATCTCCAAACTCCTGGGGCAGGTGGTAGATGAACAGGTTGCAGCCCTCCGGGCCCGAGATGGAGCACCCTGGGAACACAATGAAGTCTTTAAAGAACTTACAGGGCCGTCCGCTGACACCTGCATTCGGCAGAAAAGCTGGGAAAGCAGGTTCAGGGTTAATTGCTGAAGGGTTGAGTGGGCTTTGCTTTTTGTTAGTTCGAATTTTAAACAATTTGAAGCTGTTAGTTTGTGTGAAATCTTGGCTGTGTGATATAATTCTAGGCTTGAACAAACCGTATTGGTAAAACGTGTGTTGAATATTAAGCTCACTTTTCTATGGATACTAGTTGCGCACCGCAGTTTGATTCGCACAAATCTGATGAGCCGTTGAAGAAGTAACAAACACACAGACATACAAACTTTTGCATTTTTACACTGGTTTTGTTGTTAATGTTATTAATTGCATCTTTATTTTGTAATTCTTGGTTGCTATTGTAATAGTTGCACGTAGTCTTCGCCTATAATTATAATGGCATTTAGCCCAGATTCAATTTGAATGAATTTATATTTAATAGTAACGATGTACATTGTGTTGGCGTTCAATAAATAAATAAATTTGTAATAATATAGTGTGATTCGTTCTAAAAGTAATAGGTATATCGATATTCTGTAGAAAAATAACTGGTCATTCACTGCATTATTCTAAGAATTGAGATAATTCAAGATCATTTGCCATCCATCAAGCCCATGGGCACGCGTGGTCACATAGTCTGACAGAAAGCCCGTGTCACAGTAGAACTTGTAATCAGTAGGGCTGGCAGCCTGAATAGGTTGATGACGAAACATTATTCCTACCTTTCAAAATTAGTCTATCGGTTAGCAAATTTATTTGCAACATGTTACAACATAAACATACAGCACATACAACACAGGTGCAACATGAACACATATATCTGAACATATAGGTAAGGTACAGCGACAGACACTACAAAAGCAAGTGTAGTATTGTATGTAGCTAAAAGTGTTGCTAATTTAGCAGTTTGTGTGTCACTGTACATTCAACACAAAAACACACATTATAGGTAGACATGTGTACAAATAGAACTTCATAGCATTATATTTTCCAGCTGAATTACTAAATCTGGTTTTATAAAGTTTGTAAATGGCGTACTAGGTAGGTACTGCGAAAAGCTTTTTACGAAAACGTGAAACATTGCTGGGAAATATATTACTATGTTATAAAGAATTGTTTGGTAAAAGTCCAATGAAACTCATTATTTTAACAACCGTCGTATATTTATCAATTCGTCTATTTTTAGTTACTATTTGGTTGTTTTTCTTGTTTTGTTTTTGTTTCCATTCTTTAGTTCTAGTTTCATTGACTTTTCATCTACCGAGAAGAGGATCGACGCGCCAGTCCATGTATTTGCGGTTTTGTAGGATAGATATTGCTTCGTTTGGACTTACCATCTCTTTGCGAGGTCGCAATCGTAGACATCGGGGGTGGAATGGGCTGAGGGAACTGCCCATAAACCGCTGGGTAAGCTGTCAAACATTAATTTGCACATATTTGACAATGAATACCTATTGTTGCGTACATACATGCATTAACATGTACTATGTAAAGCTGCTAAACATGATATAAGTATATACATAGTTTTATGTAGTAACTTGTAAATGAAAAATATATCTAGACATGTGTCACTAAAGGTTGTCTACACTACTACCCAAAATTGTAATTTGATACCTCAATAATAATCACTATCACAAATAAACTACCTAAAAGGTCAGTCTACAACCTACATTATTAGTACAGGTGGCCTAAAAAGGCCACTTTAAACGAATCATAATATAATTCACTTTAGAAATCGCAAAATGGTCACTAGCTACGAATTAATAATAAATTATTATGAATTATGTAAATGAAATTAATAATAAATTATTATGAATTCGTAGCTAGTGTCCATATTGCGATTTCTAAAGTGAATTATATTATGATTCGTTTAAAGTGGCCTTTTGAGGCCACCTGTATTAATAATGTAGGTTGTAGACGGACCTTTTAGGTATAACTTGCTCACATTTAGATTTACCAAAAAATAAAAATAAAATTAAAAAACAGCTAAATACTTGGTTTCATTTTCTGATACACAAACGCATACCAATATTGAGTAGCGTGATTTAAACAGCCCAGTAATAAGTGGTAAGTGGTGTAACACAAATAATAATAATAACATATATTGCGACAGCGTGTTTATTCGAGCCATAAGAAAAATTATAACAAATCAGCAAGTCTTTGAGGGGTTTTCTAAATAATTCAGTTAACGGTTATTGATTACTACTTACTAATAGCTCAATGATTGATTGTTATATTTTTTCTTATAACTTGGTCTGCTGCAGTAACTTTGTGTTCATTTTTTTTAATGATCTTAACGTTATAACTTTAGCCGAGTTATGTTACCAAAGTCGTCGAATGAAAAGCTCTCCTTTTTATTCATAAGAGTTTTTTTTTAATTTTATTGTAGATATAAGTATAGGTCTAGTAAGTAGATACTACTTGAACTAAACTGCTCAAAGTTTTCTTTGGTAATGAAACTCGTTAGTTGAGAGATCATGATACTTAGGCGTTAGATTAGATGTACTAATGAAATAAAAGTAGTTATGTAAGTAATTAAGTATTCGAGCTTCTCATAATAGGTAGTGGTCTGGTTGGCAGAAGAAATTGTCGCAGAATCGACAGCTAATATAAATAATATGGTTTGTACGTATCATGGTCGGGCAACCTCAAAGCACTGACGATAACGACAACAATATTGTTTGCAATAAAGTCATGACACCAAAACATTTATTTACATATCTTTTTCCCCTTAAGAACATTCATTAATTCTTTATATGGCATAACTCGGTTATTCCAGGCCTAGCGCACTCCGCACTGTAGGTACGAAGGTACAAGTAGGTACATAGCCGGACACCGACGGCGGGTCGCGCGTCGTTAAACGTGCCGCGTCAGAAGGGATAAGAGCTGTGCGATAGAAAGAGAGGCGCTCTTTAGGTTAATAATAATATGACTGGTAGGTATGCAACGCTAGGCGAGTTGAATTGAATTTTATTGCGTCATAGCAAGAGTCGCTATTTGTTTAAATTTATTTGCGGAGTGATGCTTCTGATTCTGATTGTGATGTAATAACCACAGAATACTAAGGGATTAGTATTCTTTGGTTATTCTTGGGTTGAGTTAAAAAATATATTGGTAAATATCTTGGCAGTCATGGCTTCTCGCAAGCAAAACAAGACACTCACCGACTCCGGGAAATGGCTGCATGCTAGGATAAGCAGCATGTTGCAGCGCCGCCGCTTCGCCGTTCGGAAGCCCCTGCGCGGTCACTGGTACCGCTGAAACGAATTAAATATACAGTTCTACATAGACACAGTGGCAACAAAATAAAGAAATTATCCTAATAATATTATAAACGCGAACGTTTGTAAAAATGTATGGATGTACGTTTGTTACTCTTTCACGCTGCAACGGCTAAATGGATTGGGCTGAAATTTAGTATGGAGCTTATAACCTGAATTAACACATAGGCTACTTTTTATCCCTGGAAACCGCGGGTGAAACCGCAGGGCGCAGCTAGTATAGTAATAAAGTAATTGAACTGTGTCCAGTAAAGTAAGTAATTACATGGGCCGGTTACATCTGTCGACAAACCGATAACCGATGGGGTAAACGAGTTCTGGAGTGGAGACCATGCTTAGGCAAACATAGTGTAGGACGCCCTCTGGTCAGATGAGGTGACGACCTGCGCAAGATAGCTGGCAGCAACTACAGCAGAAGAGCCGAAGATCGGGCTCAGTGGCGCATATTGGGAGAGGCCTATGTCCAGCAGTGGACTCATACAGGCTGTTGATGATGAATTGTATAGGAAGCATTGCTGCGAGCTCAAATATGTGGTGTGTAAAAGTACCATAACAGCTGGTTATTCTAATCAGTAGATTTTGTTAGGAACAGTCTTGTCGATGCTTATTTCTGGTGAGTACTTAGGGAACTAGTGTATTATTAGAAAATTAAGTTGTTTGCATATATTTACATTGCTGGGGTAAGCATATTTAAAGCGTTCGGTAGTTTACGTAGACGTCTTCTTTTAGGGGACTAGAGTAGGCTGACTAGAGTCATTTCCAACACCAGTATACTAGATAAAAACGTAAAGGAGTTCGGCTTAGATACTAACGTCCTGTGAAGGCCTGATGGATGCCATTGGTGTACACAGCTTCGGGTGATGTGGGCTGCCCGTTGGTTTGAGCGGCCATGTTGAGCCCAGGCATCGTCGGCGACGGCAGCGGGTGTTGCATCGACTCCGGGGTCCGCCGAGCGTGGTACCACCTTCCTGCCAGTTCTGCCGCCAAACAGTAATGCTTGCATTACTGTATATCTACCTACTTCTAAGGCGACTACGTATACTTCCTTGTTCTCACAAGCGAAATTTCTGTCATCTTTTCCTACATCATAACATACGTTTTGCTGCAAAATTAATTTCAGCACTAAATACCCTTTCTTTTGATTATCAGGTTATGTACAGACAGATACATTTCCCCGAGACGCGTCTACCACGTTAAATGTTTAGTGGGTAACGAAAAGTGTGATGGATGCGGAAAAAATGTTATGGCGGGTTTATTCAAAGCAAGCTTAGTTACACAAACAAACAATCAAAAACATTGACACCAGTTACGTAACACGTAATCCACTTACAGTTTCAAAGGACACATAAGCATGTAACTTACGGTGGTATTTCGTTTAGGTCGACTGATTCTTTCGTTTGGGCAGCATCTCGAGAGCGAGACTTAAAGCCTCAATGATAGGACGCAATCAGCCAGCAGGCCAACAGTCAGGACGTATAAGCAGAATTCTAAAGCCAAGATACTTACGTCCGGTGAATGTCTGGTGGATGCCGTTGGTGTAGGCCACTTCTTGCGGAGGGGGCTGGCCGTTGGCGGTCTGTGCGGCCATGTTGAAGCCTGGCATAGTCGGGGATGGCAACGAAGGCAGAGCACCGTTCAGCGGTTGAGCGCCAGTGCCTATCGCTAGGCCAGAGAAATTTTCTGAAAGACACAAGACATTGTTGATGACTCTGGAGCAAAATATTTAAATTTGCATTGGTTTGATGTTTTTCAGTTTTTCTTATATCACATTATACACAAACAATAAACTTCATTTTAAAGTGTGTTCATCTATTGACCATGGCATGAAATCAACTCAATCAAGAACTCCAAAGCCGATGTTCATTAAGCTATATTGATATTACGAAGGTACTTAACAATAACTTACGCCAAACTATAACATACATTGATCCTGGCCCCTAACTAGGATTCCCTGTATCTAGGGAGCCAGAAACTACGAGGACCATGATCCCACAACACCCAGACGCGAAACAAATGCTTGCGCTTTTTCTGTGTATCATAAACATTTATCCCGTCGCGGGAATTAAACCTGCAAACTCAGTGGCGTATGAGATTTGAGCCAACCTGCCCAACCACAGAGGCTGACGCATACCATGAACGCATATCATGAAGCATGGAATATTTTGTAAATATGGTAAACTCACCAGATGTAGGCGGCACGACAGAGTTAGCCATTCCGTTGAGGGCGTGCGACGCGAGCGCAGTCATCGGACTGATGTATCCCTGCGCCGTCGCTGCGACCATCAGCGCGGCTTGTTGCTGTCGACACAAAGCGCTGATGTTACACATGCGTGGTACTCCATTGTTGGGTAGCAGTCTCTAAGTGATCACTTATTGTATGAAACTAAAGTTAGATCGACGTAAAGTTGCCAGCCTGTCGGTATTTTACAGGATACATCACGGTGAGTGTGCGAACTCCACATCCTTTCTACCATCGGACAACAAGACGTACGGAAACTCTGCATCCATTTATGGTTGACATTCCACCTGCCAGAACAAAGCGTTTCGCTTCAACTTTCATAATGCGAACAGCCAAGGAATGGAACACCTTACCAGCGTCTGTTTCCCGATACTTACAATCTAGGTGTCTTCAAGTCCAGAGTGAATCGGTATCGTCTAGGCAAGCATGATCCATCGTCGACCGCGTCATCACTTTCCATCAGGTGAGACAGCGGTCAAATGTTTGCATATCAAATAATAAAAATAAAAAAACTTGCTTCCGCGACTGGGTGATAAAGAGTATCAATGCAGCTAACATAAATGCTATGCTGTGTTTAAGATTAATTGAGCTTAATAACAATTAATGAATATTCTCATAGGGCAAATTAAAATAAACATAAATTATTTTTCAAAAAAAACTAAACCGACTTCAAAACCACAAATGGCACTCAAAAGTAATAGGTAGCAGATAAATAGTAACCCAGCCAAGTGTAATAGGTAGCAGATAAATACTATGTATATAGTAAGTACTACTTGTAGGTAGTATTTATCACCATTAAATCCATTTACGAATTGTTGTGTCTGTACTATTCACCGTTGAGGAGTTCCCTCACCGGAAGTCAACCCTGGGTGAAGCAGGTGAAGCAGTCGAATACAAACCTCCACCTTTAGAAAGTTGGTTACGAAAAAAACAAGAACCGACTTGAAGATTAAACTTATATTTTTTGTTTTTGCTATTTTTTTCAAAAACTACTGAATAAATTTCGATAAAATTTATATGGGACCACCTTTGAAGTATTACCTACCAATTAAAAAAAGAATCATCGAAATCAATGCATAATAAAATTGGCGGAGAAATCGCGTAACAAACACACAAAAAAAAAAAAAAAAACATACCGTCGACTTGTAAACCTCCTCCTTTTTGAAGTCGGTTAAAAAGGAATAGCATTGTTTTTTGGGATAAATGGTGCACTTTTGAAATTATGATCATTCAGAATACTGATTCAGATATTTTTTTGGAAATGAGTGACAATTGTTTTTCTCGTGTGAGTGTGTGACAACTGGTGTCGGAGTTTATAGATCGCCCGAAGGCCTCCGACATGGCTTAATAACGACTGATAGTCTAGTTTGATGAGCTAGGCCATCAGACATCGAAGGACGGCTATCATGCGGAATAGTTCGGATAGTGTTAAAAGTTAAGCAGTAGTTCCGATTTCTCTTGAATAGTGGTACTATCAGACATAAGACCGCAATCTACCTATTCCGAAACTTCACAACTAAATCAATTAGATTACCTACCTCCCTACTACCCAAAGTAGCAAAGTCCTAAAAGTCAAGTCAGCCAGACAGTCAGTGTACTAGCAAATCGAGACAGGCAACTTATCTCGACGCGGGCGAGTCGAATGGCCAAACTAATGGGGGGTATAAACCGAAACTTACGGGATCCCCGCCACTTAGTAGATTTGGACTGGAGCCACGGACTCGTGCACGCAAGTGTTGGTTTATTTCTGTCTTAGGGAACTAAATACAAACTTTCCGAGGATTTGAATGTCTAATTTAAGATGCCCAAATCAGTCTTCCCTCAATTAAAATAAAATAAAATTACAAGTGACTTTGTTGTGATACCTACTTATGGACATATTCTATTGAAGAGTGATTTTTGTGAACGACACTAATAGCTTTCCAATTACATACGTCACTGTAATATGGAGACCTGAAAATATGATCCTGAATTATAATATCTACCTACTCCATAAAAAAAGGTACACACTACAGGTCATTTTTACGGAACAAATTCCGGAAAGCATTCAAATATTCAGAATCCATTTCGAATAGTACAGAAAGCAATAAACATCGGTGACGGCAAAGCTCTCAATGCGCTCACATTTCGCATCAGAACATATTTACCGTTAGTATTTTACGTTTTATACCTACAAGAAGGTTTTCCTTAGTTAGGGATACAAGTTTCGGACGGAAGAGAAATTTATTGTAACTATGGCATGCAATATTGCAACCGCCTGCTCGCCCGCTGCGAAACTTTTGCCTTGTGCGCCGTGGCGGATAGTAATTTTCATTTTAGCTCTCGACACCTTTCTGCCATTATATTTGGAGTGTTTACGAGCAACAAATTAACTTGTAGTGACTTACCTGAGTTGTTAATAAATCTACTTAGATTTATTCGAGCAGGAAGCAGACAAAGTAATGGGGCATCTCGAAACGAATTTACATTCTGTGTAATTTTAACATTCTAACGCAAACTTAAATTATAAATGTTTATATTAAAAGCAGACAATTGCTCAAAAGTTTAGGTAATATTTAACCGGATCTAAGAAAGAATATGTAAAAAATTGGCTTATGATGATGATGATAACCAAGTATCTGGACCTAAATCTTGTATTGCGTGATCTTCCGAACTCACTCGGGTGGCTTCTAAACAAAGAACATATACTCTAGCTTCTAAATGAATGTAGGTACCTATAGATGTTTGTTTTATGTATCTACCTACTACTTATACAGTAATATATAACAGTCGAAGTCAAGATAAAAATGGTGGACAGGTGAGTAGGTGAGGCCTGCCAAAGTATTTAGTTGGACATAACTGTTATATTCACGATTCCTGAGAATTCAGTTCCGAGCTAGAAAAAATTAACACTAAAATTGAACGAGCACTCGTTCAATTTTATTTTAAGAGAGCGTAAGACTGGAACCATTTCTATTGAGTCTGACTGTTCTAGGGAACGACTTATGACATAGTCACCTGTTCCGTGATGACCTGCGCGTATGTTCCGTACGCGCCAAATTGGTTGAAGACAAAGGGGTTCAGGAGACTCATGTTCCCCGCCATCTGCTGCATCCGTCGCAGTTGTCGCTCCTTCTCTGTGTCAGCGAATTTCACTACCAGGCTTGAAGAGGCTCCCTGAAAACAAACATCACATAATTAGTATCATAAAATTTGTTTCACTGATTTTGATGCATGTGAAGTATTTTCGTGAGTGAGAGTTCCCGAGATAAGTATGACGTCATAAAGTAGCTATAGGTACCTATTTAATTTACCGACCTTACGTGACAGTAAATTTGGTGTCTTATCGTTGAAAGCAATATCGTCCAGACAAGCTTTGGACGATTGGAGAAATTTGTTAGTAAAAAGTGTGTCTCAATTTGAAAAAAGCCCTGACCTGCTGATATGTCTGATTACTTTTTTTTTAAATCGTATTGTCATACGTAAGTCAGTTTTTTAAGTAAGTTCTATAGAGGTTACGTCTTTCCTTTCTCTACACATTCGTACGTTAAAAATAAAGGTAAGAAGCTGCTAAACGTAAGCCTTTTCACCTCTATTCAAGCGTAAAGCGGAAAATAACATTCCACGCAAATCGCACGCATTTCACGCCAAGTCCCGCTTAAAAATTTAACGTCGGCGCCGCTCAGTGAATAGTGTAAACGGCTAAAGAACTCCCCTACTGGCAATCCCGTAAAGTGCGGCAACAAAACGTCCGACACAATGGCGGGAGAGCTAAACGCTGAGCGTTCACATTCATTATGTATTTGCACTCAGGGTACTAGCAAAAATGGCTTGCCGGTAGGCCGTAGGCCGGCGCAACAGGTTGGAGCCCCATGCTGTTGCAACAAGTTATTTGGGCTCACATCCAAAAATGCATCGGCCGAGACGGAGAACTTTAGTGGCTGCCGGAAAACTGGCTTCCTCTCGACCGCAATAGTTTCTTGGCCTTAATTGAGGAGAGGACAAGTCACAGGTCTATTTGGAAAAAACGCCATTGCTTTTGTATCGTTTACGATTCTAGCATTGTTCGAATATTTAGGAAACATTGAAAAAATCCTAATCATCTTGAAAGTATTCAGTTATTGTCAACGGGGAATATTCATAGGGCCCAGAACTAGTGTCATTGAGGTATGTTTTCTGTCTGCTACTGAGCACTGAGAACTTGAGAGCTACTAAGAGGAATCAGGTGCTTTATATACGTATCCTCATATATTTACATACATATGTTTGATCATAACATACACTTCAAACTAAGGTGCGCAGATACCTAATTTTATTGACCACCGTTACACTTGTAAGTTTTACTTACGTAAGTAATTAACTTATAAACTTACAAAATAGAAACACTCTTGTAAGTAGGTAACATCGTATTTATTCTTTAATTTATTTGCAGTCTTATGTTGCCTACTTACATACATTTCACGGAAGCAACTTACAAGTGTAAGGCTTTAGGGAAAATCCGGGTACATTTTACCTATCAACAATAGATTTGAAATAAAATCGTCCATCAATCGTATCTACAGCTGTTAATGCTCCTATGTTGGTATTCCGAACGTGACCTCGCATTTCGGTTATGGAATAATAATAAGTGCGAATTTATTCGTCCGACAATGTTTGCGTTTCCGATATTGATCTGCGCTCTGTTCACAGTGTGGTTTATGCTTGAAAGCGTTTATTGTTGTCGGTTTTTGTACTTATTTATAGCTGAGTCAAACGAAGAAGTGTTGGTTTAAAGTTTACTTGCCGTTTTCCATACGTTTTAAATATAACAAAAGCTGACAGCTTTGAATAGGTTTGGATGTAGTAAAATTCCTAATACTTATCTCAAACTCATTGCCCATTACTTAAGCAAAAATACCTATAGGTATATAATATTATGATACTATAACACCTGCTTATTTTATTCCTAAGTAGGTTAGTATCTTCATGAGTGCGTGAGTACAAATTAAAATATCTTTTTTATTCCTTTCCATCCATAGGTTGCCTGTATGAAATTGCACATAGCGATAAGGCCGCCAATTGTTCCTCTACTATTATATATAACTGTAAAGTTTGTTTCCTGTTCTGGTGTTCAATAATGTATTATTGTATTGTAAAACATCGTTCAAATAAAATTTCTAACAAGCAAAATATTAAGAATAATTGCATTGCCTTTTTAGTAGGTAAGGACACTAAAATAACTACTAAAATTAACGATGCAACTTCCAACGACGTCCCTGAAAGGACTCGAAGGAATGATGGATCGCACGCTTTGCAAGTTTTAATATAACCCTCAGTAGACAATTTGTATAAAGTTTCAACTTACATCGCGCGATGGTAAATCCCAAAACATAATTCTATGAAAGGTAAGATTTATAAGCTATTAGATAACTTCATACTCGCAGCGTTCAGCAACTTTGTAATGTAATGGAGTTTGGTTAAGTCATTAAATTAATTATTATTTATTAACTAGAGAGATTGATGACGGTAGGTATAATAGGGCAAAACTCCGCTTTGAAGTAATATTACTGATTACTCGCGTACTCTTGTATATTACTCGGGATATTGCATGTTGAGATATTAAGGGACGGAGAACGCCACTCAGAAATACACCAACCGAATCAATAGTACCTACCTACCTACATAAGTGTACGTCTTCACTACATAGTATAAAACAAAGTCGCTTTCTCTGTCCCTATATTCCTATGTATGCTTAAATCTTTAAAACTACGCAACGGATTTCGATGCGGTTTTTTTAATAGATAGAGTGATTGAAGAGGAAGGTTTATATGTATAATAACCGTGCCAAGCCGGGGCGGGTCGCTAGTTATGTATAAGACATACCTACTCTTAAATACTGAACATTGAGAGGTTACAAATTTAATCTAGGTACCTGCACTTATATTGCCTGAGGTAATAACCTATCTATATTTAAAATGTTTTCACGACATCCACGCGTTCAAAGAGAGGTCTCATGAGAATATATGTAAGTACTTCTATTGATTTATACAGTGCCACGTTAATATAATATGCGATACCTATATATAAATAGGTATGCATACCTATTGACAACCTAACAAATTATTTGTTATTGCTATTCTTATGTGAAGCCAATCGTTCATGACAAATGGGGATAACCTCAAATACAATCTCAATAACAATACCTACTGGAAAATTTGAGCTTTTTAACATAATCGAGTGACGAGACGAATAGGTTGTTCGATGAAGTAACACGCCTGCCCGTAATAGTTGCAGCACTACCACATTGTTATCTAATATTCCCCGCGGCACTGCACTGCTTTCGTCTCCTAAGTCTCAGAATGCCTAGTAATTTTACTGACTATGTCTTGAAACCGGAACACGGTAATTCTTGCGCACAACTCTCCTCTCGCATACGAGATATCTATATACCACCTAGAGTAAAACATGTTCGAACCGGCCATACCTATTTCCAAATACTAATTCTAATTAGGGACTGGGCTGGACACATTTGCCGCGTGCCGAACGAACTTTGGGCCAAAATAACAACAGAGTGGTCTCCTAAAAACAGCCGACGGCCCCGCGGCAGGTCTCGACGGAGATGGCGGGATGACCTAGACTCCTTCATGAAAGACTGGACGACAATGGCGAAGAGTCGTGAAACGTGGAAGAATGAAAGGGAGGCCTTTGCCCTGCAGTGAGACACTTTAGGCTCTAAATAATAATAATAATTCTAATTTCAAATTGGTGCAGCAGAATGTTTCAAGATGCGTCCCAGAAAGCCTATACAGTATAACTGAGATACTTCCTCTGAGCCAGACAGAGTTGATAGCTACATTCCAGCATTACCAGTCCGCATTGTAGCGTCCAGCCGCGCGCGTTGATTGTGCCATTGTACGCAGCTCGGGACTGCGAATGTTCCGATGAGATAGCAGAAACACTTTTTGGGTGAGTTTTCCGGATGCTATTGAAGTTTTGATTGGTTCTTTATTACGGTATTAACTGAAATGATGGATTTCTTTTTTATTTATTTTTATATGGTTTATCAACAATTATTTAAATATGTACTTACCTATAACCTATATTTAAATTGTAGTTTATTGCAGACTGCGGTATCGTTTCTCTTTGGACTACCATCGTAGTAAATAAATATTATTTCTGATATACCTAGAGGTTCCTGCATTCAGAACAAACTTCAACGGAAAATTAAATGATTATAATCACATAAAACCTCTCTTTCTTCATGGCTAATCTGTTTTCTTTTTCTGTTGTTTCTGGGAAATACTCCTACCCTTGCATGATGGTGAGTTGCCTGCATGTAAACTACAAAAGCAAAAAGCATTGAGCTAAGTATTTACTTCCTCCTTCATCAATTTAGAAATCTCCTATCTTCCTCCCTATCACAACATCTTCAGGTCCAACATCCATGCCTAATGCACAGCTAACGCTAGTCACAGATGGGAAGCGCAGGCTATTATGATCTAATCCTTCTCCTCCCCCACAGCACTTCCGCTGCAGCCTCTGTTCGCTTACTTCCGCTTGCCCCGGACAGGGGCGAACTGGTTAATTAAAGCAATGGACACGTATTTGTGTCAAAGGCGTCTCTTGCGACAATGACGACCCAATTTCCTACATGTTGAAGAAGATAATTATAAAAGATGCATCGGATATTGAGTTGATCGAGCGGATGGCGGATTATGGCTAAGATTAAGGCCAGATATTTTAATATCCGGCTGATCGCTCCCCTGGGGAAATAAGCGTTGTGTGAAGGACCAACAGACCTTCAACCGGTATTATCTGCTCTTTGCTCAGGGGATATAAGAGATTAAACGCTGGAACGGCTTTAACCCTCTCCTTTCCGTCTTTCACCATTGTGGTTATGACTAGATATCACGAAGTTCAGGGTTAGAGATAGGCGTGGCGCTAAGCATCTGGTTTGCATAACAACGACTCGTTTAGTTGTAGGTATCATACAAAAAGAAAAAAAAATATAGAAGGTATAGTACCGTACTTCAGTATACGTGGGTAACCCTAAGCTAAAATTACTTACTTAGTTGATTTAGGCAGCGCTACGTGACAAGATTAAATCTGGACCCAGGACAATAGACCCACTTGACCGTCCCTTATGTCCGTCCCTGTTGAAGCCCACTATTAAGTGTCAGTTTGGCAGGAAACCCTCTGTCTCCCACCAGTTATTTACTGTTGATCTCGATCCGTCCCACCATATCTCATACACATACATACACAAATATGTACATATAGGCCCCGCAATCCGTCTGTTTGTTTAGGTGAGATAGGGTCACCGTGGCGACGTATTTTTGGGCCGACACAGGGAAATAAATCTCGGTTGATGGAATGGTCGGTCGGCGTTCCAAACGACGAAATATGTGCTATATTTATGTTTGACTCGCAATAGATTGTTATTGTACGATTGTTGTTCCGATACGGTTCTAATTTAGAAATGGCTTTGAGTGATTGGTTTTTGTAAAACTTTTTCACTGCGTTCAGGCACGTTTGTTAACAAACTCGTTTCATTACTCTATTGGTTAACAATGGATGTTAAAAAAAACATCTGTAGTCGTCGAATCTTTAGTTGGAATTTCCATTTCACTATAGATAGGTAAGTAAGTGCTCACGGTAAATAATCATACAGAATTTCATTTCTGTTCATGCAATAGTGTACTTAAGCTCATGTTGAAACATTTTTTTAGCTCTTTGATGCGAACAATCTCAGTCACTTTCATTACCATATTTTAGCCAGTATTTAAAAAATTATACTGGTAGGTTTCTCGTATGCGAGAGGCCGTCTGCTGGCCGTGGCCAAGCAGTAGTGCCCAAGCATTACTGTGTTCCGGTTTAAAGGGCATTGTAACCAGCGAAATTACAGATCATTATGAGACTCAACAGCTAATTGTCTCAGGGTGGCGAGCGCCATGCAGCGCTGCGAAGGATTTTGCGAAACAAAGTTTGGGGTGGTGCTGTTTTGTTATGGCCTGGCGTATTGCTTACCACCAGGAAAACGACCAGCTCGTCTCGCCATTCCTAACATAAAAAAAAACAGTAAAAAGAGGATTACAAGAACGCTCATAAATTTAGTCAACTACCTTACATACAAACCTCACAACTGCGATAAACACCCAAAGCCTGCTACAAAGCCTCGAGTTACAACTAGCGCCGTAAGCTTATCTGCTTAACCTATTATAAACGCGAACACGTAAATTATTAACTTAGCAACAACAATTAAGATTCTAATAATGCTCAGTTAATGGTACTGAGCTGCGTAACGAATGGGCCCCGCGCTACGCCGCCCCGTCGCCCCGCCGCTACGTCGTTACGTCGCGCCGACGACGCGCGACGCGGGACCGACGCGATTGCGTAATAAACGTAAAATACGCAATAAACAGCTTGGATTGTATTTAAACGAAATAGCTTGTTATCGGGGAAAATACGGAGTTACGCAGGCGACGCGACGCGTAGTTAGAAACGGTGGGAATCACGTGACTTCTCGGAGTGAAAATAATATCGGAGATGCGCTGAAAAACAAAATCATCTATTATATATCTATCTATTATATAATTCCGTATTTCTTTCTAATTCTTCTAATAATACCTAAATGTGAAAGTTTGTGTGATTTTGATGATATTCGGTATTTCAGGTCTTCGGGTACTTCAGGTCTTAGAATATGACATTATAATATTATCTACTATTTTTTACCACGTTATTCACTTTCTTGTTTGACTGTCTGTCTGTCTATTGATCCAGGTGGAATCTTGCAACTCAAATTTCGTGGACTTCCCGATTAGCTCTCATGCTGAAACTTCCAGGTTAGCTCACAACTCGATGACCAGGCATTCTAAATCCATTAAGGCGCATGAAAACGTGGTTTTTAGATTAATTTTCTAATTAACATTAATTTATCCTCTCAGGTAAACAAATCACGAGGGCAATTACCTAATTTTCAATAAATTCAATTGACCGAAACCGGTCCAAAAAGTATGGAATTAACGTACCTACTCGTACCTCTTTCATCTTTTGTAAAATAGAAACAAACTAAGATAAAATACGTTTACAACTGACACAGGTACGCACAACATTTACATTTCATACAACATCAATACGACACATAAGTAATCTAAAAACCATGGAAACAATGTAGGTAACGTTGCATAATAAACACGGACTTACAAACTAACATAAAACATCAATGAGGGATGATAGGGTATATTCCAGAAATCCCCATATATTTCCCACTGGTGGAGTCCTTGAATATTTTTCTCTCTATAAAAAGAAAAATAGTAAAATGTTTTATTAATGGTTAAAATTATGATTTCACAGAATTAAAAGTGGAAAACAAATGAAACATCTTCGCTAGCCGAACCGAAGTTGTTAAAGGTTAAATAGGTAGGTACTCCACGTTTAAAACGAGTTATTCAAATATTAACAAAGCGACTGCCAAGTACAAGGGTTAATTTAATTTGGAACTGGATTAGTTTCGAGTATCGAGCTTCACAACTAAATTCTTGTTATGTAAGTAAGTTGTAATTTGAAATTCGTTCAGCGAAGACACCGTGCGCGATCAAAATATCAAACTGCTAAACTTTTACTGCGATTTCATAGGTATACAATCAAGATGGATTTTTGAAATTGGTAGTTACTTCTTCGCTTTTCTATTGACGCAAGATAAGATGCAATCCAAAGTTCTAATGGGTGGCACTGCCATCAATCTTATCAGGAGTACCTATAACATATACGATTTTTCCGTATATGTTATAGATTATATAGGTTGTCTGAAAGAGATCGCTTTAAGCGAAAAGACCGCCCATTGTTACACCATTGTAAACATTTAAGTTGTACTTAATTTCTATATTTAAGGTGAATAATAAAGTGTTTATACTTACCTATCTATCTATCTTGCCCATATCTTTAAATAATTAACTATAAAACCGTTACATAGAATATCTTGACAGAATAATGACAAGAAATTCTTGTGCCTAATTACTTTTGTATTAAAACGTTGTTAGATAATCTTGCTATGAGAGAAACCTTGCCCTTCCAATCAATTTCCAGTCATAAATAGACGAAGCTACCTAACAACCGCTTCTTCTATAGAGTAACTAAATCAACACGTGTATATCACATCACAATAATATTATAATGTAAGTCTGGTAGTGTATTTATGTGTGTGTTTTTTAAATCCCCGTATGCTCTGCTTGTCCACAGACCAGACCGCGTCAGGGCCGCGACATGTGTGTGTGTGTGTGTGTTTGTAACTCTTCACGCCGTAAAGACTAAACGAATTTAGATGAAATTTTGAATGAAGATAACTTATACGCTGGATTCATAGGATACATTGCATCTTGGAAAAACGAACACTTCAGCGATGCAAAAGCGACCGGACAAATGTTTGTGAAAAGAAAAAAAATCGCACGCATTTGTCATGCATTTCCCTTCAAGGAATCCTAGTTACGGGCCAGGATCTATGTATGTGATCGTTGGGCGTATTTATTTATTTATATTTTTAGTTCCCGAAGAAGCAACTGCAAACCGAATTATACGCGGGCAAAACCGCGCGGCGCAGCAAGTGTATCGAATTTCTCAAATTTCTATTTAATTAATATTCTATTAGCCGTGTACTTAATCTACAGCGCCATGTTACAGCGTTAATAAAGGTACACGATATTATCAAGATATTATCGTCTATAGTTGTATTAATCATCGGAAAACCGCACCAACTTGGGGCCCCCTTAATTGAAACACAAATAGGTAGGTGTGATTGGAGCTATAGAGGGATTAAACTAGTTTAGACCGGTTTAAATCCCTTCCGTGGGTTTTGTGCCAGTGGTCGCGGGTAGCGAATATATAGGACCAACTTGTAAACGCGGTCACGTAAGGAAATGTTTCGTCGCTTATATACATATTATACTGGAAAGAAAAGGAATGTTTTAGTTTCCTGACTCCACAAACCATACATGTAAAGCTGTACGTACAAATAGTAATAGCCTGGAATAATAAGACCGCCCATTGTAGCACTTCAGTTTTTAAGTTTGTTTTTTCCTCTTGTTATAATTTCTGGTGGTGCAACAATAAAGAGTTATCTAATCTAAGCTAGTGTATGCACAGTTAGACAATCCCTGTAAACTGTGTTATATGTACTGCTGACTATAATAATATTAAAGTATAAAGTGTTCCATAATCAAAAATGTAAGAACTGGTCACGCACTTCTTGCATTTCTAATTTATTTATTTATTCTTAGATTCAGAGCTTTTTTTAGTAATTCATAACTGTACTGTAACTTAACAATTTAGGTATGTATCAATTATTGCGAGAACAGGTGTTAATATTGAGGCAGTCGCAGCTTATGTAAATTGTAACTAATAATTAATAATGAATATTATTACTGATACTGTCCATCCAAAGGTTGTCTGGAAGAGATCGCTTTAAGCGATAAGACCGTCCATTGTACTACCATTGTAAAGAGTTTTATGGTATTATTATTTTTATTGTTTTGTATCTGGTATGCAGTAAAGAGTTTTGTAATTGTAATTGTAATTATTTTCAATTTGTGTATGTGCGTTTTAGGATTACCTATACGTGTCTGAAGCATTTATTTTATTTCAATGCTGCTATACTACGGAAAATGTGCCCAAACATGTCACTACGTACGAGTATCACTTAGCGGATTCCCTACTCGTTGAGTTGAGAATAAGAGGCTGAACCACACTATATTGTTTCCCTTTCATTTCCACGACTAAGCTTTGTCGCTAGCAGTGAGACAAGAGCCTTTCAAAGGGACCAAAGGCGTGAATGCTTAGGGCGGGCCTTAAGGCGTTTTAACATCAGTTTGATTAGTGAAGCGATTTGCGCCTAATCGAATTATGAAAGTCGTTTCCGCTGAGCTCCAAATTTAAATCCAGCTTTGAAAAGAAATTCAAAAAGCCATTTATATCTATGGATCGAAAAGCTGGGGTTATCAAAAAGCTTTTACTAAGTATACGGCAAAACTTGATAGATTTTGTTTGGAAATTCTGTTTTGCGATTACAGGACTAAATCATCATTGATCATCTATCTATCTATACTATTAAAACATTCTAATTATAAATGTTTGTTTCTTATAGACCCAACATAGATAAGAGGGTATGTTACATGAAAACTGGTTGAAGAACTACGAAAATACAGCTTAATCTCTTCATAATATGCGTTTTCTGGTGTCTACGCAGACAAAGTGAAGCAAAATATAGTTACTTACATAAATATGTTATTTATAAAACAAGTAGGTATATTTTACCACAAACGAAAACCGTCTTCAATGTGTGTTCGAGGTCCAAGGTCAAATATCGATGAAATTGATATGGGACCACTTCCTAGCTATACTGAACCCTATGAAAAATAAAAACAGACTTTAAAAAAATAACAATCAAATTGAAAACCTCCTCCTTTTTTTTTAGTCGGTTAATTATGAAGGTATAAATATATTCTTCTGACAAATAACAAAATAACATCGACATTTGATTGTTCCATTGTCTATCTTTTAGCTCTACTATTAACTAGGTCTAAGCTTTCGGCGGAAGATTAGTGGATCTAGAAACAAAATCCCTCGTGGGAAAATACAAGAAACATCTCTACCGTCTTTCTCTACCACGAGAAAACTTATGTAACTAGGCAACTAAACCCGACGCCCTTGATAGAGCCATAAAGCATACGCTCTACTCATCCCAAAAGTAGAGTAGTATTAGTAGAGTAGTAGAGCTAAGAGTTAAACCGGTCGGTAGAGCTTTACCACCGTTTTATAGAGGGCTCTAGATGGACGGAGTAATTGTCTTGTAGAAAGCTGAGGGCATACTGTAGTTCTGTAAATCTTGGAATATATTTAAAATACTAAAATTGAAATTAGTATGAAATATACTGATCAATTTGACAGCCTCTGTGGTGTAGTGGTTGGGCAGGTTGGCTCAAATCTCTACACCACTGAGGTTACGGGATCGGTTCCCGCGAACAAATGTTTGTGCAGAGTAGCGCAAGTATTTGTTTCGTGTCTGGGTGTTGTGGGACTATGGTCCTCATAGTTCCTGGTTCCCTAGATACAGGGAATCCTAGTTAGGGGTCAGAATCTATGTATGTGATCGTTGGACGCTATTTATTTATTTATTTTTAATGAAAGCGGAAGTAAATTACCAATCAACTGATATCATGTAGGACACTAAGATATTTTAAAATAATTCATTTTATAACAAAAAAACCGACTTCAATTCCGATATATCTTCGTAGTCCAAGATCGAATTTCGATGAAATTTATATGGGACCACCTTGTAGCTATACTGAACCCAACGCAATAAAATTCAGTTCCAAATCGGTTTATAAATGAAGGAGTTCTGAGGTAACAAACACTAAAAAAAAACAATTGAATTGAGAACCTCCTCCTTTTTTAAACAAAAACATTCGGACGGACGGACAGACAGACAGACGGACAGCGGAGTCTTAGTAATAGGGTCCCGTTTTACCCTTTGGGTACGGAACCCTAAAAACACACTTGCACATTAATAAACAAACATTCGCATTTATAATACTAGTGTGAAAATATTTGGAATGAAAGGTACTTATAAAATGTTTAGACTTAGGTTACTTAGCAAGAATATTTTTTATATCTATCCATAAGGATGCTTTCATATCATATTGCACCAGCTTTTACCATTTGCGGCCTTGGCTCTCATTCCTTTCAGGGCATTGTTCCTCAAGAGGGTACGTTCTAAAAGCTACCCCCACTTAATTGGAATCTTTTACAGTTTACTCGCCAATAAAGGCAGAATCACTTAACAACGGGACGTAAGACGGATTTACCTTCGCTTTACAGATGTCGGGACGAGTGCCTTCGAGTGAGGATCTTTGTAAATTAGACTTAATGTCCTTCTCGAATGAGTTTTGTTATGTTTGACTGTTAAATTGGTAGTGCCTCATATGTTACAATGAGCTTAATCTTTGAAATTAGCATATAAATAAGAATATTTATTATTAAGTAAGATATGATAGTACCTTTGTTCACCACATAGTACCTTTGTTCACCACATAGTACCTTT
Organism: Petrophora chlorosata; assembly: GCA_951640565.1. Classification (NCBI taxonomy): domain Eukaryota; kingdom Metazoa; phylum Arthropoda; class Insecta; order Lepidoptera; family Geometridae; genus Petrophora; species Petrophora chlorosata. Next base: position 2,708,559 of record OX621197.1, on the reverse strand, counting down.
GTTCACCACATAGTACCTTTGTTCAACACATAGTACCTTTGTTCTCATATAAGTTTAAACTGTTGTCTCTGTATACTCTATTTTTTGTAATTCTGTTTTCTTCATTTTGTTAGTTTTATGATTTCGTGGTCGTCAAACAAATGTTCTTTCTTTTCTTTTTCAGACTTCAAAAAAGAAGAGAGTTCTCTATTCGATTGCTTTTTTTTTGTTTTTTTTTTATGTATGTTACCTCTATGAACTATGAACCGATTTGAAAACTTATTTTTGCGTTGGGTTTAGTATAGCTACGAAGTGGTCCTATATAAATTTCATCGATATTTGACCTGAAATTTGAAGTTAAATGACTTGGATACATTGAAGTCGGTTTTCTTGTTTGATAAAATGTATACTTGTTTCTATATATCTACCTAGTAGTATCTTCATTAAAATTTCTAGCGGAACATAAACTAGGCAGTGCCTGTATCTTACGTAGGAACCAATTGGGAACCCATATTCGTCAGTCAACATGTGACAGCTAGGTACTGTATATTAATTAAACATAATTTCGTGTTGAGTTAAACAATTATGTAGCTAATAGCTTCAGCAAATCCACGTGACGTTGATGCGAGGCCTAGTGTGTCCCGAGGGACAGACGCTGTTCTGATTTTGAGCGATTTGTTATAATTATTAGAATAGCTATGGATAGGTCAAAACAATAACAAAACGATAACTAGATTTAAAAGCAAATTCTAATGTGAAACTCATGATAAAATTATTACTCCTGTAAAATTATTTGAAATATTGATATTTGGGCACAATAAACTTTACCACAATGTAAGTACCGATAAAGCAGAATCACTGAACATTGTGCCGTAACTTAAGACTTAATATTACACTAAGTGGGAGGTCTTTCGTATATGACAGGCCTTCTGGGTAGGCATCGCTCTGCCAGTTATTCTCCCGTCAAGCAGCAGTGCGCAAGCATTACTGTGTTCTGGTTTGCAGGGCATTATCGTAGCCAGTGAAGTTACTAGGCATATGTGACTTAATCTGATGTTCTCTGTCTCGGGGTGATGAGCGCAATGCAGTGCTTGGCACTGCAATTGTTATGGGCAAGCGTGGCGCTTACCATCAGGTGAATGACTTGCTTGTCTTCTTGCTCAGTTGCATAAAAAAACACAATATGTCGAAGTACTTTCAAGTGAAAACCTTTGTTAATTAGACCCAATGTGATTCTTCTTGAAAGAAAATGTAGAATTGTTTTCTCAATTTGTCTGAATGTAAGTGAAGCTTTGCTTATACTGAATTATTTTAAGGGTATATGAAAAAGCCACAATAGCGGTCGTCCCTAAGACCGCCTATTGTATCTCAATAATAAGTTATAAGACTGTTTTTAGAATTGTTTCTTTTGTAATATAATAAAGTTCAGATCTACTGTAAAAGAAAATCTAATTGTTCTCTGATATCTGATGTCCCGAGGTGATGGGCGCAATGCTGTACTACGTAATACTTTTTCTTATATTAAAAGTTCTGGGTGGCAATGCAAATGCAAAAAAGCGTAGCGCTTACCATCAGGTGAACGAATTGCTCGTCTTATTACACAATACCATAAAAAATATGAAAATAATTTCAACTATAGTCCGACTCAGCAAAAACTATTAGAATATCTCTCACAAGCAAATATAGGTCAATCGTAAGCACTATACGGTAGTAAAATTAAATGTACGAAAACAGTGTCTACCTGGCGAACAAATAAACACAATTTTCGATACATAACAATGTTGTTATTCTCAGCGTTCGTTCAGTAAATATCGTGGGAACCGGGCAATCCTGCAAAGCCTTCTGTTTAATACCCCACGGTTATTTCCAAAACATACCAGTACTTATAACAATAGAGAAACTACACACATACATGTGCGCACACTCACAAAGGTTCACTGCAATACAAGTACCTACGCTTTATTGTATACCTACCACAAACAGTACCATCACAGGACGAGCAGAAAGTCGGCCAAATATCATCCCTATATAGTAGACATTCCGCCAATTCGAACAAAGCGTTTTGGTTCCACGTTTATAGTGCGTACTGCTAAGGAATGGAACTCCTTGCCGTCTTCTCTGTTTCCTGAAAATTATAATTTGGGCGTCCTCAAGGCTAGAGTGAATAGGTATCTTCTAAATCTACGTGCTCCATCTTCGGCCACATCGTCGCTTAACATCAGGCGAGATGGTGGTCAAACGTAGACTTAACACAAATAAAAAAAAAAAACAGTAGCATGACAAACATATACAACAGACATAGCAACGACGTAGTGCTACGCGACGTCTAGCCGTTAGTAAGATGCAACGTTCGCAGCGGTCACAACTTGGATGGGTGACCGTTTATCTGAGCGCTACACGTAGCACACTTCTTTATAGGACAACAGTCGTTCGGCCATGTCTGAGGCTTCGGAGCGGTCTAAAAACTCCGACGCCAGGGTTGGCCACACACCCACACGAGAGAAGAAGTGACATGAAAAGAGAGTCTTCGTTCGTTCTTAGTAAATCTATTCATCATCAGCCCATTACGTTCCCACTGCTGGGACACGGGCCTTCTCTTAGAGAGAGAATGGGCCATAGTCCACCACGCTAGCCCAGTGCGGGTTGGTGGATGTCACATGTCCTTGACTTTTTGTGAAAAATTCTTGGACACGCCGGTTTCCTCACGATGTTTTCCTTCACCGTTTTTAAAGCGAGTGTTAAATCCGCACATAACTTAAGAGAGTCAGTGGTGCGGGGCCAGCGGGATTCGAACTCGGGTGCGTAGGATCGAAAGTCGCACGTGCTCCCACTGAGCCACACTCGCTCCAAATCTCTTCATCTTACGTAAACAAGAGCTCGAATGATCAATAGTTGTGCACCACCGAATATTGCTTTTTTTGATATTGTCGATAATGTCCGGTTTGTTTTGTTATTGAATTTTATAAATTAGCATGCAATAAAGAGTATTGTATATTATGTACAAATGTTATGTAAAGTCTTTAATAAATGTATATTCTTACGACTTCTTCAAAGAAATTCCTAAAAGACATGACAAATATTTCACTGCTCACTTAACGCACTGTACTTATATCCGAAACATAGCTCGATAACTCAAGGAAAGAATTTCAACTGGCCCTCGCGAGTTTGGGGCGTGCAATAACGGCCTTTTGTATTATTCATCGTCCAATTATTGTAAAAGGAGTTTTGTGTTTCCCTACTTTCCTTCGTAATAAGGCCCAGGTAAGAGCGCTTGTTTAGTTCCAACAATTGGCCTTACCCCACTCGATCCTGTTTTCATTATTGAATATTATATCAAACGTCTCAAGGAGGAAATCCTATTTTGTGAGCATTGGAAAATGTCTGGTATTGGGTATTGTCATACCGTCGGGTGCTCTGGATTGTTTAGGATCACTTGTAATTTAATGGGGTACGTTATATCAATTTGTTTTATCTCTGGTGGTTTAAATGTCTGAAGTTAAGGACAGTAATATGATTCCATTTTGGTCGATGTTCTTTATCTTCTAGGTAGTTTTTCATTCTACATTTTATTCTGAGATCAGTTATTTATCATTCAATAAGCTCTGTGCATCTTCGTCTTTGGTTTTCTCTTTATTCCCTTGGGAATATCTAAATATCTTCTCTTATTGAACCTCTAGAACTCAAGAGAAATTCATGATGACTAGTCAGTCAGTGTCATTTGCCTTTTATATAGATATTTTGTCAGAATCCAGTAAGTAAATTCCAAAGTTTTACGTACAACCGTATCAAAGGCCTTACTACCCGGAATTAAGGCCTTAAAATACACGGCCAAAACTTGTAAGGCTTGGTCCCGCCTGTAAATCGCGCGACCACGTCCTGTCGTGGATTAATTCGGCTTATTACATGGTCCGTGGAAAAAGTAGAATAAGGCCCGTAATCCGCGCTGCCTGCAATATCGACAGGGCCGCAAATTAAACCCTGGTTGGTCTGCACCCGCCTTTATGGCCTGGCCTTTTTCCGCATTGGTCATGTTATACGAGTGTTTTGTTTTTTTTTAACATATCCCCACACATTATAAAAAAAACAAGTAGTTTGCTAAATTGAGATTATGGTATACAATATAAATTATGTTATGATGGTTTACGAGAGTCGAGTAAAAATAAAATAACAGACAAGTATTGCCTATTGCTATGCAAATAAAACTATCAGTGAAACTGATACATTTATCATTGCTGCTATTTTTTCTATTGTGTACGCGCTTTTTGGAATATGTTCCTTTTTTATTATATGAGTCACGTCAAAAAACAGAAAATGTTAAGTTATTGCTTAAACTTTCATATCAATAAATAAATTAAGGAGTTATTTGTTAAATAAATGGATATACCAAATAAAATATGTGATATGATTTATAATTTATTTTTCTTGGTAAAAATCAAAGATTAAGCATATCATAATGTGTGCCTACCTTTGCTTACGCATACCTAAACTTAAAAAAAATGTTTTTACCTAACGATCATGTGTACTCTGTTAATTGCAAACGATAAATGCGTATATTAATAATCCCTAGCTTTGCTTCCATTAACATTTTAAGAAACCTTGTGCCCTACTCCAATTTACTCCGGAAAAATACAAACCTCGAAACTTTTGAAAAGTCCGGCCATTCATTCGAATCGTACCTACATAGGGGACAAAAGGTCATAGAAATAGTACTATTACTGTCAGTCCGGTCCTTGAACTAAGCCCCGGAGTGCCGGTGTTCGAATTCAGTGCACAACCGCGTATAAAAATGTTAGTACTAGTACTACGGCTATTTAGATCCGACGCGGTGCACAAACATCCTCATCATCATCGGCCCATCACGTTCCCACTGCTGGGACACGGGCCTTCTCTCATAGAGAGAGTATGGGCCATAATCCATCACGCTGGTTCAGTACGGGTTGGTGGATGTCACATGTTCTTGAATTTTTGTTATTCTTGGACATGCCGGTTTCCTCACGATGTTTTCTTTCACTGTTTTTAGAGCGAGTGCTAAATTCGCGCATAACTTAGAAAGACAATGGTGCGGGGTCAGTGGTATTCGAATTCGGGTACGTCGGATCGAAAGACGCACGTGCTCCTACTGAGCCGCACTCGCTCTCCAACATTCTAAGTTTGCATAATTTATTAAGTTATTAAATCGTCAAAGGGCGCATTTTTATAGCCAATTTGAATAGAGGCGTGTCTTTAGCCCACCTACTTCGTACAGTACTATGTTTGGGACTGTCGTAAAGTTAGTGGTCTCTCTAATTTGGTTATACAGCCGCTTTATTGCCTGGAAACATTTCGTCACTATTTTGTGGTCGAATTTACCTTTATTTTTAGAAATAGAACAAGCGGTCGGGGCCCTATCAAATGAAAGTAAACTTGTGAGCAATGATGATAAAATATGGTCGATAAACTTTATCAATACACTTTTCCAGGATGATAAGGTATTCCATGTCCTATTCCTATATCCTCACAAGCTGCTTATGTTCACAGAGCCTTAAATTACTTGACCGATTAAAACATATAAGGTATCGTTGGATTTGCCACGATTGGGCGCGTGTAGGGTATATTTTTCCGTAGTACATCAAAGCTTTTTTCTAACCTATACTGTTCCTCTGCTGAACAATGAGCTCCCACATTTCCTTCCATAAAGTTATGAACACAAAAATAAAAATCATTAGATCCTATCATGATGCGTATTTTCAAATCAAACAGTTTAAAGACAATTAAAAAAAAAACGCCTGTGGCAACAATGTATGATGTCGAACAATAATGTTAAAGTATTTTTCTCGATTTATCATATTCACTCTATTACTAAAAACAATTAAAAATGTTAGTTTAAAACTAAAACCCGACTACGACAAAACGCTTACTAAAAAGTCTAAAACAAGAGTAAGTCGTAGTCAGAAGAATCTCAACACCGAAAAGTATGATGACATCTGAATACGACTTACAGTTGTTTTATACTTTTCAGTAAGCATTTTATGTCGGTTACATGTAATAATTTTAATTATATACTACATGAACTATAGGAAAACCAAGTACAAGATAAAAAAAGGCTAGGTTCATATGATGTAATGAATAAATATTTTTTTGCTACACCCTAATCTACAGGCTCCAGGTCGATAGTTATGTAACTATCGTACACTGTATTGCATTATTAAATAAATAAATAAATATTGTAATTCTTAAATAAATTAAAAAAATAACTTTAATAGATTATTGACAAATAATTATTAAATATTTATTATATTATTAAATGATTATAATGTGAACTTAACATAGATAGAGAAGACCAAGAGTCAAAAAGCTCACCCCCACATCTTACAAAACTGGACTTCCCACACCACACGCTTCACTCGCAATTTCCTTCCTCGCACTTGTAAGATGTGGAACGACCTACCTTCGTCGGTATTTTCTCTGAGCTACAACATGGAGTCCTTAAGGGTCGGCAACGCATCAGTAATGCCTCTGGTGCTGCAGATGTCCATAGGCGACGGTAACTGCTTACCATCAGGCGGGCCGTCTGCTTGTTTGCCGACACATTAATTAAAAAAAAAAAGTCCAATGTAACAATGTGACAATTTTATGAATAATAATTAATTTAATTTGACAAATGTATACATATATAATAATCAAACGACAAGGGATAAGTGACTTACTCCACTCAAAACGTGCAGCGCCCTCACAGGGCACATGTAATAACTATGTAAGACATTTCTAACACCTGTCTGGAACATTACGTGTAAGCATGATTAAATGATTAAAATAGAGAAATAAATATAGTATAATAAATTCCTATATTTATTCCCCACGGACGGCTAGGTAATATAATTTCGTAACTCAATAACTTTCGACCTAGCCCTGACTTTGCATAGGCTTCCCACATTACTCCGGTACTTGTCATCAAAAGAATAAGCAATATATCGGGCTTATCTTATAAAAGGCCATAAATAAATATGAAATATGGCCAGCTCAGGTGAACAGATCGGCGGGACTTCCTAATCCATATTAAAACGCTTGTCTTCATAAATTATTTTGAGGTAAGCAGGCCGTGGATTAGAAAAAGTTGAGGGGCTTCCAAACGAGCGTTTAAACCGCCAGGCGGTACGCCCGCTCGTAACTCGAGGCATTATGCCAAGTCATGCATGTGTTATAAAAATCGGTTAAACGAGATACGGCTCAGCTCGCTCGACTTTAAGTTTTTATATACCGTGCAGGCTCGAATAATGGACGCTTGTGCTCGCAATTTCATATTTTTAAAGCTTAGAGAAAACGTAACTTGTTCTTAGAGTATGTACACATTGCAGTTTTACTTAGTGTGCAAATTGTAGCGATGACTAGACGACAGTTTTTGATAAAGGTTTTTAAATAGTAGAAAACAGGCGTTGGGATATTACTCGTATCTAAGCTTTGGGTAAATTATAACTACTTCACTTTTTTTTTACGCTTCATAATTTATGTTATGTTTGGCCACTATTTCGCCTGATGTGAAGCGATGATGTGGCCTAAGATGGAGCACATAGATCTAGAGAGAGACAGCAGTTGAGCGGCTGCTCAGACCCGTCTCCCCGATGGTTCATATGAATATTAAATCACATGAATATTAAATAATCAGACACAAAAAATATAATATGCTTCAGGGTGTTCTTTTACCATGATCTAACTAATTTAATTTCTTCAATTAATTTTCTTAACACTTCAAATAAGCATTAACACAGCACGTAACGTTACTAAATTGTACCTTCTTAATGCGAGCAGAAAACAAATATATATACATATAACTTCAGCTCTATAGACCCCCAATTCAATATATCTCCGACTCCACTAGACAAGAAACCGAGCATCTTATCGAATCAAGCCATAGACAAACCCGAAAGAGTAAAACGGATTCGCGACAAATTACATTCCAAATAATATTGTCAATGCGTATTCGTATAGAAAAAGCCCAGTAATATTGTAGTGATCGGCCGCCGGTGAAGCGTAAAAGTCACAGGGGAGATATAAAGGAACGAAATAAGGAACACATTATTTCCAGTGGGTCGGCAATCAGGATAAAAGATATAATCTTGGCTGTACTCGTCATGTGAGATGGAAGTGGCGAAATATTACGATTGTTGGTATAGACGGCGAGCGAAATATTTGAGTGCCGATTTTGAGATTAATTTTTTGATGATGCGAGTAGCTGGATCAGGCATTAAGAAAATTAATAGATGTTGGTAAAAAATCCAATTTTAACCTTATTGGTTGCCTTGCTAGTCTTTCCATTATCGAAAAAGTTTGTTATGTTTTAGTTTTAATTGATTGTTTTTTTTTTCAGAATGAACTTGTACCGAATTGGGACTAACTCATAGACTGACGTCACGAAAAAAATGCCGAAATAATTTGTACGTAATTTAGATTTAGACGACTATTTTATCTAAACTAAGATTAAAAATTGATGACACAAAACATGAAATAAATAACTTGTAGTCTGTGGTTTGCCCTTATAAGATGAAATAAAAACTTTGAAAATGGCTTTAATGATTTCTTAATCCGTCACAATCGGGTGAGATTTGTTGATTACTAAAACTATGTAAACCTTGTACCACAACAAATTGGACTAAGTAATATAACGTTTTTTCTTACAGTTATAACTTTCAACGATAAATATAAAACCAGAAATCCCCTGACAAATTCTCAAAAAGCCGGTACAGTAAGATAAGCCATCGTTTCTTCTGTCTGTGCTGGCGGGCTGGCAAATTGGATTCATTCAACCAATCAATGCCACCGCAGACTCTCGCTCTACGACACACTTTTCTATACCCCCTCTATACCCCAACAAATTCCTCTCTACCTGCTCTCTACGGAACCCGACGAAAATTGAGTTCCGTCTTCATTAGCCTCAGCTCGCAAGACGGGATTTAAAAAAACTTTTTCATAAGGCGTTTAGACCCGAGTCAAGTTTTCCATCAACAAAATTAAAGTACTCGCTTTAATATCAAAACTTTGCCTTAATGGATTTCTAAATTTTACATTTATTATCCGAGCGGGCTCCGTTACAAAGTAGATAATCAATTTGTATTAAATACACGGTCGTTTTTGAGCTTTATTTTTTGCTTAAAGGCTTTAGTTTACTCTGGGAGCTTTAATAAAAACTAGAGGTTGATTTGTTGGAAAATGTACGGTCAACAATACGAGACTGACAGGCTTGAGCCTGTAATAGAAACTAGAAGCCTTATGTTTAATTAAAATTCAATCAGAAGCCTCTACGTCTTCTCAGCAAAATTAATTTAATGCAATGAATTTAAGACTGGCTCGAATTGAAAACAATGTCTCACTTTAAATACCATCCATTTAACATTTACATTATCTCTAAACGACAAACGACTGTGCCCATTAATTCAAGACTGCACTGCAATAAAAAACTTTAAAAAGTTACAAAAAGAATGAAATAGCATTAACCGCTAAGTTTCGCGTCGCCTCTCGCTCTTGGCTCATTAATTTTCATCTTTCGCCTCGGTACCTAACATAATTCACTGTTGAACGCTTCCATATTACGTGATAAGCGTACTTTTATAACTGGGCAACACTGCACTTTTATATTTTTCGCTTCGAGTCGGTGGAGTGTCGACTACTGATAGCGGTGCTCTGTTTATTTATAAAGCAGCGCTTTTTCCGCTCAAAGTGGATACGCTTTCTTTTTTTCCGTTTGCGTCTGTGGCCCCTTAATGCGTATTGTTTCCTGCTTTTCAAATGTAGGGATGCGTTAAAAAGTGTCTGTTTTGTTTCAAAAGGTAATGGTGATCACGGCCCGGCCGGGGCGCGAGCGCCTCGCAGGAAGGACGGTCGTTAGGGTGGACACTAAGGTTAATAAATCTTTCATTCGCTCATCCGTAAGTTATTCATGCCGGCTCCTTCCTGGACGTTCGTAATAAAATTTTGAGATGAACTTTTGATGAGGACGAGACTTTGTTTAAGTAACAGCCAATTAGGTTGATTATGGAAATAGGTTGTTGAATAATTACGAAACGAAAACATTTTTTCGAGCTTGTTTCTCTTTCAATAAAATATGAAAAAGCAAATGTTATTTTACTGAAGTTTTTTCAAAGCTTCAATGTTGACGCAATGCGTTACTTTTCTCGAAAATAGGTATAATATAATATACCTAAATCCAAGGCGACGTACAGTCGGAGAGAAACACATTACGTTTTTATGTTCCGATAATAATTCGCAATCAATCAACGCTACGAGTTAGGTGTAGTTCGCGAATACTTTCTTACACGGATGAAGGAAACAGTACCTTAGATTGCTCTATTCGCCATCTTCTCTTTTTCTTCTTAACCCAGTTTCAGGACTTTCTACCTATTTTAGCACTATCTATGGTTATCTAAATAGTTCATTTGCGAAGCGAGCGCAGCGCTCTTGTAGCTACCCACCCTAAAAAAAGGTTATTGCATAATTAATTTTTAGAAAAAACAAAAACCGACTTCAATGTATCTTCGAAGTCCAAGGTCTGTCAATATAGATGAAATTTATATAGGACCACTTCGTAGCTATCAGTAGTAGCGAAAAGAATTTTCCAAATCGGTTCATAAATGACGGAGTTCTGAGGTAACAAACATAAAAGTATCTGAATATAAGTATCTGAATAAATAAAAAAGAAATAAAAAAAAAAATGGTAAAAAATAAAAATACAATCGAACAGAGAACCTTCTCCTTTTTTGAAGTCGGTTAAAAATGCGCAAATCTATCCATCTAGGCGCTATAAAATAATGTGTTTGTGGGCGTGTACCATTATGAAGGTACACCTTCAAACCCAAATCTCTGACTTAACCTTGTGTGTGACCCGTGCCATATCTTCCCTACTTGTGTGCCTTTACCTCTCGCCTGGTACGGTCACTGGGTTCAGTACAAGTTTTTTAATCATACTTTCGTGAGATCGCAACTTTTATTCGAGCTCCGTGATGGTATTTTCTGAGAAATGAAAATAGTGGAAATAATGTGAACATCATATCTTAGAGAAACAGTTTCAACTTTACATCTTATCGTTTATGTAATGTAATAAAAGTTTCCAATGCCAAGAAACTCGAATTAACACAAAATTTGTACTTATATTATGTAGGATAACTACGTTATGAACGATTTTGCAAAGTCATCCATGTTAGAATATTCCACTAGCATCGAAAGTTTACCAAAACTGTGAGGTTGCGTACAAAAAGCATTTCATTTAAAATCAGAGAAAACATAACAACACAGCCGCTCCTAAAGCCACAAACTACCTGCCTGCAACCAATGATTGGGTCCGAATATCACGGCCGAGATCCAAGAGCTCTTTATACGGAGCACCGCAAGGCTTCCCTTGTTATTCTATGCAAATTGCAGCACCCGGCCGAATGTAGACTAAACGGGCATTTCGGAGATTCGAGTTTTTATGCAAACAGACCTAAGTTATTCAAGTGCGCGCCTTTGCATGAAACTTGCATACAGAAATGGTTGAATGCACTAACGTTCATGCGCTTACCTCTTCTCCCTCGCCTTGTTACGGTATACGAATGAAATCATAGTTCCGAGCTGTATTTTAAGCGAACATTTCGCGGTTGTTTCGTTAAGATACGAGTTACAGCGCGGTGGAAATATGAATGAATGAATTACATTATTGCTGTGCCTTTGAGATGGGAAATTTGAAGACAAATGACTGGAGTGTGAATATACCTACACTTTATAGAATGGCTTTATAGACTGAAGCTTTGCACGTTGAAGGTAATAGTGAACAAAAAAAAAATCCTTTATGCTCTATGGAAATATAGTTGATGGTGTAGTGATTGGGTAGGTTGGTTCAAATCTCATGTGTGGTGAGACGATGAAAAATATCCTATATCCTAATATACTTACATACCATGGGCATTGTAGCCAGTGAAATTCCTGGGCATTATGAGACTCAACAGCTAATTGTCTTAGGCTGACGAGCGCAGTGCAGCGCCACGCAGGATTTCGCAAAACAAAGTTCTGGGTGGTGCTGTTATTGTTAAGGGCTGGCGTATGGCTTACCATCAGGCAAACGTCCAGCTCGTCTCGTCATTCAGTAATATAAAAAAAAACAAATTTCATCAAAATCCGTTCAGTAGTTTTTGCGTGATTGGGTACCAAACATCCATCCAGCCATCCATCCATCCTCACACACTTTCGCATTTATAATATTATTAGGATTAGTAATATAGTACGAGTCAAATGTAGGTATTGCATCGGCAGTATACATAGTCAGAGGCATTTTGGAAATGTCTTATTACAACGCTGCTTTTCCAGGTACAAACTATTAAAATAATGAAAATTTAAAACATAAATGTTATATTATTAGCGAGTAACTAACCGCTACCAAGTTAAAGTTAAGCTGTCTTCGCGTTCCGCGCAGACTCTGTTCCCAAAGATTTTGTTGGCAGTTTATATAATACAATTTTCTAAAGTTAAAAACCTCTTAACCGGTATTAACCTGAAAAAACAGCTGTGCACTGAAACTTTCCAAGATAACATGCACAAAGGACTTAAACTTGACAGCTAGGCGTGAAATCTAAATGAACCATAAACAATGCTTCAGTGAGCTTGATTTTCATGAACAAGACTTAAAAAATTAAAAGGATTTTGATGAAGGGGTTTTTACAAAAGACCCCAAATAATTTTAAGATAATAACCCTAGTGTTTTGTGGACAAAATAAGATGAACTAACTTGTTGTTTACCAAAGAGAAATGAAAACTGGAATTTAACTTTTAACAAAGTTCGACCAATGCAAGAGAGCAAAACAAACAGAGAACATTTACGTTTTTGTGAATTAAACAGAACAATAATTATCGCCAATAAAAGTGAACCTATACATCATCATTCTAAGCTTGACTGTCAGTTATTCTGCCGCCAAGCAGTAGTGCGCAAGCGTTACTGTGTTCCGGTTGCATTGTAGCCAGCGAATTTACTGGGCATATGATATTTAAATGAATCTGATGTCTCAGGGTGATGAGCGCATTGTATTAAAAGCTCTGGGCACTTCAATTGTTATAGGCAAGCGACATGCTCGTTTCATTGCTCAGTTCCATAACAAAATTGTTTATAACGATGCAACGTTTCATGAATATGCTCCATATTCCAAAAGCCATAAGGACTACATTCTTGTACTCTTCTAACCACTGACCATAGATTAAACATCGCAGAAGATACATAGCACAAAGTTCTAATCTCCTATTTTTACGTGTCGCCTGGACCGGTGCCAGTACGCTGATCTTCTAATTTATCTTACCAACAGCCCTGATTAAATCTTGCGCGGAACAAACATACGTAAGGTTATAAAACGGACTTGATTTGTGGGGGACGTTTTATTGTTTCGTAGATATAGACATAACTTAGTTTTGTGATATTGTAAATCACTGCGTGTGTGTTGTCGGGTAAGTTTTGAGGTAACCGAAACAGTTATCAATTGTGACAATGTATTTATTCTACTTTATTACTTACCGTTAAAAATAGAATATTGCAACTACTATCGAACGATGTTCATTTGTTTACCATCATCGACTTTGAACGTAGATTTAAAATATGCTACGCTATCCTACTAATATTATGAATGCGAAAGTTTGTATGTTAGTGTGTAAGTGTGTATGTTACCTCTTCTCGCCGCAACGGTTGAACATATTTGGATGAAATTTGGAATGGAGATAGCTTGTACACATAGGCTACTATTTATTTCGTTTGAAATCGTTGGGTAAACCGTGGGGTAAACCTCGGGCGCAACTAGTAGGTTTTGGTTTTTATAGTAGGTTTTAAAGGACTTGCAGATACCCCAAGTGTGCTACTACGTGCCTAATCCATTGTTTTAGTGGTCTAAAACCATCTTCGCGTTATTACCTTTCTAATGAAACCGGTTTGGGGTACATCGGTTGGATGGTTTCCAAGTCTATAACGGACATAGGTACAAACAATGTTTGTGTTTTATATATAATATATTATAATAGGCTATAATTATGTTATTTGATAGTTTTCAGTTTCATACCAGGGCCGCAACTGTCATAGTGATATGACAACTTGGCGAAATCACGTCGATTCCTTCATTAATAAACGACATCTCTATGACGCATTCATATATTCTTATATAATGACGGGTCATAGAGAATACAAATTTCGCAGATGTCGTTTATTATTGAAGGAATCGACGTTTCTTTGAAGCAAGGAATCGCCAAGTTGTCATAGTGAATTAGGGCCCTGTATGACTTAACAAACCTATCAGCGTGAAAGATAAAAGTTACAAACGTATGTATTACTAAGTTTATAAGTTGTGGGACCAACTACATTATTATCTTTTTTCTAAACCTCTTCTCGAAACTATTTAAAACCCATTTTAAAACTGCATTACCAAGCTGAATTTGAAAACGTCTACTAAGCCGGCTTCAGCACATAGATTGGCTCGCTAACTAGTGAATAATTACAGAATGATCCCATTACTGATGCAAAAATGTGGAACCCCGATGCATACGAAATGGGGCCTTGTGGCTGGGTGCAAGTCATGAGACAATACTGCAAGATAAATGAACTTAATTAGATATGCCTTTTGAAAGAAATATATACACAGTTATTTCTACATCACTCACTCTACGCTTGTTATAGTAAGGCCCTGATACCTATAGTAAAGTTCATTATCGGATGTTTCATCCAGTCTGACGCATTGGATTGCTCTACAATTAACATTTTAAACTGAGGTATTGATCTTAAAGCATACAAATCAGAACAGAACCATTTTATACGACTTCAAATTCAAATTCAAATTCAAATCATTTATTTGCCATACATGTTGGTACATACATTAAAGATGTTAATTTAAATATGGTCAGATCCGAAATACATAGTCAAATATAAGTGACATGCAAATTATTCAATACATAAAATAACAGTTTAATAACATTTAATTTAATTAATTACATTATTATTATATTTAAATTACAATGTCAATCATAGAATTATACATAAATTGAATTAATTTACATAATATAGATTTGATTGCAATAATATGTCAATTTTACTTTAAGTTATACAAATTCAATGTTTTTTTGGTTATTAATGTTATATAATAAAGACTTGCAAAATTTTCAAGCTACCTTCATTTTTCTAAAAAATTACGAAAGCCTATACAATTGAAATAGTTTCACAATTCCGCGATTAGTTCATCAACGGCATTTTTATTCCATCAGACAGCTTTATGTTCTCTTTTGTTTGTCCATCCTTCACAATTGATCCATTCCTAAACAACCCTGCACAGTGTGTGGTGGTGATGGTCGATGTCGATAACGATCGATTTTAAAAATACATTCTGTAAATAGTTGTCCTTCTAAGAAGTTCAATATGGAATTTATAAGTATGATCTTACAACATGGCACGAGATGCAATTAAGTGTTTCGTCAATTTCTATGAAAATTACGGTAAATTACTTGCTAAAGATTTTAGAGTTCTCTGTACGATAATTTATTGGTGGATTCACTTTTGTATGCAATCCAAAACCCATATTTATTCGAAATATTTCTTATGTAAATACTTATTATTTCTCGATCAAATAGCACAAGCCTATACACTTAAGCCGCGGTCTCCTTACGGCGAGCGGCAAGCGGCGAGCAAACATCCCGCGGTAATGACTGGACAAACAACCATCTGCATACGGCCTCCGAGCGACGCTGCACCGCCGCTGAATTTATTACTCGCCGCGAAAAGATCAGACGTTTTGCAAGCTTTTTTGTAATAAGACAGGGAATTACGTTTTGCATAGAATTTCTGATTGTGGAGAGTATTCGTGCTATCTTTGCTCTCTGCTCGTGGAAAATAACGTTAATTGAGAATAAAGGAATGGTTTATTTCAATGTTTTGACAACGAGTTTAAAGAATCGATCGTCACATTCATCAACAATAGCTACACATATATAGTTACGCCTTCTTAAGTTTCAATATAATGCCTGAGTTATACTATATACCTATACTGTTAATATTAATATTGCGTCCAAAAATGAGTTGGAATCAAATGTTTTAAGTAATTACCGTTCTCAATTATACTTGGGACAAAGTTTATTAGGGTGAACAGTGAATACAAAAATCGATGCATAAAATTAGAATGTCAAATGAGCTTACGATGCAAAACTAACAGCCGCTAATAGAGTTCCCAATCCAGAACCTAAATACCAACTAACAACCAACTTCGAGGCACGCTCAATAAACTAATATGCATTTATGTATTTGCTCGTTTAATTATCCTCACGCGTCGAGGGTAGGCAAAGAGGAGAGACGAACTTTGCACCGAGAACTGATTTAATGTACATAGGTGGCATAACATTACGAGCGGTGCTCGCGCAGTGAAACCGGGGCCTAATTAGCCTTTGTTATTTTATGTTAATAAAGGTACAGCCCGATTACGCCCCAGCCTTCCACGGTTACGTTGAGTAAAGCGTCTCTGACGAGAGATATCAAATTCGAGCTTCTCGAGTATTGTACGACAATATTCATTTGTTTTATTAATATTCTGGCGTGTTCGGGTAATTTTATATTGACGGACTAATTTTCTATATAGTAAAGAATTTTTTCGCCGTTTTGATGATCTTTAAATAAAGATAATGCTGTCAATTGTGTACTATGATACTCACGATCCATTTTGATTATGTCTAAAGACACATACATTTTAGCAAACGCTCACTACGAAGGAAAGTCTCAAATCTTATTACAATAAAGCAGAAAACTAATAGACCATCGTCTACATAAAAGATGGGAAATCTTTCAAAAAATAAGGTTCAGTGAACCGTGCTCAGCGATTCCTTCACAAAACCTTACGTGGATCGCTCTGGAGCGAGGATCTCGCTTACGCTCATCGGGGACCCATAACGGTGATGCCCCACTCCCGATAAAGCCTTGAAAGCGATTCTCTTACGTAAGACGATCCAAAATATTCCATCATTACCTAAAGCTCCCAGTAAATCGACGATTTTCAACAACTTTGATAATATACAATATGTCAGGAGCGCACGTACGGTGATATCTACATACATATGTAAATGTTTTCAATAAGGGAGGGAAGGGTCCCGTCGCAGTATAGAGATGATAATACCGAATTGTGAACTTTGTCGGGCTTCTCGATATTTTTGGTTCGGTCGGGGAACGGGTTTAATCAGTGTAGAATTATGTCCCAAAATATGTACGTACTTTGTAGAGCCTTTTTGTAGACGTAACCTTGAGTTTTGGAAATGTTACAGATGAATCTAGTGACTATTTTCAAAGGCAAACAAGTTCATTCGCCTTGCTCGAAAATTAATAAGAGCTGAGTTTAAAACACGAAGGTTAAACCAAAATGCTAATTAGCATAATTTTAATAAATCCAAGAAGCTGAACGCCAGTCGCTGCCGGGAATGATGGCACTAAAGCAAAGTAATATTACTCAAGACAACTATGACAAAGAAATTCAGACACCTAAGTGTAATTACAGTGCTACGAAAGTGAACTAAGTTTGTAGCACTTCGTAGCGCTCGTAGCACTCGTAGCGTTGCCGAGCGGCCGTAGCATTTGTCTCTAATACAGTTTTCTCTGAGTTATGAGTTAATTTTTGCGCTCTGTAATTTACCTGCAAGAGTACAAGCGTAGGGTAAACGTTGTATAAGATTGGTTCTTGAAAAAGTGTTTATAAACGGAAATAACTAGGTTTAAGTATCGTATACGTAGATGTAGGTTAACATCTACATAGATTTATCAGCAATCGATGCATCACGTATTTTCATGACATGGAACCTTTATAGATTAGGAAGAATATTTCACGACCTTTTCCTGACAAGTCCGGGATGGGGTTACAATTCGTACTTTGTTAACATAACTAGTTCTGCTATCGATGCTAAGTGTGTATATATGTGATATTGTATCGGTTATTGTAGGTATATACTCGTATATGTAGTGTTTACTTTATTAATTGATTTTTCACATATTAGACAAGTGACTATCATATAAAATGGCAAATTCATACTGGAAAATTTTACTATTACTGTACAAGTTTAATGCCCTACTGTAGTTAAGGAAACATCCTCTGTGCCTTCCAGCCTAGAAAATGTGTATTGAAAAGAGTTATCGCTAGAACCAACCTCTGACAGGTCACAATAAAATCGAGACTTTACTGAAGGTAGAAACCATTGAGGTCTCTCATTCCTCAATGGTAGAAACGTTAAGCGATTGTTTTTTTATTAAACTGACGTTTTTCAATTAGCAATACTTAGCCGCCGCCTATAGACGGGAGGTCAGTGGTTCTGATGTCGTCTGGAGTCACGCTATCCTAAAAACTTTATCATACAGGTTTGACTGTCAGTACATAAACCATTACTGTAGGGTTCATGTACTGACTTATAAACAAATGATGAAATGTGACAAATGAACAATGTGATTGTAATGATAATAATAATATACTGTATAATAATTAATTGATATTTTTTTAAATTAAGTTATTGTTTATTGTTATTTATTTGTATATTTCTTTTATTATCGTTTTAATAATTTGCTGGAATCATAATATTACTTGTATTTTATATGATCTTATGTTGATTGAATTAAATGAAATTGAATTGAATTGGAGTCATATTTTACGTAAAATTTTAAGCGGACGTTTTAAAAGATTTCAAAGGAACATAAAGGTCTTCTTGAACAAGTTTGCTAAGAGTGGGCAAAGGCGGGCAAAATAGCGAAACGCTCGTACAGGAGTATCTCATATAACAGAGTGGTAAGGGCACTGGTAGACGGATGCCTCCGTCCCAAGACGTAGCAATAACGTCGCATTAAATGACAAGTACACATCTCCGCACGGTTATGGAGGTTAACATGCACAGAATAGACAACAGTTACCGAGTGTGGTGTAAGTTTAGAGAGGTATACATTGTGAACCATAATTTGTTTCGTATGTTTTAAAACATTTTAAAAGAGTTGAATGAAAGACATCCCCGCAGAGTTTCTTGGTGCTATTTTCTCTAGCGGGCGTATTTCCGTAGCACTGGTAGACTCAGTTTTCGCATATCTTTACTGCACCCGGATTTCAGTTTGAGTACAGAAAATGGTTGAAATGAATGGTTGAATGGAAAGAAATGGATAAACATACTTACCTATTTTTCATAGTCATGTTAACTTAAGTTACAATTTTTAACATATTTTTAATTTTATTTATATTGTTTTATGACGTTTAAAAGCGCTTTTTTGTGCCTTTTAATAAATTATTATATTAATAAATTATTATATAATAAATTATATCTGACTTTGACTTTGTTCTTTGACAAATTATAAGAAAATTGTTGAAATTGTCAGCTACGTAGTAGTGTTTCTGTTCGTTACTGTGAGATAGGCCATAGTTCGATAATTTAATAGAATTTTTATTACTTATCGAAATAATTCGATGAATAATAAAAATTAGATAAATATCAATAGTCAAGTAAACTTTTATATCATCAAGTCTAAATAACTTTGAACTGAGTAAATAAATATCTTAGACTCCACCCATCTTCTGTGACCTAGTGACCCTCGTTTCATCACCAACCAATCATAGCCTGATCCGGACTCTATTAAATAAATTTTTTTAGAGAGAAAGTGCTCAGTTAATTTTTTAAGATTTGCGAGAAATTCATACACGAACTAGCAGGATACTGTTGGATGCTACTCACAATGTGTAATATAATAAAGTGGGAAGTAAGGACGTCCCAAGAAGTAATAACGTCACATTAAATAACGAGTGCGCGGCTCCGCACGTCTATAGATCTTCACATGTTGTGCAGAATAGGTAAGAGTTACTAACATGCGTTAGAAATGTAAGTATTTATGGCGAGCGATACATGAGCGATACATTATGAATTGGTTGACAATTTCGGGTTCAGTGAACCTTGTTTGTCATTGTTGGCCTTTTTTTAAACATATTTTATAGCTGTACGTTTTTAAACTATCATGGTCACTGACATTATTGATTTTAAAACGGGATAATAATATTAGTAAATGAGTTTATTTGCTTAATAAATCAAACCTCTATTTGTTTCGCTTTGTAAACAGCTATACCGAATGAAAAAGACTAAATCCTACAATACAGGAGTTATCCTAGTGTGGGATTCAGAGTTCATAGAATTGATTGTACTATACGATTTGTATTTGCAATAAAACGATTGATTGATTGATTGATTTATTTGCATAAAAGCTTTTTGCGTTTGTACGTTTTTTCTTATGAATTTTGAATCCATAGGCTCCCGAACTAGTAAAAAACTGTGTTTCGACTGCCAGTGGCTTCTCCCATTATTATGCATTAAGGATATTTACTATGTATTTGTTTTGTTTTGAGTTCTCAATATTTCGGCACTCGATATTGCTGCGCCCCGCGGTTTCGCCCGGCTCCCAGAAAAGCCTGTCTTTTTTTAAACTTACCTACATACCAATCCATTCGGTAGTTTTTGCGTGATTGATTTATGACCCATTTGGATGGGTGACCGTTTGTGTGGTAGTTACATCTGAGCGCTACCGTGCTTCGGAGGGCACGTTGAGCCGTCGGTCCCGGTTGTTGCCTTAGGACTACAGTCGTTAGGCCATGTCGGTGGTCTAAAAACTCCGATACCAGGTGTGGCCACACACACGAGAGAATATTATGCAATTATAAATACAGCACTTATTTTTTTTTAACCCTTAATATATCTATGTTTGGCCACTATCTCGCCTGATGTGAAGCAATGATGTGGCCTAAGATGGAGCACATAGATCTAGAGAGAGACGGCAGTTGAGCGGCTGCTCAGACCCGTCTCCCCGATGGTTCACCGAACATCATCCCGAAACACGACTAGGTCGCTTGACGGCATGGCTTTGTTCGGTGGGTAGTATTACAACCACTGCCAGAGCCTACCACTCCAACGCGCGTAAGCGGGTTTCATCACGATGTTTTCCTTCACCGTTTTAGAGCGAAATTTTGTAAATTAAATATGGTAAAATCATTGTAAAACCCCAATTACTATAGGCTAGACTATCTCATTGTTAGGCAAGGGCAAGAGAGGGCAAATTTTAAAGATTTAATACGACTATTGTTTTAAAACGAATTAGCTAAGGCTTTAATAAGGTTACTTGTGTAACTAAGGTCAATTTATATGAACTTAATCATGGAAACTTGAAGCTTTCATTGTAGAGTTGATTAAATTAGCATCTTTAAATGTAATTTATCAGCAGAGTTCGAATTAGCGGTCAAATTGAATTTTACATATTTAGTAAATACTTATTTGTACTGACAAATGTTTCGTAATTTTTGGTAAATTAATTTCATTGTTTAATAGGAATACTAGCTTTTTCCCGTGACTTCGTCCACGTAGACAACATGCCCAATGCATGACCATTTTAGTAAGACCTCCCCAGTATATGAGAGCGCGTACTACGAAGAGATTAAGCTGTATTTTTGCAGACAGTCACCCATTTTGATGTAACATGAATTGGGAATTCTGCTACTATTGTGTACCAAACTCAAAAAATCGCGTCCAAAGTCGTTCAGCAGTTTTCGAGTCTATAGATAACAAACATACAAACAGACAATACTCTTAATTGTATACCACATACATAAAAACATTAAGAAATAAAACTTATCTAGAATTATACAATTTGCTGTTTTATCGCCTGAAGCTATCTCTTAAAGACAACCTTTGGACGGATTACACAGATAAAAAAGACTCTCTTTTGTGTAGGTACTATTGTTTTGAAATCAGTGTAAAAAGCGGTCATAAACAAATTTGTATTTAATTTAACCAATACAGTATAATGATACCAAAGTTGTATCCAACTTTCCTCCTGTGGTCGCCAAATATTGCAATATCCCGCTCCTCCTTCCCGCTTGCACTGCGATGGCCGTTAGAGGGCACCGCACTATTTACCGAGCTTACAGCCGAGCCGAGCGCAAAATTAAGAGATTCCTGCGCCAGTGTGAAACGACCCTTATTAACCCCAGACACCGAGTAATACAGCGTCTAAAGTACCATACCTACGAGTAGGTAAGCTCAACAAAACACAATTATGGGTATTTTTTGGCAATACTTTGCTAACGAGCACTGCCACTGCAGTCATACTTATATATAGGTATATTATATAAAGTTCCGTGACTGACTGACTCACTGAGTGACACACTGACTGACACACTGACTGATTCACTGACTGACTCACTGACTGACTTACTGAATGACAGATAACGTACAGCCTAAACTACTGAAGATAGAAACATGGAATTTTGAATATGATCCCATGAATAATGTGAAGACAAAGAAAAATTTTTTCAAAATTTCAATGGGAAATCGGGAAAATCACGAGCAAAGCTTCGGGGTTCGTCAGCTAGTAACTAACATACTGCGCTGTATCTGGTGGAAACGAAATTTCGTTTATGGGCGCTTCTACGCGTAAGTATAAAAGATAAATAAAAAACGAATATCTTTTGGTTACACGCGTACGTAAGTACCCGTAAGTTTAAGATATTTTTTTATATTTAAAAAAAGGTTAGGTTTTCTGTAGTTACAATGAAATTGCCTGTAAATTCTTATAGTTTCCACCCTGTAGAATGGTTTGGGTGGCGTCTGTGGGCGGACAGGGAAGTAGCTATCTCGAGCAGTTTTCTAATCTCATTTCAACCTTAAAGCACCGGACAAGTAAAAAACGGTGTCGACATAATAACTTTTGAAGAAGCGACAACCATTAAGGTAACAGTTTTGAGTGGACATCATTTAAACTAAAGCTTATGGAAAGTATAAATATGACTTTGTTTTTTTGTCTGTTTGTTTGTTGTTTGTATGTTTGTTATCTATAGGCTCTGAAACTGCTGAATGGATTTTAATGTGGTTTTCAGGGTTGGTAGCGAATATGGGCTTACTTCGTTCGAACACTTTACTTTGATTTTTGTTCACGTGAACGAAGTCGCGGGTAAAAGCTAGTGACAGATAATTTAAACTATACCAAATCCAATCAGTATCAGAGCCCAATTCTTCTTTTTTTCTCGTGTGGGTGTGTTGCCAACTCTGGTGTCGGAGTTTTTGGTCTCCGACATGGCCTAACGACCGGGACCGACGGCTTAACTTGGCCTCCGAATCACGCGCTCACATGTAAATACCACACTACCAGGGCCCCAATTCACTATGACAACTTGGCGATTCCTTGCTTCGAAATCACGTCGACTCCTTAATTAATAAACAACGAATCTACGAATTTTGTATTCTCTATGACGCGTCATAGACAATATAAATTTCGCAGATGTAAGTTATCAACGTGAAATCAAGGAATCGACGTGATTTCAAAGCAAGGGATCGCTGACTCGTCATAGTGAATTAGCGCCCAGATCTGTTACGAACGGCTAGGCGAGCTACGCTACGACCGCTACGTATAGAATGAAAACCTTGCGACTTCCACTACTGTCTACACAATGCGGTGTTCGTTTTAAAATGAAGACGTCTCCATATTTGTTTAGGCGCGGTGTAATCAGGTTGTAATGTGTGGCAAACAGTCGTAGGCAGGTGCTTACCGTTATTGAATTGAGTGGCGCTTCTGTTTGTTTAGTCTGTGTCGGGTTTATATTCGCTTTAGGTAAACAGGAGAGCTGGTTTGAATGTTACGAGTTCTAGTTAATTAAGTTAGGTTGTTAGATTTCGTAGAAAAGGTAAGTTTTATACCTTGTAATATATAAATAGAAAATATGTACAAAATTATTTTAAAAAATCTTGTTTCATCATCATCTGCTCATCACGTTTCCCTGGCCTTCTCTCATAGAGAGGGCGGCCATGAGCCACCACGCTGGTCTTGGCTGGCTTGGCAGTGCGGGTTGGTGGATGTCACATGTCCTCGAATTTTTGTGATTAGTTCTTGGACATGCCGGTTTCCTCACGATGTTTTCTTTCAGCGTTTTTTAGAGCGAGCGATTGTTAGATCCGCACATAACTTAAGAAAGTCAGTGGTGGGGGGCTAGTGGGATTCGAACTCGGGTGCGTCGGATCGAAAGTCGCACGTTCTCCTACTGAGTCACGCTCGCTCGCTTTATTTTTTACTTTATATTATATTATTAAAAATACGTTCTAAATTAAATTAAAATCTAACATTTTAGTTAGGTGTGTAGTTAGGTGTTTTTGAGAAAGATAATAAAGATTGAAAATAGATTATTTCTCACAAGAGTATTATTAAAAACGCAAATATCCAAATGAATTTTACTGTGATTCAATCTTTTACAGCATCAAACCCATAAGTTACAGTTTTAAAAGAAGCTAAGTTCAGATACCTTAACATTATTTTATTAGAATCTTAAAATAACTTCCTCAAGCTGTCTAACAACATTTCTCACTTTCCCCGTCTTCCTCGCAATTCCTCACAAAGATATTTCTTAGTTAAGTCGGCCGAATAATTAACAAGTCGAGACTTGACCGTCGTTTTGACAATAAATAGTATAAAACAGGTGAATTTACTTTAGCCGAGTTTCTGGAGAACTTGCCAACAATTTTGTTATTTATCACTTGGTAACTCAATTATGTGGACCGGGATACAATTGGGCTGTAATGGAGTGTTCGGATGTTTTGAATTTGCTGTTGTATTGTATTTCAACATTCGCTCTAAAACGATGAACAAACTAGAAAAAAGAAAGAAAGAAAATACATTTGTTCCGGACATACTCGCTACATTACACTGCACAAAAATAATAAAGAAACTATAGGTATATCAGGAAAATCGCGGCTTTGCGCTCTTGTGCTGTAATGACATAGAAGACAAAGATGCATGGAACATTCTGCTTCTGCCAAGTAGCCAACTGGCACATAAACATAATATTGTAAAAAAAAAAACAAATATAAAATATTCTTACAAAAGTTCTAAAAAAATGCCTCTCAGTTTCTTGCCGTATTTTCTGAGTAGTGGTTCTTTTTCCGATACGGTGGTAGAGTCATTGTAATAATTGACGTTTATAAGTGCGTCTGTGATGTGAGAACTGAATAAAGAACTTATGAACTAAAACTTTAAGTAGTACCTTGATTGTACAATGTCTCTATATATTATTTACTATCGCTGTCCCAGTACTGGGCAACAGAAAATAAATTGCCAGTAGTGGGATCATCTTTGAGTGTGTTTTTGAATGCCATACAGAAATGATTCTAGCATCATTTTAATTCTAGATCTTCTAATTGCATCTAAAAAACTACTCTATTTAAATATAACCCTGTACAATATTATCTTCATTTATAATATTATAAGCCATATAAAAGGTTTTCACTAGAGACGAGTATATTGGTCCAATCCCGTTTCATTGTGAAGGCGCGCTCACACGAAGCACTTGAAATTTCCCTTTAATGAGGTCCACAGAAGGCTTCACGTGCACAATTATGAAAAACAACAGCGCGGGCTCTACATGGACCAAATTCGTAATTGTTTGTTCGGGAGCAAGTTCGATTGCTTAAACGTTTGGCTGGAATTATCTAGGTTTCGAAGTTTAGCTGCTTTAAACTTTATTTTAGGCGCTTTAAATTTTCAGTTTTTGTTTAGGAAGAGCATGAGTCCATAGTGGTAGGAATAGATACTGTCCGGGATACGCCAGTTTTTAAGTATATCACAAACCACCGTTCAAAGAGCCTAATTGTGACATTTGGATTGGCTGGAATTTTCGCTGTAAGATACAGATTAAAATAACAAGTTACAGATTAAAATAGTAATCTGAAATCCATGTTTTTATGTGCTTTTTGAGGTTAAGTCGGCATTGCATGCTAATAAATGGAATTAGAATGCATTGTCATCGAGTTGTGAGCTACCCTGAAAGTTTCAGCCGGATAGCTAATCGGGAAGTGCTCGAAATTTGAGTTGCAAGATTCCACCCAGAACAATAGACTGACAAACAAGAAAGTGACTTAATAAAGATGTGGTAATAAAATGATTTTTCCGATGAATTTTACTTTTAAAATATTATACATTTAATATTTAAGTACGCTTGCAAGCGTATTGCAATAACGAGTCAAATCTCTATATTAAAATGTCTGTAGATGTGTAATATTTTTACCTTCAAACGTTTTTTTAACCAAAACAAAGCAAAACCCTACATGTTTTGGGTTTAAATGAAAGGGCCAGATGAAAAGATAAGAGTAATAATGTATATGACCTTGCGAGAGATTATCTCGAGGGCCACAGGGGCCACAAGGGCCACCGGCAGATTTCATTGATTTTTTTATGTCCTAACGATGAATAGCCGAAGGGGTTTTATTCTGTCGGATTATGGAAAAAGGGGAAAGGTGGTGACAAGAAAATTATTTTATCTTTTACTACCGCCTTTTATATCTTTGCAGGTTCAATGGAGGTAAGCTTTCTCGGCGGGTGTTGATAATTTTTAAGTGAAAATATGGTATGTTATAGTGTATCATAACTGATCATAATGCTATATTTTAGGATTTGGTAAGTCGAATCAGTGATAGTAGAGTAAAAAATAAGTTTTTTGTTGAAAAATATATTTTTCAAGACAAGCTTTTAACAAATTCGCAATCAGAACCGCGAGCAGATTAAATAAGCCCAAACACAGTTAGTAGTTTACCATTATCCGTTAAGGAGTTCCATTGTCTACCTTACGTATCCATCATCAGATCAGTCTGGCAGATCTGGCTGTCACCATAATATTGCTTTGTCATCAGAATGTGACAAGTATGCAAAGTTTCAACTCCGTAGGTCAAGATGAATTGATTCTGATTCAGCTTGCAAGATTCCACCGGAACAAACATAGTTACATACATACATACATACATCATCATCATCATCTACATACATACATTGCAAGTTAAAAAAAAGCTTCTTTTTTACGTTTAATACGTCTATGTTTGGCCACTATTCCGCCTGATGTAAGCGATGATGTGGCCTAAGATGGAGCACATAGATCTAGAGAGAGACGACAGTTGAGCGGCTGCTCAGCTTGTAAAATACTTGTAAAAAGGCCAAGTGCAATGAACAATTCCTGTTCTGCGAAATTTCTTTGAATAATTACGATTTTTAATATTACTTCTAACTTAACTACATTTGAGCTTACATCTTTATAAACCGAATAATGTTGTCGTAAATCATAATAACTTGGATTATATTTTTTTCTATACACCTATAAATGAATAAAGAAATACGCCGAACGATCGTTAACATAGATCCTGGCCCCTAACTACGATTCCCTGTATCTAGTACCAGAAACTATGAGAACCATGGTATTACAACACCCAGACACGAAACAAATGCTTGGGTTTTTTTCTTTGCTCAAGCATTTGTACCGTCGCAGGAATCGAACCCGCAACTTCAGTGGTGAATGAGACTTAAGCCAACCTGCCCAAACACTACACCACAGAGGTGTTAAATTATATGTAACAGTATACATTATATTTCTATATTCTGTTCAAAGTAATCTATGATCAACAATACTTCAACTAGCAAGATATTATAACACTACTCCTGTAATTCTACTTTTGTTGTGTAATGTTAGTAGACCATAAAAAAAAAGACGTGTGGCACTCGGAGACTGCCGCGGTAAAGCTATTGCATAGCATTTTTTATCAACTTATGCAATTATACTTACGCAGTAACGCCGATACAACCAATGCCACCTAGAGAGGAGTTGCTGAACTAAAGAGACAAGCGTGATATTTCAAAAAGTCATTAAAAGTTCTGCTATTCATCGATAGATGGCAAAACTAAAAAGTATCACCGCTGTGCCGGTCGGAGTAGGGGGTGTTAGGTTATTTTCGTTACGAAATTTCTGGATTCGGTCTCCACGCTCAAGGCCCGCGATAGAAGCTATGCAATAGCTTAAAAACTAAACGTATATGCTCTAATCTTCTTACTTTTTCAGTTTCTTTTCAACAGTTTCAATATTGTCATCATGATGCACTGGCTACTGTGTCAATGTACCCGCCATGGTAGTGACCATTTCCATTATAGAGATGTACAATTTGTGGATGTATAATTATATTTGTTGTCTGTGTTTCGTTTCTCATGGTTCCGTTTATAATTTTGATAACATTATTAAACCTTATACGGCCTCTGGTTAAAGGCAGCCTTCCTATATTACGGACGGGCCACCCTGTCAGGGGCAATCTCGCCAGGGGCAACAGAGTTAGGGGCAACAGAGGGGCAAAGCAAGCTCGGCTTTGTACCGCGGCAAAGGAATTATCGGTTCGCTTCCGAATTCTATGCTGACTCGGACAAACCGCTCCGGGTCCGATACGACGCGACGGTTTGTACTTGATTAAGGACTTATTTCGAGATTAATTTATATTAGAGGGAAATGCGATATATTTTTGGTAAAATAATTTGTTATGAATATGGACCTACGTATTTGAAATACGTATTTACGGAAGTGTATCTAATTAAATAAAAAAATCTCATTTATATTTTTTTATTCCTTTATAAGCTGAATGCATCATAATTTTAAAGTATTGGTAAAATCACCAGTAATTAATAGGTACATAATTTATTTATTTATTTTATTTTACTTGGGGGACTTACAGCTATCAACTACAAAAACATGAGTACAAGTAGCTAACAAAGAGCCAATTAAAAGTCTCCACAGATAGTAATAAAGTAAGTTAAAAAAGATAACGTACAAGATAGTGTCTTAATAGTAAATTTCTTAGTGTTAACATGCATAGCCACTACAACTCGTAGGCGGTGGTATACTTTTTGAACATTATTGCATTTGCTGACGCTATACTACTAGTAAACAGATCTATACTGGAGATCTATATTCATATGGAGATCTATGATCTATATTCATGCTGCTGTTAAAAGCTATAAATAATCGAAGACTATAAGAATTTTGACAGTAAATAGTGCGTGCAAATGGAACATGGAGCAGGTTTCGAACACGACAATGCCTTGGAGGTACATTTAAGGACAATTTGGAAACAAATTATACATTAAATTAATTACAGTCTAATGAAATACTGTCTTAATCGCTTATAAATCTATGTTTGGACACTATCTTGCCACTTAGAAGACACGGTAATTAAAAGTATTATAATCAATCTTATATAAATCATAATTATAGTAGATTACGCTATACTAATTCAAAGAGGTAATGCTACCAAAATTTGTTAGTCCTTTTTGATCAAAAGTTATCTGGAAGTGATCGCTTTGAGCGATAAGACCGCCTATTGTTATGCTGATTACTTTGAAATGTACTTGTTTTTCATGTACCTATTTTAAAGGTTTTGAACAATAGTGTTTATCTATATATCTATCTATCTGCCAGCCATTTGGGTACCTTACCCGCGGACAGCATCCTGAGCTCTGTTTTCTATTTATTAGATTTGTATGTTTTAGTAAACGTTATATCGACTAAGTATTATTTATCTATACTAATAAAAAGTTCCTGTCTTGAAATTCAAAAATAATAAAGTGGTTTTGAATTCCTACACCTACCTATACTCAACAAGATAAATAAGTTTTTTTTCTTTAGTTTAAAGCTGGAGAGGCAACGGAAGGAACCGTTGGATACAAAAGGCTAGGATGAAAAAGGCATGACACGCCGCGGGCAAAATCTATTACTAAAATTGTCCACCTTAGCTATACGTTCTACAAAGGCCATTGGAAATCTGTTAGTTAGCGCGGCTTACTGAGCAGTCCTTTTCTCCCCGAATGACAGGCTTACGCCAATCCTTTATTAGAATAAGAGGATTACCTAGCCTAGCGTAGGGCTGCCATCGACGAGAAATTGGAAATAAGGATGAGAAGTTTTTGAAGACAAAACATTTTTTTAATTTATGGGCGAAACCTTGTTTTGCCAAGTTTTGACCCAGGTTCGCAGTTGTGTGGATTGTAAATGTACAATGTGGAATTCTTATTGTGTATGTTCATGGCCTCATTCAATCCAAAACATCAGTAAACCTGAAAGTTTACTCATTGCTCTCCGTCGACCACTCAGTTCGAAACACTTTTCATTTACTTGTAACATTACAATCAAAACTTGATAAAGAAAACAAAAGTGGCAGCCCTAACCGAATGAAGACAGCAGAAAAGATTTCTCATTAGTGCTACAGGTAACTGATTCGTAGTTCTGATTAACTTTCCTAGTTGTATGAGTACCTGATGTTTTTCGGTCGAAAGTTGTTCGGAAAGTCCGGAGTCAGCGGAGAGTCGTTGAATTAACTATGTTCCTATTAACCTGTCTGTAAACTGATTGATGTACAAGTAACTAACTGTTGGGGAGTAGTAAGCTTTGTAGAATTGATTAATCTAAAACTAGTTTAAGCTTTAAAACTGTCATGGTCATCTATATACATATATATGTATAACAAAAAAATTGTTTCTACCTATGTCCGTAACAGATTTTGAAACCATTCAACCGATGTACCCCAAACCGAATGGCAATAATGCGAAGATGGTTTTAGACCACTAAATAAATAAAATATATTCATTTTAGCGTAGTAGCACACGCCGAGTATCCGCTACTTATAAATATTATAATCAATATTGAAAATGGGACATTCTCCTAATCCTAACTTTAAATGTTCTAGTCAGAAAAACTTCGGTGCGTACGTAATGATTACGTAAGCATAACACAAATTGGTTAGTAACAATTAAGTCGAAAGTGGCATTTCAAACTCTTGTATCAGCTAAATACACATGACCTAGATGACTTGAGCAGTTGTCACGACTTCGCACCGTAACGTTTCTAATGAAGAGCGTCGAATCATTATGCTTGTAACCTAGGTCGACAAATGAGACAACCTATGTGAGTCATGGTCGGGTACGTTTAGCCGTCGGTCCCGGTTGTTGTCTTGGGACAACAGTCGTTAGGCCATGTCGTACGCCTTTGGGTGATCAAAAAAACTTCTACACCACACGACAGAAGAAGAATGGCCTCTTCAATAATATTCGTAATATAAAACTTTAGCCTAAAGAAAGCTAGTTGTAATAAAAAAATTGTCAGTTTAGATACTGCGTACATAGTAAAATTTAAAAGCCGAACGCAGTTATAAAACCATTTATCTCTTACAATATACAATGCAAAAATTGCGAAATACCCGAATGCGCTGTCAACTCTCCTACGCGTTATCGAAATTGAATTTATGTCCTAAACTGCAGCTTTCCAATTTTTCCGCGCAAAAATTAAAATCGCTAACAAATTGCATGTGAAGTTGTAAATAGCGTGTCCAACTTTGGGGCGGCAGCAAAAAGTGCTAAAATTGAGTGTCCAGACCAGAAGCTAACTTTTTAATTAGTGGCCGTGGCTTAGAGCTACATTGTCTGATGGAGTATCGACAGAGTAGGCGGTCTGAAGGCAAGCTCGATAAAGCTAGGTACTCGCGTGCACGAGATTGGCACTCAATGCTGTTAGAGCTCCTTTGAATTAAGCGTTGCCTCTTGTATGTGGTTTCTTGGGGAGAGGCAATTTGCGATTTCTTCTTCTTGACGTTGAGTATGCATTGTGTGGCTTACAATTTCATATGAACAGCTTTAAGGCATGTTTAGGAAAACCAAAAATCTCCTAAAATTTCCGTTTTGGGAAAGGAAAATCTATGAAGAAAACAAGGACCTACATCTTGTGGAGATGTACTCATACATACTTCTCATTTTCATATAGCATTAAATGTCATACACCACTGCCATTGCGTGTTCGATTCTCGCAACAAATGTTTGTGCACAAAGAAAAGCGCAAGCATTTGTTTTGCCTATGGGTGTTATGGGACCATAGTTCTCATACTTCCTGGTTCCCTAGATACAGATATTCCTAGTTAGGGACTAGGATCTGTGAGTGTGTGATCGTTGGGCGCGAACCTTGCAAAGAAATGTTAGGCGACAACCAGGCTTTAAAGAATTCTCGTATCACAATCACCTAGCTAACTTGTATGTTTTGTTGTTTTTCATTAATAAACCCAATTAAAACTAAGTTCCTATCACAAAGCTAGTTAAACTTCTCTACCTAAACTGTGAAACAACATGACACACTTTGTCTTCAGCTCCATGCTCCATCACAAAACATTACTTGTTTGTCTAAGTGAGGTCGAGGCACAGTGGATCCTACAGACGTAGAGTAGACTCTACAAACGCTAGACGCGAATAGTTTGTTTGCACTGACATGCCGAATGTGCATTCTGATGCATGTGTGTCGTGATCTTGACACTGAACAGAATATAACGGAAATAGATCTAAAAAGCAAGCAGTCTGGCTGCGCGAATACAGCCTTAACGTCATCGCTATCGTATCATTGCAATTTGTAAATAGCTTGATGCGATCTCGCATTTCTTTTTTCTTTATTCATTTAGTTGTAATATATCCCTATAAAAAATAAAAAATCCCTAATTTTCTAGTTAACTGCTATTTGTGGCGGCTTTTAGTTGGTGTTTTATATTGAATGGTCTAATTATTTTGTAATAACAGCTGCTAGCTCCCCAAACTAAATATAATAAAATCATCATCATCAACCCACCACGTTCCCATTGCTGGGACACGGGCCTTCTCTCATAAGAGAGAAAATGGGGCATAATCCACCACGCTGGCCCAGTGCTGGTTGGTGGATGTCACATGTCCTTGATTTTTTAAGTAAAAATACATTATATTTATACACAAAAATTCTTGGACATGCCGGTTTCCTCATGATGTTTTTTTTCCTTTACCATTTTTAGAGCCGTTAAAATAAAATAATAGAATGAAATATCTCTACCTACGTAATAAAACATCCCTTGTTAGTCCACGTGACGTAAGGTAGAGACAAAGTGCTAGAGATGGGCTCTACGAACGCTGTATACAGATGCGCTGTTTTTACTGATATACCAATTGTGCAGTTTGTTGCACGCTCTTTGAAAAGTCTGAAAAAAACTGTTTTAGTTAAAGACCGCCCGAAGCTCAGCTATAACAAATATTTTTTGTTCTAATTGTATTTTAAAGAGACTTATTTTGCGGTTGTAGTAGAGCTTTCGATGTATTTTGTATGTAGCTTGCGAACACTTACTTATTACACACTAACGAAATAATCTATAAAGCTTTCAATCTTCCTAAAAATAGCTTACTATTTAACACAAAATCCTGTTCCTAAAAAAGCATCGTACCTTCTCTAAGCACTGCTTTTAGAATCTTTAAAACCTGCTATAAAAATATTAGACTTCACCGTGTTTATTTGGAGTGCAATAAGAAATTGCATTGCTTCTACATTACGCCAGTCAACTCGAGTTCCATCAGGCTGTTTGTCCGAGTGTGGCCGAGACGTCACACAAACACTACAAACTGCGCTAGACTGCGCTAGGCTGCGCTAGACGGTACAGTGGTTACATAGCGCACTCGGCCCGTCTATTTGGTTTGCCATTATGAATGTGCATTCGTTGATGCAAGACGTTTCGCTCTTTGTGAAGGAACTGTAATTTTGACATTCGATGTGCTACTGCTAACATATAAAATATAACTTGTAAATCTACAACTACATGAATTCAGGAACAGAATGTATTTGAGGAATTGCATATTAAAGAGAGGGAGGAGTGGAAACTATAGATATTCTTCATCTTCTTAGCGAGTTGATCCTTCGGCTTTATATTTTTTTGGACCAATACTTCGCCACAAGCACAGCATTGTCCGTGGCATTGTATAGGTCCTCGCGTATACATATTGTATTGGGTAATTAATTCAAACTAAACCATGTAGTATTAAAATCAGAAATTAATTTATAGTTTGGAAACTATTGTTAGGGTTTTATGATTATTATTAAAAAAACAAACAGTTTATCCTCTTGTCGATTACTGCGAGCAGGATGTCGATATTTTAGAAATGTTTTGTCTTATAGTTTTATTCGTGACGTGTATCGTAACCTAGTAATTTTACCACTAATAAATTCTGAAAGGGGAAACTGCCCTGCGATTCAAAATATTTCGGGCCAGTATACCACTAGCTTTTTTGATGAAAATAAAACTGGCCCGCGGTTATTTTCGATCGAGGCAGTTTTCCACTTAGCTGTAATTACGACACTTAAGTAAAACCTTAAAATGGGTAGTTTTAACTATTTAATTACAGATACCAAATATAGCGGTCAGGATTAGTTACGTGATAGTTTTCCGTTGATTATTGGTCTAGCTTTTTATCAGGGTTGTCAGGTTGGCGAGGCCTAACGATTCATTCAGAGCCCTTCCAAGTTCGCTAACTATTCCATCACCGCGAGCAGATAGGTAAATAACTCAATGTGAACTCGACATGTGACACGGTGTAAGTTATGAGCTGTAGCGTGTACTGACGTCGGTGTTTGATGTTCAGGCTAAAGGAGATTGCTACATTGATGCCAGTGCTAGTACCTACGTTTTTTTAATAAACAATGAACAGTAGGCACTCGCGCTTGCATGTATCAGTGTGGCAACCGGCCTTTAGTTATAGTCGACTAAGTTAGTTGGCGACACTCCTTAATCTTGCCGTACACGGTGGCAAATAAACTGAACTCTGGCCAGGATCGTGTGCAAGCGATATGTACGTATGAGTAATGATTAAGCGATCGTTAGTTTCACTTGCTTCTCGCCTCCCGCTGCCAGTTTACTGTAAGAGTATCGCTAACCAAATTGACAGACTATAAGAGACACAACAGCAAATTATGGACACTTGCCAATCGTCTGGAATAGACCTGTTCCAAAAATCATAGACATATTACAATTTGACCACTCGTGTCTTAGTATTACCTAGTACTTATTCATTTAGTGATATTACTAAGATTCAAGCGGTCTTAAACATGTTGAAAAGTCAAAGATTGAAATATAGTGTAGTTTTAGCCCGTCAACTTCATTTGAAATACACTAACGGAATGCAAGCGGTGGTGGGGGGTGGGGTTTTAGTTCTCCGCGAACTTTCAACTACCTTCAAAGGTCCGCATACTGTTAGCATACTGCAAAAAAAGTTGATGAGCTATATAGGTAAAAAAGTGTTATTTACAAGTGAATGCTCATGTTTATTATTATATGATAGAATCGCCGATTTCTTTCTTAGATGGATTATAGCTGAAGCGGTATATAGCTAAAGCTCCAAAATATCGCTAACCTCCCCTAACTTAGACTAGTATAAAATGGTTGCGTGCTTACTGGCATAGTCTGACTTCCGTGCAGACTAGTGATGGCCGCTTGCGCCTCCTGGTGTGAGCTGAACTTGACGAAGGCACAACCTGGAACAATAAGCTTTGCATAAGATAAACGTAAGTAACTTTACATTGTAGACTTTACGCTTTTAAAGTTGGAATTAGGGTCGCATGTATAGAACGATAACGTAATATGCTGAACGTATAGTTTGGTTTTGTTGATGTATAGATTGTGGATATTAAATTTATATTGCCTTAGGGTAATTGCATCATGAAATACAAATAAAGAACCGTATCTTAAAAACTTTATGCTTTTAAAGTTGGACCTTATCACACTACAAGAGTTTTCACCGCGCACTCTTGGCGAACACGTCGCAATTTCGCGGCGGCTTTTGGACAGTCACTAGCAGAATATGAAATGATAAATCCACCAAAACAAATTATCAGGCCTAACAACGGCGGTTGAGTGCGAGTGTACAATATTGAAGGAATGCCGCGAGTTCGCCGCGTATAAACGCTCGCAAATTGCCAGTGTGATAAGGTCCTGGTCTCAAATGTATATAATGATAACAGAAGAGTAAGCATTTGTTCTGACTAATAAAACATTGTTCCATGCGTAGTTTGTTTAAATTAAATATAGTACAGATTTAAGGTACTGCGCCTTATGCACTTAAGCTAGGGGTGAGAGTTCAGCTTGACACAGGCAGAACCTGGAACAAAGCTTTGCATAAGATACGGCTAAGTCTCCTTACATTGTACACTTAACGCCTTTCAGCTTTTAACTTCTAATCTTTACTTTATATAGGTCTACTTAAAGAAACGCTTTCTGTTGGATAAACCAGCGTTGTAGCAGTTTTACAAGAAACTTTAGGCTGTAAGATAAGAAAATTGATTCTAACTCATGGCGGTTGTAATTAAAACTAAAGCCGGCCACTTTGTACACAAACTAATAAACATTTCAGAACAAAAACAATAGAACTATTACTTTATTACTAACATAGAGGAACAAAAGAGCACAAAGCCATACAAAATAAATATTGGCTATTTCTGTCGCTCTACGGAATACCCAGTTTATAATAAATTCAGGGAAAACTGACTCTACATCGGCACTAGCCTATAGGTCTTATTCTATATACACTAGGCGTAACAATCAACACTCGGCTTTATTAAATTTTTATAACAAACGTCGGCGGCGTTGAAAAGTTCATTCGTCAAAACCGCACGTGCAAATCCATTATTCGTATTCACTAAAAGCAAAACCGAATTCGGCGAATAAAATCAGCCGGAAAAAAGGAAAATCTTAAACAAGGCGGGAGGCACAATGGGATTATCGCTCAATTTTTCAATAACAAGCTGTCAAAACGGAGCGGTAGTCGCGGCCGCCCGCCGTATCAATCTTGGTATCCGCAGGTGCGCGGAATAATGTACCCTCCCTGATGCCCCCGGTGCCTCTCGCCCCTCGCCCTTCGCCCCGCGGTGGCCCGACGTCATGTTCCCTTAATGACGACTGATGGATCCCCCGCTTATGAGGATAGGATTACCCAAATCCGCCAACTTCGCTCTACAACTAAATCAGTTACGTTGATCTTTAAGATATATTGGGAGTGGCGGGTGTACCTCATATTTTGCGAGAAAAAAGGTAATATTAGATACGTGTACTTTGGTGAGTTGGTTCTTTTATGAGGAAAGGTAAACAAAACGTAGTACTATAAATAATATATTCGCAGCTTATTTACCACGTCTCTATCTCGTGTTTGATGTATAGATACTCGTTTGCTAAATGTCTGTGTTACATTCTAGAATAGTGGAATTGTTTCTCCGGATAAGGCTAGGAGAGTAAATATTGTTCTCTGCTTAGTGCCGTGGCAATTGATTATGCAGAGACTGGAACGACCGACTCAGATGTTTTAAGACGAAGCGACGCCGACGCTCGCTAGAAATTGGTCCAACGGTTTCGAGGTAATCGAATATAAACAATCAACAAGCTCGTCTCGCTCTTAACAACCATGTATATTATGTGCCTTCCTTTGTTCAAACGTAGCTCTACATGTACTAAAGCGAACTCGTAACTTCTTATTGAATCAGCTTTCGGATCCGACAAAAAAAGCGCCGCAAGGTTCAAACTCCGCAGGGAAAATTGTGGTGACTATTTTATCTCTCGCGGAGCTCTCGACGGCGAAAGTACGATTATGCTCGACTGGCTTTTATTCGTATTATCCTTTGTTCAACTGGATAAAAGAGCATAGTCGAAACGTTTTCCGAAAAGGCGCCTCAAATAAATTAGGACGCACTTTTAAGCCGATGCCTTGTGTACACGCCCGCCTCCTGCGAAAATAGAGACAGCGAAATAAGCAGCCCGATACGGCGAGAAAACAATTTGCGAGGAAGATCGCCGAGTGACGGCGAACGTCCGCATAAAAGAATAATAACGCGGATTGTGAGACGAACACAATTTAAATGGCGACAATCGGAGGAGCAAATTCAGGAGCAAGGCGGTCGGCCGGCGCCGCGGGCGGCCCGCTCCGGCTCACAATGGAGTCGCTCGTCTACCTCTGGAAAAGCCATTATGAGACGTCAGTTGGCAAGTGAGAAAGAAGTCAAAACTTCGCCGGCAAACATGGAACTATTTACTGCTTCCACATTTGGCGACGTGTGCTGCGAACTTGGATGCAATTTGTTAACCCTTTATCGTGGGTGCGGAGTGGAGGCGCGGAGATAGCGGGCGCGGGCGCGGGCGGTGCGTGGCGCGCCATGCACCGAGTACGACCAGGTAACTTGGCCGAGAGCCAGAGATCTGTTTTCCTGTTGTTGGCGAACAAACTCACAGATCAGTTTTTATCGCGCGAAAGACCTTTATAGCCGACCGATAGGGGGCGCCTGCGACCGAAATGTTTTCGCGTCGCCATCGAACACAAATATTATCGGATGGTTTTATGTATCGGAAGCATTACACGCTAAAAACTTTGGCACTCGACTTTTGTTATGAGCGCACTTAAAAACTGCGAATAATGTAAAACTGTCACTTATATCGGCGTGAAATAATGGCGCAAGTTTCGTCTTTATCTCCGAATCGAGTCGATTCGAATGTCTGCGAGAGGGCGCTCAGAGAATGTTTGTCTGTCAACTTAACAGGATAATTTGTCAAAGGTCTCTTTGAGGAGCATTTTTTGCGCGAGCTGCCAGGCACTTTTTATACGTTTGACAGGCGTCATGTTGAGTAAACATGTGTCTCAGCAGCTGTCGACATGGGGGTTCCTCAAAGGTCGTCCCTGTAGGCAAAAACTGTGCAGGGAAGCCGTTTTTGTTTCGGGAAATTGTAACTACATAAATGGGTATCGCATTGGAGCAGATCTTTAACCTTTCAAAGGGCATAATGGCCGGTCTAAATAAAATGTAACGAGCATTTTGGCATTTCACGATAGGCTATTACGCGAAACAAGGCAACGATCGAATATTTTTTGAGGCTGTGCTGTTTGTGATTCCAAAGGACATTAAAGCAGCGACGGCGTCCTAACATGTTTTCCTCGAGTTTGAAATAATATCAATAAATCGGGAACAGTGCTCGTATGACAAATATACCGAGATACTGAAACTTCGAGGAGAGGAGTGCCAAGAGTGAGGAAAGTTTGTAATCAATGGCCTCCCGGGGCCAGGTACGGCTGACTTTATGTATTGAAAATGTGGGAAGTATGTGGTAACAAAAAGTTATAATAATTCTGTTTTGGCTCTGGAAGTAATACTTTTTGACGAATTCCTCAAGTTTTCCATCTTGATATACGGTGTTGCTTTTATCCAGTTTTTCCTGATGGACTCCTACTTAATATACTCGAAGTTATTTGGATTTATGTAGCTTGACTTTTCCGTGAAGGGGTTTCGAAAGTTAAAGGAAAAACAAACAAAAATATGTATTTAATACAATTTTTTTTTCTCTCCTTTTAGAGGCTAAATCTCACAACTTTAGACTTGTTTTCTTTTGCATATTGTATTATTCTTTGAATATTAAATTTTACTAACAGCAAACCAATAGGGGATCGGACAAATTTTTCAGAAAGTGTATTAAATTAACTATAATGAATATATATAGCCATGAAAATTAAGTAACGCTCTAAAAGTACCTAAAACAATGTTTAAATATTATGTTTCAAATATTGCCGTGCAAAAGATCACCTCAAAACATGTGACGTCATATGAAGGTACAAAACGACAAACCCTTCAAAATAAAACTTGCAAAGAGATTTAAATATGTTTTATGAAGTTTGGGGACTATGTTATAGTAATTTCCATTACTACAACAAAAAAAATTAAAAAAAAATTAGCAAAAATACATTTTATAAAAAGCAAAAACATCATAACATAACATAAACACAAGCTTGACTCACGGCATTTGCCTTCAAATGACGTCATGCGCTGTGATTGTTGTTTCGTTTGAGATGAAGAACACATTAAAAATGTCAGAATTATTCGATTTTATAAAAAATATAAACCATTGTTATTTTACAAAATATTGGTTGGATGATCTTTCTTGTTCGACGAACACTCGTTCTAACTACATTTTAGATTTTTTCTCGATTAATGTCCGATCCCCTATTATGTTCGCAAACGTGCATTATAGGCAAATATTCACACTAATATAATAAATGCGAAAGTACTCTACTCTGCCCTTTTGTTACTTTATCGTGACTAACGGCTGAACCAATCTTGATGAAATTTGACACAGAAATAGCCCGAAGAAGAACAAGGTTTTTAACGCGTTTACGCCCAATTTAGCGCGTAATTCCCGAGGGGTCACGACGCGTGCACGCGTAATCAAATCCCACGCGCTCGAAGTAACGGGCAGCAACTATAAGTGTAGAATAAAATGATGGACACGATAAGCCGTCGGACCCGGTTGTCGTCTTTGGACAACAGTCGTTAGGACATATCAAAGGCCTTCGGGCGGTCTACAAACTCCGACACCAGGGTCGATCACCACACGAGAGAAGAGAAAATGATGATTCATTATTTTATCATCATCATAGCATACTATTATTTCTTCTTTATAACTGTATATATATTTTTGTTATGTTTTAGGTTTGTTTTTTATTTAATTTTAATGTTTGTTTTTTGTCTTCGTCTGATTGTACGTGATGTCATGGAAAGGGTTCCGACTAAAAATCAGTGCTAAGGTATCTACTTAAGATACCTTAGCGAATGCTAAGTCGGAACCTTTTCTTGACATCGCGCAACATTTCACTGTATTGTTTTTGTTTTGTCTTTATTTTAGTATTAATATGTTCAGTGTAATGTTGTGTGATGTCTGGAATAAATGTATTTTTTTTCTTTCTTTCATTTTTGAAGTTCTTCTAACAGTCTACGTGAAGGCAATTAGTGACTTAATAATGTGAAAAGCTACAGACGATCGAGGTCATCAAAAGCATTAAAACTATATTTTTACTGACTGGCTGAATACCAACGAAAACCAACGAAGCCATAGAGAAAAACCGATACCGCCAAAGGAACAAACAATAAGTAGCAATGATATGAGTAATTCAAGCTTATCAATTCTCGCCTCATAACAACGCTATGTTTTTCCCTATTACTCCATTTTTGGCAAAGTATCAGCTCCGATAATGTGAGTATAAGTTATTACATTCGCCTCTTCCATGCTTAGAGGCTATAGGCTATAAGAAAAGAGGCTATATGCCTTTCCCATGCTTATAGCTCATAAGGAATCGCCTGATAATGTTCAGTTATGGTGCTAAGCTGTATTGAGAGGCCATATAGAGATTATTTTAGGTGATAAGGATATTGTTGCTGTTTTATTAGGTTTTGTTTCAGGGTTGTGGACGCGAATGTGATTTGGTTAACTTATCCCCTAGTAGGTAGGTATATTCGCGGATGGACTCATACACAGAACAATTTGTTTGCCGTGTTGTGAAAACCTATAATTTTTATTATATTTTCTATATTATCAAGTAAATAGTAGTGTTAATGGCTCATGTTGTTCTGATTATTATTTTGAATAAATAATGACATCGTCTGTGGTGCAGTGGTTGGGCAGGTTGGCTGAAATCTCATACACCACTGAGGTTGCGGGTTCGATTCCCGCGACGGGGCGGGGATTTGTTTCTTGTCTGGGTGTTGTGGGACCATGGTCCTCATAGTTCGTGGTTCCCTAGATACAGGGAATCCTAGTTAGGGGCCTGGATCTATTTATGTGATCGTTGGGCGTTATTTATTAATTTAATTTATTTAATGATAAATTAATCATATTTTGTAAAAGTTTACTTATTTAACGCTTATTACGCGTAGATATGTCTGGTCACTGTCTCGTCTTATGTCAAGGGACGAAGCGGCCGAAGATGGAACCCATAAATCTAGAGGAAGACGTCAGATGATGAACAGACTGCTCAGGTCAGTCTCTATTCAATATCAGACACATATAGAGGTAGAGCTGCTATTGCTGACAGAGTTAGCATTTTTAAGGAATTATAAATTTTTCGCAATATCAAGAAAGTACCATCGTACAGCGTTTTAGGATACGCATATATTTCAAAAACAAACGTAGTCTACTTTTCCTCGACTGCCACTGAAAATCAGAGTTTATTAGATGAAAACACGAACCGCCCTTGCTTCAAATTCAATATCTTTACATACTGCTCGGAATGTTTCATTTTGAACTTGCCCGTGCAAAGTTCGCTCGGTAGGTATACTTGTACTCGTAAAGTTGTTCGAGATGAATTCTGCGAGTACCTAAGTGTAAACAACGCGCGATCGTCGAGTTTCGATGATCGTGTGCGCTCAAATATGTGAGTGAACATGATGGGTTCGTGTGAGTGAACATGAACGAGTCATGAACGATGTTCTGTGGCGTTATCAGTTTGTGCAGAAAAGGGTGCAAGGAAATAAAAATAAACGGATTTAATAAACTTAGTTTTTTCTTTGCCGATGTTTCTAGTTCACACTAAATAATGTAGTTTTTCTTCGTTAATTATATGCATTTAGCAAAAAATAAGATTATTTGAAAGTTTGATAGCAAATATTCATATTTTGTATGTGAGTCACTAATGCAAATGAATCCACATTGGTTAAAATGTCTTTTAAATTTTGTACTTCTATTTTGTCTACAGAAACAGAGCAAAAGGTACTATGGAAGATTTTAGGACCCGTTAAACGTGAGGACTGTAGCTGAAGGATCCGAAAAAATCAAGTAATTGAAGACCTACAGTCCGAACTAACATCATTAGCGAAATTATATGCCACAGACTTCGCTGGCTCGGCCATCTCGAGAGAATGGGGGAGGATTGTACTGTGAAACGCGCCTACTTGGGACAAACAATTGGTCGACGGCCGGGCGGTTGCTCCAAGTACAGATGGAAGGACGAGGTGGCAAAACACCTAAGTAAACTACACTGGATCGAAGGAAGTGGTATTCTTTATTATAGCAAGCCAAGAAACACTTTGAGTCCCTGCGCCAGCATATATAGATAGTCTATTTTGTCTACGTATTATGATGTTGTTTCTCATTTTATTTTTATCTCACAACAAATTCCCTAACAAAACTGACATATCGAAACAATCCGAGAAACTACATCCCATATTAACCCTCCGACGCTCCCTTTGAAGCCCGATGCACAATTTCTCATCGGATCGCGATTGACCCCAGCGGCGGCATGATGGCAGCAACTCGGCGACGATTTGGGTCGATTTGACCCGACCACCTTACATTAGGGGAACAGTATCTGACTCGTATTTTAGACTTTTACGAGGTTTTAAAACAACCTCATTCGTGTATAGTAAGAGGTTACAGTATTTGACTCGTACTTTGAAGACTTTTTACACGAAAGAACTGAATGGATTTGTGTAATTGTTCCATCGGTTGAAAGAGTATACCCGCTATGTGATTATTTATAAATTTGGTTAAGATTTAATATGCACATAAAAAATAGTGATGGAAACTCCTGCAATAGACTGGTTTCATAGCATGATCATTCATTTTTATTTGAAAGAATGTACCTACTTGAAATTTGTGGTCAGTATAATAAAAATTATTTTTCAAAAAAAACTAAACCGACTTCAAAACCACAAATGGCACTCAAAAGTGAGAAATAAATTAATATAATTATCATAAGCGCTACCCACTCATATAGTTGAAGTCGGTGCCAGCCAAGTCTCATAGGTAGCAGATAAATATGTATATAGTAAGTACTACTTGTAGGTAGTATCTATCTACTACCTTTTAGACTTGTCTAGCACCGACTTCAAATATATGAGTGGGTAGCGCTTATGATAATTATATTAATTTATTTCTCACTTTTGAGTGCCATTTGTGGTTTTGAAGTCGGTTTAGTTTTTTTTGAAAAATAATTTATTTTACCCTTTTTAGTGAAATAGAAGTTTTAATTAAATTAATTCAAAAAGTTTTTAAAGACAAGCTTTTATGATCTAGAAGCCACATCATGACAAAGTTTAAAATGGGATATCACAATTAAATGCATGTACAAAAAAATTTCATGTCTGTCTTATTCTCTGTTGAGGAGTTCCCTCGCCAGAAGTCAATCCTGGGTGAATCTGCCATATCATGATGGAATTTAGAACAGGCTATTATGGTTTAATCCATTTACGAAATGTTGTGTCTGTACTATTCACCGTTGAGGAGTTCCCTCACCGGAAGTCAACCCTGGGTGAAGCAGGTGAAGCAGTCGAATACAAAACCTCCACCTTAAGAAAGTTTGGTTACGAAAAAAACAAGAACCGACTTGAAGATTAAACTTATATTTTTTGTTTTTGCTATTTTTTTCAAAAACTACTGAATGAATTTCGATAAAATTTATATGGGACCACCTTTGAAGTATTACCTACCAATCAAAAAAAGAATCATCGAAATCAATGCATAATTGGCGGAGAAATCGCGTAACAAACACACAAAAAAAAAATAAAAAAAAAAAAAAAAAAAAACATACCGTCGAATTGTAAACCTCCTCCTTTTTGAAGTCGGTTAAAAATAATGCTTATTGCGAGCGCTCTTCAATTTTCCATTATAAGAGTTCTGTACTGTGTTTGGTAATAACTAATCAAAATCAATAATATTTTGTAGACACACCAGAAATTAATGTCTGATGTTTATGTAGTTTCCTGATAATACAAGAAAATAATACAGGCCCCAGATGGTTGTAGTTGACGCAGTATTTTTTAAGTCATAAACAAATTAAAAACTTATTATGAGCGAAATTCAAGGCAAAAGTATTATCACGACTTGAAAAAATAAATT
The DNA here is from genome assembly GCA_951640565.1 of Petrophora chlorosata. Taxonomy (NCBI): domain Eukaryota; kingdom Metazoa; phylum Arthropoda; class Insecta; order Lepidoptera; family Geometridae; genus Petrophora; species Petrophora chlorosata. Next base: position 2,664,273 of record OX621197.1, on the reverse strand, counting down.
ATAAATAGTGTTTTGCTATAAAATTACCAGTGATTATTATAATATTATTAACACAGGTTCATTCAAACATTAAATAATATAGCTACAGTAATAAGTCAGTCTCATCTGTCTATTTCTAAGTTGTGTAGCATCCTTACTGATCGCACCGGCATGCGCCAGCCAACGAACGACCCGCCGCCGACCCAACTGATAACAACTCCAATGAAATACACTCCAACTCTGACGCGCTTATCTCCAGGGAATTTGTTCCCACTTTGAAATATCGTTCAATTTTTTGACATTCGAAAACATTCGGCCGGAAAAATAAGGAAAATTGCGAGAATAAACGGAGGCTCTCGAAGGCCGTCTAATTTGTCGGCGTTATTGAATACATTAATTTTGATTATTGGAATTCTGATTGGAGTTTCAGATTGGGAGGGTCAGAAAGTCTGCCTATGTCGGTGGGCGTTCGTTCATGACATTTTAATTTAAGTTGAAATGCTAAATTAGCAAAACATATCTTTTATAAAGTTTGTATTACGTGTGTTATGCTATGAAGAGATATTAAACAGGACATTATATTCAAAAATGTAATGAAAATGGCAGATGGCATTGTGGAATACCTTAGAGACACCTGGGTAAGACTGGCTCAACACAGGGACAAATAGTGCAAGGGGGAGGCGGCCTTATGGCCTGCAGTGGCTGGAACGACCTGCCAATGATGATGATGATGATTTTATTCATGAAAGGGTTATTTAAATATAAATGTTTATAACGTGAGGAATGTGAAATCCAACTACATAGGATGATTTACTTTGCAAGGGGGAGGTGGCTTATGGCCTGCAGTGGCTGGAACTACCTGCCAATGATGATGATGATGATTTTATTCATGAAAGGGTTATTTAAATATAAATTTTTATAACGTGAGGTATGTGAAATCCAACTACAAAGGATGATTTACTTTGCAAGGGGGAGGCGGCTTATGGCCTGCAGTGGCTGGAACTACCTGCCAATGATGATGATGATGATGATTTAATTTATGAAAAGGTTATTTAAATAGGGGGAGATGGCTAATGATCTGCTGTGGCTGGAACTACCTGCCAATGATGATCATGATTTTATTCATGAAAAGGTTTTTTTTTATAACGTGAGGAATGTGAAATCCAACTACATAGGATGATTTACTTAATCCTAACCCTACTTCCTACTAGTCCTACTAGTATTATAAATGCGAAAGATTGTGAGGATGGATAGATGGATGTTTGTTACTCAATCACGCAAAAACTACTCAACAAATTTTGATGAAATTTGGTATGTAGGTTCTTTAGGTCCTGGAAAAGGCCATAGACTATATTTTTTTTAATTTTTTTTTTTACGCTTAATAGATCTATGTTTGGCCACTATCTCGCCAAACTTCTTTATCTTTTCTTTTCTTTTTCTTCTTTTATCTCGGGAAACCGCGAGTGAAGCCGCGAGTGAAACCGCGAGGCACAGCTAGTACAAAATAAGGTTTTTTATAAGGACTCTCTTTGCAACTACGTTCTAAAACTTAGTTAAATATTTTGACGAACAATCTTCTTAAAAAGATCTTTTGAACAAAATATAATGATCAAATTGTTTGTAGAAGAACATTTTCGTTCAAAATAAGCGCTACTTATTACATATCCATTAACAAAACCCCACGAGAGTACGCTCTTTAGCGCATATTAGAAGCTACGCACCGCATTAGATACGCAGTGACACTTAAATCTTAAATAACAAGTACTATTATACCTTGCCTTATGCGGTTTTTAAAAAAACAAAAAAATTAATAGCTCGTGGTAAAACACCTTAATAATTAATAAATGTCTAATTAAATATTTAAAATTCTTATCTAGGTATATAGAATTTTATTTTAGTATAAACGTTTTTGTGAGTTTGATATATTGTATCTATTTAATAAAACGGCTAGGACTCACGTAGTTTGTCGAATTAGTCGACCTAGGTTTCGAGCATGTCCGATGCTCTTCATCAGGGGCGAGGGTGAGTCCTAGCTGTTTTAATAATAGTTATAATAGAATTTTATTGTTCAATATAAAATTCACAACAGACTTCATACACGCAAGGCCCTATTTAACCGACTTAAAAAAAAGGAGGAGGGTCTCAATTCGAATGCATTTTTTTATATTTGTTACCTCTGAACTCCGTCTTTTATAAACCGATTTAGAAAATTCTGCTTATTTGCGTTGGTCGGTGCGTTCAGTATAGCTACAATGTAGCCCCATATAAATTTCATCAATATTTGACCTTGAACTTTGAAGATATATCAGAATTGAAGTCGGTTTTTTTATGTTATGAAATGAATTATTGGGTATTGCGAGTATAGTAGGTACATTGCGTCCGTAGAGGCCTCTACTAAGATTTGTGCCAAATAAGGGCTAATATATACAGATAAAAGCCCTGGACAGGTCCAAGACTTATCTAAAATATCGAATTTGGTGATTCTTTAACATAATGTGATCTTCGTATCCTTTTGAAGGTCTAACACCAGCATCTACCCGCTGTGTTCCTTTGACTTGATTTAAATACAAACCAACTAACCGTCTGTTTTATATTATAAAATAATAAGGATTTCTGCGCGGAGGTAACGAAGTAACCTCTAGAGCATAATTAATGTAATGCCGAGAGTATTAGCTTTTCAATTAGGCATGCTTTAAGTACCTCAAAATGGGTTCTCGCGTTGCTGAGAGGGTTGCCTTCTTTCTGTGTACAGCTTGACCGAGTTGAGCTGTGCTATTGATTACAGTTTTATGCGATGAGCTAAATATATAGATTGTAGATTTTAAAGATCAATAGACAATGTGAAATATAATTTAAAGAAGATATGAAGAATTTCGCTTATTCTTCCTATATCTTTCATTATAAGTAATGACAAATACCTAATGATGTCAATCAGGAGTTTTACGAATTTCCCATAGGCAATTCACAGATAAAGCTCGGGTAGAAATGTGGTAAAATATATAAGGCTTGAATACTTTCATTTAGGCAGAAATTTATTATGTTCCAGGAAAAATATGCTCAAAACGTTTCCTTTGAATATATATTGTAAACCTCTGTGAAACCGGAAATTGTCGACAGGTTTCGTTGACAGTTGACGTTTTTTTCAGAAACGCTTAAAAGCTGCCAAAGAAAAAAGTTCATAAACAGAACTAATAATTTTCGGTGCTTAATACGGTCGACCTTTGCGGCTTTGACGCTCATGTCAATATAGTGAGACAATTTTTTTGCGACGTCGTAAATATAAAACCACTTTTATGTGAGTGCTTCGACCTTCATATTGAAACTGACGCGTGTAGTCTTACTGAAAAAATACTCCTGTAAGTACTTACTAATACATATTAATGACCTGTCAAAAATACCGTTTAAGATACCACTTAAAAGTAACATTAGATTATACTAATGTAATGTACGCGTAGCGAACCTGCCTTACACCGTTGTAACTCCTCAAGGTGGTGAAGCTTTTTTACAGGTAGGTTCGTATCTAGTGCAAGGCGATACCTAATTAAATCTTGCCCCGGGAGGATACGGCGGAAGTAGCCTTTATAAAACATAACGGTAATCAGTTTTACGGGGTTCTGGCTACGAGCGAACATTTATGAACAGTGGAGAGATTCGAGAAAATTTTGATTCGGAGCTGGTTTAGTGTTAAGTGGTAAGGTAAATTTTAAAGTTTGGTATAATGTAAATAAATAAATAACACCCAACTATCACATAAATCCCGGCCCCTAACTAAGATTCCTGTATCTAGGGAACCAAGAACTATGAAGACGAAGGTCCCACAACTTCTAGACATGAAACAAATGCTTGCGCTTTTTTTTCTGTGCACAAATATTTGTCCCGTCGCGGGAATCGAACCCGCAACCTCAGTGGTGTATGAGATTTGAGCCAACCTGCCCGACCAATACACCACAGAGGCTGACAACTGTGTCATAAAAACGCAAATTCAATTTTTTTTGTAAGCCAGCCATAAGAATATTGTCAAAAACAAACATAAAAAAGTTTAAAAAAATGCCCCTCAGTTTTTTTGACGTATATTCTGGGTAGTGGTTCTTTTTCCGATACGGTGGTAGAGTCATTGTAATAACTGACGTTCATAAGTGCGTCTGTGATAAATAAAGAACTTTTGAACTTGAACTTTGTACTTAAACTTAATACTCGTATTTAAGGTGACATTCGAGTTCTGTCAAAAGTATATAATTTATCTTTGATCATTCTATATATTCCGTTCCTCAACCCAGTCCTATATGAGTTTTTTTTTTCTCAGTCTAGAGTTAATGACATAATACAAAAATTTAAAGATACTTGAATCCATAATAATCTGAGAGTATACCGTAGAAGTAGTATCTATAAAACATCAGTAATCAGTTGTGCTTCTGTGCAGCTTCTGGCACCGAGCGGGAATTTCTCAAGATTTAGAACTCTTGGATGAAAGATTGGAGTTTAATTTGATTTAGTGTTGGCCAGTGGATTGTTTTTATACTTACCTACTTTTATTTTATTATACTGGGATGTCCAATTACTCGGTAGGTTGTTTATTTAGCGATAATTAAAAATATCTTAAGAACGGAAATGTGACTTTATAATTTGATTACATGCCTTTTGAATATAGAATCCTACTAATATTAAAAATGCGAAAGTTGGTTAGGATGGATGGATGGATTGATGTTAATTACTCAAAAACACTTGAGGTCCTGGAAAAGGCTATAGGATACTTTATGTCCTGGAAAACCACGGATAAAACCACGAGGAGACACCTTGTAATAAGATAAAATAAAAGAGAAATTATAATTTATGAACCAGGAGACATTTCTTGTAATAACATATCACGTGTATGTTTCATTCGAGGGTAGCGATAGACTGTCCATTTTTGAGAAATAAGTGTAGTTACTCAAGTTAACCTCTTACATTGTCGAATTGAAACAGAATGAAATTCACGGAACAGGACACAGCAACACTCTCTCACTAAAAAGCTTTCCATTCACGACGGCACTAGTCGGTACCTACTCGGAGTGTTCCAGACTCCGAGTCCGCGCCATTCGAAAGCGCGAATCGGCTTCTTTCCAAAGACAAAAGACTGTCGCATTGCAAAAGTTTGTTAGCCGAGTTCAGCGCGCCCTTTGTTTCACAATCAAGTTACATTAGAACAACGAGGCCATTTAGGAGTCTCAAACAATGGCGCCGAAGTCGTTTTAAACATTCGTTCGAGTTTACCGTGTCGCTGTTATACGCACGATTGGCGATAAAGCGATAGACGGCGACGGCGGAATGACGGCTTTATGCGTGTACGGTGGCCCTAATATGGGGAACTTATCGAAAATTGCGCGGTAACGCCACAGATTTGGCAACAGTTTGTACTGGAAGTTTGTGCGGGAGGTCGCAGGTTAAGTAGTAGTTATTATGGAAGCCCTTTGCGGGTAGATTGGTAGTTTATGGAAGTTGTCTTTAGGGTTTTTAATGAGGCCAGCAATGGGTTGTTTTTCTCCGCGATTTATTTACATGAAATGCGTATACTGACAGCTTTGGATAGGGTTAGGTACATCAATTAAATGAATGGAGATAATTTTGGAGAATGTCATCCAGAAACGGGTCACTATAAATACAAAAGGTTATGAAAAACATACGCTGGGTACACAAGAAGACTGAGCTCCTTCACCAGTACCGAAACACTTATTTCGTTTATGATACCTAACATAAGAGAGCTGCAAAAAATAATTTTAGTTAAGATAGGATAAATCAGTTAACAGGAGTTACAAGTTTTTCTTCCAACAACAATAGCCTGCAACTTCCCGACCGAATTTTATAACTTTTAAACAATATTCCACGGCGCGGCGGCGGGACTCAAAATGATTCGTTAACTACGTTAATTCAATTATTCCGTATTTACGTTCAGATAATTGATATTAAAACTTCATTTCGGACGTAATTTGATGTACGATTCGCGATATTATTGTTTTTGATTGCATTGTAATTTATTACGGTGGATTTACATAATTACTTTTTTGCTTGCTTCTTTGTAATTACCAATTATTTATGTAGCTCGTTTATGAACTTTTAAATCGAAATATTTAATTATTGTTAATAGCAGATGTTTTTCTGTACATATATGGATTGAGCGTATCAAGGCATAACAACAAGGGTATATAAATATAATATAATATTGCCAAACTATAATTGTATATAAATACTGTAGTAATATTAAGTTATATTAAGTTGTTGGCAATAAAAAATCATTTTCTTTCCTACTTTCTTTCTTTCTACGTGGTGAATTTTTTAAGTAGACGTAGAGGGCCAAATCCAAAACTATGAGGAATAGCGAAAAATGCTCAAAATCTGAGCCAGTTTTGATAAAAACTAAAATTGCATCATTGGATTTTTAAACCTATTTTCCTGGCTAGTGGAAGATTGGAAGGAGGGAAGAGAGGCCTTTGCCCTGCAGTAGGACATAAATGGCTAATAATAATAATGTTTTTTTTCCTGGCCAGGAATTTTGATTTGAAAAAAAAAACACGACTGTATTATTGCACCAGCCGATAGTGTCGCTTATAAGGATCAAATTCTGGGAAGTAATGTCAAACGACAAATTGAAGGGAAGTGCTCATTTTTTAAATAAACTGATTCATATCTTTATTTTCATAGATGTTTAATCAAGACGGCGCGCTGCACCACATTTTATGAATGTTGTACGCGTAAGGATGACCTTCATCGATTCTTTAGTATTGATTTTGCTATAATTATGTATTGCTGGTCATTACACACACATTGACATCTTGTAACAAGTATATATTTTATAAAAAAACGACTTCAACTCTGATGTAGGTCGAAAGTCGTTGAAATTTAAGACCACTTTGTGCTATATGATCCCAACGCAAAAATAATTTTCTAAACCACACCTCTCCACACCACCTTGAGGTAACACCTCAGAACTCCGTCATTTATAAACCGAACATAAAAAAATACAATCGAATTAAGAACCTCCCACTTTTTTGAAGTCGGTGAAAAACGAGCTTTACATGTACAAATGCATACCTACAGTTAATTTATATAGAGAGCCCCTTTGTGATTGGACAGCTTTATATCTGCTAATAGTTAAAATAATATTATCGTTCTCTTTACCACCGCTTTGACAGTTATTCTGCCGCCAAGCAGTAGTGCGCAAGCATTACTGTGTTCCGGATTGAAGGAAATTGTAGTCGGCAAAATTACTGGGCACAATGAGACTTAATATCTGATGTCTCGGGGTGATGAGCGCAACGCAATGTTACACAGTGCTTTTTACGGTATTCAAAGTGGAACTTAAATTTTTATAGCCAGGCGTGGCGCTTTCCACCAGGCAAACGACTTGCTCGTTTCATTACTCAGTTCCATATTAAAAAATATTACATCTTATATAAGTCAAAATTACCAAAATTGACAATATTTAATTAATTTCTCATAACATAAAATAAATTAATTTTATAAAAAAAATATTTATTTATTTGTTAAAATATGGCCATAAATTATGTCAACATAGGAAATGAAATGGTTTTCAAAAATTATTTAGAAAATTATTTAAAGAAGCCAAATTGATACATGTATACCGAGAGACCTTAATTATAGTTATGTTTACATCCCTTGCAAATAGGGTCACTATGATTATAGTGACCCGTTATTGGGTCCCAACTCGCCACAGTTAATTATAATCATGCTAATACTGTTTGGATTATAATAAAATTTTATACACCAAAGTTTGCAGATTACGTAGTAGTTTCTAGGACAAACTTTGTTCTTGTGTTATAAACTAGGCTTTAAGCTCTAGATACTGTGCTCTAAGCTTTTTGTAATAATTAGTTTTTTGAATATATATATTATGAGAATCCTACTAATATTATGAATGCACGTTTGTGAGGATACATGGATGGATGTTGTTACTACACGCAAAAATTACTGAACGGATTATAATTAAATTTGGTTTGTACGAAAAAAAAGGTCATGGAAAAGTATATAGAATATTTTATCACAGAGAAGCGCGGGTGGAATTATAATTGATAAACATCCGTCTATCTATATACTCATACTCACAAATTTCGCATATATAATATTACTTGCAACCCGCCCCAGCGTCACACGGTTATTATACATATAAACCTTCCTCTTCAAACACTCTATCTATTAAAAAAAACCGCATCAAAATCCGTTGCGTAGTTTTAAAGATTTAGGCATACATAGGGATATAGGGACAGAGAAAGCGACTTTGTTTTATACTATGTAATGATAGTGATGTGTAATATCAAATTATGTGTACATACTTGTCCTGTTGTTGAGAGTACTGCATATATTACTAATGAGTTAATCTTCATTCACAAGTGCCAACAATATAGGAAGAATCTGTAGCAATTTGCTACGGCGTAGCATTTTGTAGCAAAAAACGTAGCATGATTAGAAATAACTGTTGTTATTGGGCAACAGTTATTGGGTTACCCGAATAACTGTTACCATTATAGCACGAAAATAGTGACCCTATTTTTAGAGAAATCGATTATGTAAATCTGTAATAGGGGTAACTATATGGACCGTCATATGGAATAGAGGTAGTTTTGAGAATAATAAACCTTAACAGAGAATATATTGTCTTATATCAAGCAAAAAGTAAAGTTCTAGGTGGCACCGCGTTTGTTATGGGCAGGCGTTGCGCTTACGATCAGGCGATCAAATTAAATCGAGAACCGTATGTAACCTAAGTTTAAAACATTACAAACCATACACATTAATTGAAATGTTTGTTTTGATAAATAAATATTTTTTTGAACAAATTGCTTGTCTGATCACTCAGTCCCATAAAAAAATCATCAGACTTTATTTTATCGTACATCACTTTTCGTTGGCTAATGTTTTAGAAATAATCTTTAATATTTTTTGTAAATTACATTTGATACAATTAGTCCGCTTAATCATATAATGTTATCATATAAATTTGGAACTCGCAATACTAATTACTTAAATAAAGGTCAGTCTACATGTCCCGATGTAAAACCCAGTCCACTCTTCCAACCTTACAACCGCACTGATAAATACAATTTATCAGCCGGTTTCGCTTACTCCTCGAACACGTTTCGGATTTTAGTAGACCGGATTTAAATTAGTCGGCCTCAGCCATTGAAAGTGTGAAAAATTGAATCAAACAGGGACATATCAACGACAGGGCTGCTTGCATAAATTGGGTTAAAGTTGGTAGGGACGAGGGAGTTTTAAGAGCTATTCATTGATTAGGTTTATAAGGAGAATTTGGTAATAAATGAGCTTAATTTGCAAGCTCTCAAAATATTTAAGAGTTTAAAAGCTGAATATTCGTTTGAAGTCTTGTATGTGTGTATTTTATAAGATTATAGGCATCGGCATTCCGAGTGCGAATTTGTTATGGTAACGTGTAAGGCACGGACACGACACGAAATAAACGCTTGAGCTTTTTTCTATGCACAAACATTTGTCCCGTTGCGGAAATTGAACCCGCAGCCTCAATGGTGTATGAGATTTGAGCCAACCTGCCTAACCACTACACCACAGAGGCTGTCAAAGTAAATAAATAAAGTACCTACAAGTCAGTAAACATCTTATAAAGCAAATAGAATAGAATATATATGAATGTGACATACAATAACAATAGCACTTTTTTATTTTCATTTAATACAAAGTGAGGTCTAAAAGCTTATAAATGATCGAAATATTTAAGATGTACTGCCCATTAAATATAAATAAACATCGTCGAAAGCTCGCGTAAGTTCGTACTGCGATCCATTATTAATTTTTATTGAAACATGCTGTTACGGCCGCATTTTATTCAAAAAGCAAAATTATAGACCCACGCTTACTTTATTAAGAATATCGTAACGATACGCAACAAATTTATGAATTCGCGCCGAAATGGGCCCGCACGTATTCTCAATAACCGTATAAAAATAACTACGTGAAGAAAATAGGCTGCAAAAAGGCGCGAGACCATATTATAAGCTATAAACGCATAAAGGCCACTTAATACGAAATCAACAAACAAGAGGCGCAGCGCAAAAATCGATTCTGTAACCTTAATCGTGATATTAAACGACGCATAAAAGATAAGGCGGGCCACACACGTCCCTACACGTAGCTACACGTGAGCGTCTTACGGCGCTCTTTATAGGAAGTTTGCAACCGCGCGGGGGATCGTATACCCGCCCTTATGAAGGTAGTGAAAAGATATAGCTCAGTGAGCCGCGCGTCCAGAATACGAATGTTGTGCGAATCGACGGACAGAGTTATACGCGAACGGCTCGCTTTTTAATATTGAGTGTTTTTATGGAAATTTTAGTAGGGTTTTACGATATAGAAGCGGTTGGCGGGGAAATGTCGATGGTCTTTAAGGACCATAAGGGCTTTTTACACAGACGGCACGTAGTGATCTCAGTGGGTATTATCGGGCGTTAACTGGGATTGTTTATAGAGATTGAGCTTCGCTTGCCACATTTTATTGTGTCACTGACCTTTTACGTCTTTGTTGTTTACTATGTCGTTGTACTCTAACTTTATAGTATAGTTTGAGCAAGTTGACCGGAAGAACATTTTTATTATCCAAACGGTACCTAGTAACTTTGATTATTTTATTACAATTTAGAAATATTGTTTATATACATTTTTGAGTTATTTAAATTTAGTTTTTAATATAAATAATTCTAAGCACTAGGTTCCGAGCATATCCAATGAGTTTGTCACGGTGAGTGTTGCTTTTTGAAATTGCGGCGTCTATTACGCTCTTAGAGCAGCCTTTGCAGCTCCACTCAAAAAACAGTGAAAGAAAACATCGTCACAGTTGTGATACTAAAGGTTGTCTAGTAGAGATCGCTCTAAGCGATAAGACCACCTATTGTAAGGTTTTTTTAATAGTTTTATTTTTATGATACTTGTACACAATAAAGTTTTGTATTGTATTGTATTGTATACTACCCACCAAACAAAGTCATGCCGTCAAGTGACTAATCGTGTTTCGGGATGATCTTCGGTAAACCATCAGGGAGACGGGTTTGAGTAGTCGCTCAACCCCTGTCTCCCTATAGATCTATGTGCTCAATCTTCAGCGCCATCGGTGCATAATATCACATTTTGGTCAATTGAGTAAGTGATAAAAAGCTTCCTATGTCCTAGGACATAGGTCTTGAAATTCGACAAAAAAATGTGAGCCTTAGTCGACTCACGATTTATTTCTCATGTTAATTTATTGCTGTTTCTAATTACCCGAAAATTCCTGCTCACTCGCTCACTAATCGTTTAAAAACTTTATCTTCCCAAGTCGCGCCATTTCCCCAGTAAAACAAAGTAGATACGCCATCCGTCGCGGTATCTATCCGCCAATTAGTCGGTCGCCTGCCCCACTCTTATCTGCGCTGGCAGCCCTTCTTAATACGAACTTAACCCTGGCCGACGCCGGGCGAAATGGGCCGCTTACATGAAGAAAGGATAAGCAGTACAGTATCTTGATTTTATTAGTGCGAATTCAGTTGCGTCCTGGCATGTGCGGTACAGCGGACAATTCGCTTATAAAATGTAAGTCTCGTTGTCTGAAAGGTTTACGGTTAAAATATCGGGTTCGAAAAAAAAGGAAAAGATAAAAAGGAAAGGAGGAGATTTTCAATTGTATTTTTTTTATGTTTGTTACCTCAGAACTTTGTCATTTATGAACTGATTTGGAAAATTATTTTTGCGTTGTGTTTATTATAGCTACGAAATGGTCCCATATTAATTTCGTCGATATTTGACCTTGGACTTCGAAGATACATTGAGTATACGTTTTTTTGATAAAATGTTTACTTGTTATGCGACTACACAATAACACAAGCAAGTCGTTTGCCTGATGGTAAGCTCTACGTTTGCCCATAACAATTGCAGTGCCACCCAGAACTTTTAATACCATGCGAAGGACTGTATAGCACTACAAGCATTGCATAGCGCTCACCCTGAGACATCAGATAATATGTTTCACATTCCCGGTAATTTCACCGGCACAATGCCCTTTACACCAAAATACAGTAATGCTTGCACACTACTGCTTGGCTGTAAAACAACTGGCAAAGTTGTCACTCAGCAGTGAATAACTGGCAAATCTATTAAGTTTTGAACAATATCGCAACGTTGTGTGTGCCGTTTATATTTTCATAAAACGTACTAGATTATCTACTGTGTTCAACTGTACGATGTTGTCCTACTAGGCCCTTATTAACGCCTTTTGTGCTATACAACTTATATTGATTTATTGATAGAAGGAATAGTCCATCGTGACGTGAATAGAAGGCTTTAGATACGCGTAGGATTGTTTATTTTTATTTAGTAGAGCGGAGAGGTATCCTGTTTATTGTGAATACTTAAGAAGTAACTAGAGTGTATCCCCGGCAGCTATAAATCTGAGGCCAAGAATCATAGAATGATAGATGCTTTGATCAACTTTTTTGCTTAACTCTGACCTTTTTTTAAATGTATTTATCAAGAAACATAGTCAATATCTTGTAACTAAATTCCGCCAAACTGCTAGCAGACGTAAACTACAGCTATGTTGGTATTATTACTATATTAACTTATATATAGCTTTATCATTTTATAATATTGTATTATACGAGTATAACTACCTATAGTACTTACTCCCATTTTACAAAATATTTAATATTATAATAGGTATAACTATTTAAAATTTATAAATATATTTATTTTAGCCTTGGTGAAAAACGCCGTATTTATCAAAAATCTAATTTTATATGTACGGGTGATGTTTAAGATGCAATGTACCTATATTTTTTATGTAGTTAAGGTAAGAGACGGAGAAAAGAATTTTCCAAATCAGTTCATGAATGACGGAGTTCTGAGGTAACAAACATAAAAAAAATACAATAGAATAGAAAACCTTCTTTGAAGTCAGTTAAAAGTGTATTAGCCCATTAATCCCTCGCATCGACATCACGACACTGAATTTCTTACAATAGCGCGCACAGCTCGAATTTCAATAGATTAGGCAGTTGAGAGGTGCAAAACGAATTCAAATAAAATAATAAAATAAAGTGCTCCAAAAATCACTTTCAGAAAGATCCGTTGTCTTCCCTTGCACAAAGCAAATTAATAAAGCATTACCACGGCAAATATATCCGAACTCGCATTACAAACTCGAACCCCGTTTAGATAGTGGAACGACTCGCTGCCTGATAACACGAGCGCGTAGACTAAGGAGTTAATAGCTCACGATCTATATACAGGGGTGAGGAGTAAGAGGCAGCGGAAACGCGTGAGCAAAAACGTGCGAAAAGTTCACCTTTGTTACGCGTAGCAGGATTGACGGAGTGCGAAATATTTCTCTTATTTTACTTACGACGGAACAGAGAAGGTTTACAAATTGTGTTACCTAATTGTGGTTCCACAACTTTGCCAGATATTCTGCCACCAAGCAGTAGTGGTCAAGCATTACTGTGTTCCGGTTTGAAGGGCATTGTAGCCAGCGAAATTACTGGGCATATGAGACTTAATATCTGATGTCTCGGGGTGATGAGCGCAATGCAGTGCTACGCAATGCTTTTTAAGGTATAAAAGTTCTGGGTGGCACTGCAATTGTTATGGGCAGGAGTGGTGCTTACCATCAGGTGAACGACATACTCGTCTCATCACTTAGTTCCATAAAAAAACCTGTTTATTAATGTAAATAATTTTACTAGGTGGTAGCTCTCTCGCATGCAAGAGGCCGTCTGTGTTGATACCAACGCTTTGCCAGTTATTCTGTCGTCAAGCAGTAATGTGTTTGGGGTAAAAGGTAATTTGTGCATATTTCTTTGTTCCCAGAATGGCTGAACCGATTTCGATGCGGTTTTCGGTAGTAGCTTTAATATTTATCTAATGCTAGCTGCGCCCTGCGGTTTCACCCGCGGTTTCCCGGGATGAAAAATAGCCTATGTGTTATTCTGATGTGTAAGCTATATTATTGTAAAGTTTCATCAAAATCCATTCAGTAGTTTTTGCGTAAAAGAGTACCAAAGGTACATCCATACATCCATTCTTACAAACTTTCGCGTTTATAATATTAGTACGATGGTTTTTTTTTTTTTTTTTTTTTTTTTAAAGTTTTATGATTTACTTAGAATTTTTGAAACACACAGATAATTAAAAAAAAACACAAACAAAACAAATTAAAAATACTAATAACTAATCTAATCTAATAAACCACTACCAGTGGGCAACGTTCCCAAAATGCTGGCAGCATTGCCACGTTGAATGGCAATGCTTATCCTTTGGCCAAAATATAGGCCAGCATTTCGGTCACGCGTTGCTTCGACAAGAAGTTTTGATATATCTTTGAAGACTGTATGCGCCCCCGGCCCCCACGGTCCTAGAGTCTCGACCCCAAAAGGTTCAAATATGTAGCCACTATCTAGGCTACTATACTTGCGCCTTTTGAGGTTCTCCGCTCCTTCAGCGGCTGCGCCAGCCTTGTTTTGGGTCACGGGAAGATGAGACGGCGCTAGGGTGTCTACACAAGTTGCGTCCCATACCAAAGGCCGTCCCATCTTCCAAGGAATAAGTGTCATTCCGTCGGGTCTTTTACCATCGTCGCGTACGAGGCCTTGCGGTTCTAGTACAGCCGCGTAGTTGGCGGTGGTAAAAGCCCGACGAATTACATCGTTAAGGCTGGCGTGGCGGGGAAGTCTTCCCGTACTTTTTATGCACGACAGGCCGTGGTGACCGAGCTTGTCGACAGCTGTGCCACACTGGCAGTGGTGCGGAGCACAGCACGGTGCGCCCAAGCGAAGGGACACAGCCACGCGAAAAGTGGAATTGTCCAACAAGGTGCCTGTGTTGGGCGAAGGGAGAGCCTGTAGCCACAAACCTGATGGTTCTTAGATAGGTTATATTGTGCCAGTCCACAGAGAGAGTGAGTTAAATAAACAATTTTCTGAATTTATTGTCTTTTAATTATTATATTTGGTTCACAAAATCAGTATCATCCCGAACTTTAAAACAGCTCTACAATACGCTCGTCACCATGACACATTCCCGTCAGATATCGGATCTCAAATTGCCAGTAACTTCACCTGCATACAACTATTAAAACCGGAGCACAGCAATGTATGAACAAAATACTTCACTGCATTATAACTGACACTATCTACCCTCACATCGCTATCTTTTCTACCTTGTACTGAAGTTGTTGTCGTTTCTCAACGCACGCAATACTCCTATTTTTTAGCCTCTCGCGACGGCAATCCACAATTGCGGGCCTTAAATTTTGATAACAAAAATAAGAAACTACTGCGTAATCTCGATTTAGGGCCCGGGCTGGCACGAATGTGACGTCATTTCTCTTTTCGTCTGCAGTTATTATTGTTGTTTATTGTGCGCCTGAAACAAGCTTACCTAGTTAAACCTACCGAAAGCCCTGGTATGTACTTTGAAGTTACAATGCGTCATATCGAAATCTCGTCTTATTTCTCTTAAGCATCAACCATTGTAAACATGTTATTCTTGATATCAAATTTTGCTGAATTGTGAGTAAGCGATATTGTTGTTGTTACTTATTGTACTAGAAGCTTCATTCAAAATTAATTTCAATTTGCTGACGAAGTACTTATTGTTCTCGAAGCTTTTTTCATTACTGGTGGTGGGTTTCTCGTATGCGAGAGGCCGTCTGGGTGGGTACCACCGCTTTGCCAGTTATTCAGCCGCCAAGCAGTAGTGCGCTAGCATTACCGTGTTCCGGTTTGAAGGGCATTGTAGCCAGCGAAATTACTGGGCATTATGAGACTCAACAGCTAATTGTCTCAGGGTGACGAGCGCAGTGCAGCGCCGCGCAGGATTTTGCAAAACAAAGTTATGGGAGGTGCTGTTATTGTTATGGGCTGGCGTATTGCTTACCATCAGGCAAAGGCCCAGCTCGTCATTCAGTTACATAAAAAAACTACTGCTTGCATATCACCCACACATGAACTAAGGGTATATAAGGAAATAAATAAGAATAGTTAAGCATAATTATTCTCTTCGTTAATAAGTATGGTCACTAGTAGACCAAATAAAGTTCAATTAAAAAAAAATGACTTTTTTATATAAGACACGCGCCACCCAATTTTGTCTACCTACACGCGTTTGCCGCTAGTTTGTACCTAGTTATATAATGTATCTATAGATTGGGTATACCTAGGTATCAAGCAACATTAGGATAGTTATAATGGCAGCGCCATTTCTTATGTTTACGTTGTATGTGTTTACATTTATGTTATTTTATAGTTGAACTCTTAATGGCAGTAGAAAGCGAATGTGCGTACCAAGACAAACCTACTGTGGTTTTGTGGTACTACAGAAATATGTTTTGTATAATACGTTTTGTTTAATAAATTAAAAAAAAACAAAAAAAAACCCTAACACTGTAGTAAAATTGAAAACATGTAGAGAAATTTTACTGCTTATAGTATAACTTACTCTACTATGCGATGCATTAAGAAATCAGATTTTTTTAAATGTAGTATTGCAGAGGCCAAAAGTTCTATATGTATATACATGGCCTTTAGTAAAACGCCAAGCAGACTCATAAACCAACACGCCAACATTGTGGATATCTTGTGTGACGCGGCTGCTGAGACCAGCGGCAAGCGCTGTAAAAACCGGAACAAGAGTAAGCATTTATGTGGCTGGAATAGGCACGTTCGCGAAGCGCATCGGGTGGCCAGGCTTAAGTTCAACACGTGGGTATTATGTAACCGACCAACAAAAGGAATAATATACAGTGAAATGTATGAGTCACGCAAAATTTTCAAAAGTAGATTAAAGTGGTGCCAAAACCATCAAGATCAACTGAAAATGGATATTTTGGCACAACATCGATCGGCTAAAAACTTTTGTAAATTCTGGAAGGCTACGGGAAAGCATGAGATTAGGCCTGGTCTCCCGGTGAGCGTTGGTGATAAAAGTGAGCCCGTGGATGTAGCTAATATGTTCATGGAACATTTTAAAGTGCATTCCCCGCTGGGCTCATCAGCCGCGTCGATTGACACTGAATCTGGAAGTCGAGAAGAGGAACCGCTGGTACTTTTCACTGCTAGCCAGGTAAGGACAGTTTTGAGAAGGATGACCGGCGGCAAATCTCCTGGACATGACGGGCTTAGTGTTGAGCACTTGAGGCACGCGGGGGTTCACTTGCCGGGGGTCCTGGCCATGTTTTTCTCAATGTGCATGACTCACTCTTATTTACCACATGATTTAATGAAGACCATCGTCGTGCCCATTGTGAAGAACAGGACCGGGGATATCTCAGACAAGGGGAACTACCGGCCTATATCATTAGCAACAACGATTGCCAAGATATTGGACAGTATGCTTGATTCTTATTTAGAAAAATATTTAGATCTACATGACGCTCAGTTCGGGTTTCGGCCCGGACTTTCGACTGAAAGCGCAATTGTTAGTCTCAAGCATACTGTTCAATATTATACTGATCGCAGGACACCGGTGTACGCCTGTTTCCTCGACCTCTCCAAAGCATTTGACCTTGTGTCATATGATGTGCTCTGGAGTAAGTTGAGAGACAGGGGTTTACCGGTGGAAGTGTTAAATGTTTTTAAATATTGGTATGCTCACCAAACCAATTTTGTAAGGTGGGCTAATACTCTCTCTGAAGCATATAGGTTGGAGAGCGGGGTGAGGCAGGGGGGGTTGACGTCTCCCAAGCTCTTTAACTTATATGTAAACGACCTCATCGTCGGGCTGAGCAGCATGCGCGTTGGTTGTCGTATAGATGGTGTAAGCATTAATAATATAAGCTACGCTGACGATATGGTGCTGCTGAGCCCGACGGTGGGGGGTCTCAGGGAGCTATTAAAAGTGTGTGAGGCCTATGTAGGGGCGCATGGCCTCTTATACAATGTTAAGAAAAGTGAATACATGGTCTTTAAGGCCGCCGGTAAATGCCCCGATATATTACACAACTTTACCCTAAATGGCTTGAACATTAACCGAGTTACGAAATTTAAATATCTGGGGCATTACATTACCGACGACCTTAGGGACGATGTAGACATTGAGAGGGAGCGTAGGGCTCTGGCGGTCAGAGGTAACATGCTGACCCGCAGATTTTCCCGTTGTAATAAAGAAGTCAAAGTGACGCTTTTTAAAGCGTACTGTCAAAGCTTTTACACGGGAAGTCTGTGGGTCAGTCACACCAAGAGGTCGCTAGACACCCTACGCGTCCAATACAATAACATCTTTAGGATGATGTTGGGGCTGCCCCGTTTCTGTAGTGCATCAGGGATGTTTGCGCAATTTCGCACTGATGGCTATCACGCCATCATCCGCAAGAAAACTGCATCCCTGATCCACAGAATTCGGGGCAGTACCAATAGCATCCTAAAGACGGTAGCAGATAGGTTCACCTCGCCGCTCTGGAAGTGTCTAGTTCGGCGGGGTTTACCTATATTTGTGTAATGATAATTATTTTTTACTTATTTTCAAACCTTTTAATTTAATTTGATTTATAATTTTAATTTGATTTTTAATTATTGATTTTAAATTGTGATTTTGATTTTGATTTATAATTTTTGATTTTAAGTTTTAATTTTAATATTTTATTGTAATTTATAACTATGGATGTGTATTATCTGAAATAAACAATTTTTTATTTTATTTATTATTTTATTTATAAACCATTGTCTCAGGTGACGAGCAGAGCCTGTAAGCAGTGCAGTGCGGCACGGCAAGATTTTGCAAAACTTTCTGGATGCAAATGCTATGTAGCGCGTTGCGGACCATCAGGCGAACGACCTGTTCCTCTCACTACTCGGGTACATAAAAGACTCTAAAATTTTTGCTCTTCACTACGATCATTTAAAAAAATCTCCATTTCTATCCATTAAAACTCCCAGGTCCCATAAGTTCAGTTCTAAGTTTTTACCATTAATACAGCGATGATGCAGTGTTGCCATTTGCATATTATTGAGGCAATTAATAACCCGGCTGGGCTCTTCTCTAGCCCGTAGATTAAACCGGTTCAAACTGGATTCCAAGTTAGTGTTGGAAAAATGCATTAAATTATTACTACCTTCTTTTTATTGAATTAGCTCAGGCGTGTATTGTGAAGAGGAATAAACGACGTCCTTATTAGAAAGGGAAGTGGGACAATAAAAGAAACGTACTTAATAACAACGCCGCATGAGCACATAAACAACTAAGTATATTATTTTATGACGACAGCCTCTGTGGTATAGTGGTTAGGCACGTTGGCTTAAATCTCATACACTACTGAGGTTGCGGGTTCGATTCCCGCGACAAATGTTTGTGCACAGAAATAAAAGCGCAAGTATCTATTGCATGTCTGGGTGTTGTGGGAGCATGGTTCTCATAGTTTTTGGTTTCCTAGATAAAGGGGCCAGAGTCTATGTATGTGATCGATAGGCGTATTTATTATTACGGAGAGTTCGTAATCATTATATTGTGTACGAGAGCGAGTGTGGCTCAGTGGGAGCACGTGCGACTTTCGATCCGACGCACCTAATTTCGAATCCCAATGGCCCCGCACCACTGACTTTCTTACGTTATGTGCGGATTTACACTCGCTCTAAAAACGGTGAAGGAAAACATCGTGAGGAAACCGGCATGTCCAAGAATTTATCACAAAAATTCAAAGACATGCGACATCCACCAACCCGCACTGGGCCAGCGTGGTGGTAATACTCTCTCTACGAGAGAAGGCCTGAGTCCCAGCAGTGGGAACGTGATGGGCTGATGATGATGATATTGTGTGCACCTGTATAGTATATTGTCAATACTAAATTCTAAGATGATGTCACCCCAATTTTTTTTTGCCTACGGAGACGCTAAAAAATTAAATAAGGCATATAAAATATGATAGATAGATAGATAGATGAACGCTTTATTGCAAACATTAAACTAAAGACATTACATAAAAACAATTAAAGAAAATGTTACAATGGGCGGTCTTATCGCTAAAAGCGATCTCTTCCAGGCAACCTTTGGATGGAGAGGAATTATCAAAATACGTGTCACATAAATATTTTAATATAAATTATATGTATGTTAGTTCTAAGGTATACATTTATATGGGCCGTAGAATAAGTAAATAACAACTGTAACTTATTTTATTGTTGCCTGAAATAAAAAATAAATAAAATAAATTAATAAAATGTTAAAGACGGGGATGTAAGGTCATATATTTCTTAAGCTTGTTGTTTACTTAATTTATTTTTGCATGAGGCTTTCTGTAGCATTTTAAAATCCAATAGACAATCTTTCTTTAGCCGACCTTAGGTTTATCGTAACGTAAATTCAACTAAAGTCAGAGCTCAGCTATTCACTAAATAAAGGATTTCTGAATTGATTGATTCCAGAACCCCTATAAATAAAGCCCTGTTTTGAAACCTGTGCAGACTCAGGCTGAGTGAGCGCAGATCATTAAAGAAAAAGAAAAGCATGAGAAATGCCACGCTCTGTGGATCTCAAACCGATGTCGGGGTTCACTGCCACCCTGAAATATGCAGGGTTTTTTAAAAATTTACGAACTTTAAATAACTATTAGATCTTAATGTAAGTGGTCATATTAAATACAGGAAAATAAAAAAGGTGAAAGAGAAATTCTAAATGTAAACTAAAATTTTAAAAACCCCCGACATAAAAAACGGCTGAACCGATTTTGATAAGACATGTCTAAGAGCCATTGCAACATAACCTGCTTTCAAATAAAAAAACACACCCAAATCGGTTCACCCGTTTAAGAGCTACGGTGCCACAAACAGATACACAGACAGACACACAAATTGGTCAAACTTATAACAACCCTCCTTTATGCGTCAGGGGTTAAAAGGTTATGGTTGTGCAGTGCGACGGGAACGTTAAGCGGTCGTGGTCGTTGGATCGGTATTCCGTTGATTAATAAAATATTTGCAACTGATAGTCCTAAAAGTGTATAATTTTATGTAAAGACAGCCTCTGTGGTGAAGTGGTTGGTAGGTCACATACACTACGTGTCATCTTATACACCACGTAGGTCGCGGGTTCCATTCCTGCCTCGGGAACGGGACAGCTAAAGCTTCGTACGCAGATAAAGTGCAGAGAGACAGAGAACCCAGGGACCAGGATCACTTCAGCATCACCATGTTACCTTTCTGAATATTATATTGAGATGAGTATATGAATTTTGTATAAAATTTAACATATGCTTAAAAACCAAGTTGTTTTCAACAAAACGCACTCGTGCCACAAGCAATATTTATGGCGTTATTCTTTCCAGCAGTACTTCAGTAGCACTGTACTCGGAGCAGACCGTATGGCAGCGATCGCGATGAGTGGTGACCGACGACCGTAAAAATAATGGTCGGGAATCGGCTGAGCATCGTCCGGGAGCCGGGAGCCGGGAGCGGGGACTGAACGAGTGCTTTTACAGCCTTGCGCGCCACTTTTGTTTGCCACTTGTGAGCTTTAACTGTAAGACTTAAAACGCAGCCATTTTTAAGGAAAAGCTAATCATTTCAAAATAAAGGTCGGAAATCAAAAACCGTCGCTTGTCCTCACCGAAGAGGGAATAAGTGCTTTCCCAGCGTAGTGCGCCATTTGTGTGTGCCTCTTACAGTAAATATATCAAACACAGCAATTTTTGAATCGACAGAGATCGCTAGGAACCAGAAATCACAAGAAGAAGTCACAAGAATATTTTATGAACGCAGCCAAAATTGGAAGCAGCGCTGTCATCCTAATGATAGCCCTAAGTGTATGCCTAACTTCAAAATACCAATCCATGTTCAACAAGAGCCTTGTGTCACATTATCAATAGTCAAATGGTTCGTGTCAAGTTAAATATACATTTCAATCATTTTTGTTCTTCAAGAGGAGGATCAAACTAAAAGCCTGGTCTGATATATTCCACCTCACTCCTTAAGTATCAGCAAAGTTGTAGAAGAGTTTTTTTCATATTCATACTTATCGGTTTGATAAAGCCTTTCAATTGCCGCAAAAAGTATATGTTACACGACAGCCTGAAACATATTCACACGCTGAATAAACACAACATTTAAAACATTTACTCAGCTCTTTCATGTTGCCGAAATTCAACGTAAGCTATCACTACACCCAGACGCAAGTAGGTAGGCAAACATGCAAAAGGGAAAACAAATTTTCCATATACCCACATTTTGGAACATATCCCGACGCAAAACGTTTTGAAGTGACGCAATATGGGCCTCTGAAACCCCTATGTTTAAATAAGCCGACATCAAAGGTAGCACGAAATATTGGTTCCTATCGGACTCAATGAAACAATTTTTCTATATTTTCGTTTTTATTTTTATCAAAAGCGAAATAGGTAGCGTGAATACGATGTCGCCATTTTATAGTGATGGGGAGTGATAAAATGTCAAATTGCATCGATATAACTCCATATTACACCGGTCTGCATAAAATGTACGAGCGTTTTATTAGAAGCCGTAAAACTCATATCAATTACGATATCTATTTTAGCGAAGTACTCTCTCGATAAAAGTAATCACGGCATTATGTAGAAATAAGTACTCCGAGTTAAAAATGTGGAACGATAAAATCTTTTTCATTTCGCAAATGCACCTATTCAAGCACAAAGAGCGACTGTGCTCGTTTAAGTAAAAAACGCTACAACTGCGACTCAAATCACAAAGTGAGTTCTCGTCGACCGTTTTTTAAGTCGCCATTTTAGGGTAGTATCGGGCGCGGCAGGTGAGAGGGTATCTCAAAGTGATAGCTGCTTCATCTAATCTCGGGAACGGCGTCCCAATCTTGTCTCCAATCGGGTCGCGTTGATTGCGTCAAGCTACAACGTATCGATCGCTATCATCTTTAAAAGAAACAGCTGAAACAATAAAACCAAACATGAAACTTCACTTTATTACTCCGTTTGCGAGACTTTAATTAATTAGTGTAAGTGCCGGTGAGTCTCGAGAGATTGGTCATTAATTAAGCGGGTCTTTGGCTATCGATCTACCGGCAAACAATACACTTTATTACTTTTATTAGCCATTTCATTCGCTGTCTGCCGCTCGGGCTGTGGCTGCTTTTTACTATTAATGAGGTACTCGTGGCTGCCGAACGACTAATGGGGAAAATGTAGTTCCTTATTTTGTATTATGTGGTGTTCATTGCGCTCGACGAACTCGAAGAGTTGCGGGGCGGAACTCTGCCGACACTTTGTCGGATCTCTTCGAGGGAGTATTCCGGATAAATGTTCCGTTCTAAATTTCAATTGATTATGATGAATACGCCTTAAGCTTTGAACTTGTAAATGTGTAGCAAATATTTTACGGAGATTTATTATTTTGATGAATCTGAAACGGATTCAATGAGGTCCCCAGGTTTTATCTACATGGTCTGAATATTCCACCGTTACACAATTTCAGTTAAATACATCATGAAGCGATTTAACTATTCATAATAAAATATTAATTTCGCTTCATAATTAAATCTCATTCCTTTGAAATTCAAGAAGGTTTTCCGCGCAAGGGAGCCATTGAAATTAAAATATTCAAAAATCAATGACAATGTGATTATAACGAGGGCGAAATTGTAAAACCAATAAAATTCAGTAGCGATATTCGTGGAATTAATTTTATATCATTTTAATTTTAACGGTACCGAGTTTAAATATTCATTTGGTCGTTAAAAGAATCCATTAAGCTAAATCGCCGCCCGCGGCCCGCGGTGGAATTAAAAATCGCGAGAATGGCCCCTTATTAAGGCGAGCTTCTCTTTAATCGGTAATACTACTTACACGTTATGCGGTTAAACTGCTTTTTAATTTTATCGACATTCTTTGTTGAAAACTTCCCTAGTAAGAGAGGATCGAAAGCTGTAGAGTCATTTAATTAACTATGTAGTAATTTCGGCGTGCAGCGCAAAATCCCTTTAAAAATGTTACTTTACTATACAGTAACGTACAGTATCTGTACAATTCACTCGTCTATATTGCTAAAACTGGTTTCTAGAAAGAAAAACAACATTAACGTCGCAAACAGCGAAGATTCGCATCACCTCCGCAAATATTTTGCCGGTTCAGCACCAAACATTTCTAAACTCATCAAGTATAATGTTTTCCTCCGATTCCGCCTGCAACAATACCACCTCGATGGACTTTGGCATCGTGCCTGCTTTCTAAGTGAGAGTTCCGATTTTATTTCCTCGAATAAAACGGATATTTCGGGTCAATTGCACGAGAAAATCTTTTAAACGGCGACTTGTGCCGTTCTAGAAGATATAGTTGTTTATTGACGGTGTAGAAAGTGACGACAAAGCTTTTACGGGACACGATGTGGTGTCGTAGGGTCTTTCTTTATCTTTCTTACCTACGTTTGTAATGTAAGCTACAACAATGCTACTTAAAGATTACATTACTTTACTCTATATTTTTGTCTCTCTCTCTCTCTCTCTACTTACCACCTTACAGATGACTCAACGTTTTTATCTAGTCGAAGATCATTATTGGATGGACATCTGAGAAGGACGATGATATGTTGATTCTTCATGCTGATAATTTGGTCAGCGAGAAAGGTACAACGGGCGTTTTAGAGTGATAAATTAATAACTTGTGCTCTGCAAAGACATCAGATCAATCAAATCAATCAATCAAAATCGCTTTAATCATTTTGGCATCACAGACGCACTTATGAACGTCAAGTTATCACAATGACTCTACCACCGTATCGGAAAAAGAACCACTACTCAGAAGATACGGCAAGAAACTGAGGGGCATTTTTTTTAGAGATTTTGTTACAATTTTTTGGGGTTTTACAATGTTATGTTTCTTATATACCAGTTGGTTACTTTGCAGAAGTGGAATGTTCCAAGCATCTTTATCTTCTATGTAATTACGAACAGTGTAGTATGCTTTTCTCATTAGAACATTCTTACCGCGTAATTTGAATTTACTTTCTGTGAGCTCCGTTATACACTTTGGAATTAAAAGACATATCTAAATTGTGTTAAATTAAAAATTCATGATAAAAGTCTCTCTAATAAATAAATTGACAATAATGCATGGTAATAAAAACAAATAAAAGTAGCTACTAACTGTATAATATCTTACCAAAAAAATGCGGCCTTACGCGTTATTTCCTCGAATATATAGACTGCGGAACGAAACAAATTCAAAAGGGTTCCAATTCGCCCTGACCGTTTTATAATCTGACGAATGTTCTCGAATGTTTTCCGTAAGACGTTTTGTTTAGAGGGTGTTTCCCGTCAAAAGGCCTTAAAAGGCCGTATTGAAAGTGGGCTTGTTGAAGCACTTGCGTTGAATCGCAACGGCCCGATTACGGATGAGAAAGTGCCTTTTGTGTATAAATATTGCTTTTTTATGAACTGTTCGCGTTTTAAGATGCGTAGTATATCTTTCGACTCGAATGGAAAGGGTTCGAATTGAAGCAGGATAAAGTAGTGGTAGCGAAGTAAAAGAGTTGAAAAGAGAGACATTCCCGCAGAGTTTCTTGGTGCCACAGAGATCTTCTCTAGCGGGCGTATTTCCGAAGCACTGGTAGAGTCAGTTTTCGCATTTCTTTTCTGGGCCCGGACTTCAAGCTGAGTATGGGAAAGAAATGAGCAGACATCCTAACCTTCAAAGTCAAGATATCTTAAGTTACAGTTTTTAACATATTTTATGAAATTGTTTATTTTCCAGACTGATATCCATTATAATTATTACACATTAAATATCTAATAATAATAATAATTATATAATATAAAATGATTTGTATTGTGTATATGACGATTAAAAGTGATTTTTTGTCCCTAATTAATAAATATCTTTTGTTTTTACTTTAGCGGTAAATAAGGTGACATACTTAAATATTATGTTAAGTATTTTTTCAAATTGGCAGATCATTCTGCCCACATCGGCCTCAGAAAAGCATTTTAGGCTTTGTTTTCTCTGTCGACGTTTCGATCGAATAAATAAAAAATACCAACATTTCTGCACGAATAAGCGCGGAGCACACACAACGATGCAGGAAGAATACCACAAAGCATTTGAAATTACATAACATATATCGGTACCACGCCAATTTCTGTAGTCATAAGGAAATATATCCGGGTTCGATCGCGCGTCTCATTGATCCGGATGATCCGGAGATCAAGTGTCGTGACCTCTAACTACTCGCTAAGACCCTTTTATTATACGATAGTCGTGTGCTAGACATGTATGTAGGTACTATTATGTATGTAGATTGCAGAAATGTATGAAATGTAAGCTCGTTTCTTTGTGCATTTCAACGTGTATTTGTTTGACGCATACACTTTAGACATTCATTGTGTCATTTATAAATTTTACAAATGATATACTTGTATTATTGTTTTATAAAACAAGGTCGCCACCCGTGTGTTTGTTTATTCGCTAATACTTTTTTTAAGCTACATGATGGTTTTTATGCGTACTTTAGGTATACCTGTGGCTCACTAATGACGGAGCTAATGATAATTACTTCATAAAAATGTTTATTAAAAGGTTATAAATACATAATAATATATACTTTGGCATTACTTCGTCGTTTTCGTCACTCGATCGAGAAGCGTCGTCATTAGAACATCCGGCTCCAACGCGCAAGATTCATTGAACCCGGATCATCCGGGTAATTATATCTTACTACAAATAATTAATGTCAAAGACGTGTGAGTTATAATAAAAATTCACATGTTGATATTTTTGTTTTAATGATATTTCGATTGCTATTTTAAATTCCGTATGTTTTGATGTTCGTAAAGAAAAATAAAAGCTTCTAAGCCTACTCAATATATTTATTTGCAATATAATTACTTTACAAATAAACGGTCATACATGAAAACGCATAGGCGATTTGTTTTTGTTTTCACGAGTACATGTTCCTACCCCCATTCTTATTCATCCCTTCCCGGAAACAGAACACGTGTACCAGCATGACAACGAGCTAACCTTCATTTGTACCATTCCATGCCGCCATATTTCAGCTACCATCCTTATTTGACGCAATATAATTTCGCAAACAACAACATTCATCTCCGGAAGTCCGAAACATAACCCTCTCTCTCGCACACGCGATTAATTGGCCTTTTAATTTAACGCTCTAAAAAAACCACGTGAATTGCTCATGAAAAACGTTCACGACGACTTTTTAATTACAGAAATATTATTAAGTCAGTCGACGAATGAAAGCAATTTAGGGGGGAGCGTCCGGCGGAGGGACAAAAGCCCAGATTTCCATACATAAAAAGCATAAATAATTTTGATTGTGGGCACCCGTACATAAATAAAGTAGTACGTTTTGGCGCCTACACGTGGGCAAATACCCTCGGGTGGGAAAATAATGTGAGTGTCACAAGAGGGGTCGTCCGTATGCGAGAGGGTCGGGGGGACGGGGTGCGGACGAAAAATAAATAGGTACACAATCTCTGCCGCACAAATACACACATTTCGACGGTGTAATGTGTTTGCGGTGCTAGACGACAAGTTTTTATTTTCTTGTAACGGAGTCGTGTGTGTGAGGAGTCTGAACGTATTGACGCTGGCGTGAGTGACGTGCCTTATAGATTGAGTATTTTGCGATGAGGATGTCTATGAAGAAACTAACATTGTAATACGAAAGTATTTCTAAACAAAACGTTTCTGGCTCCTTCTAAATATATACATAAAAAATCATGTACGACTGACTATATTCGTATTAAACGTTTTGGATGATTTTAATATTAGCCGATTCTCTTATTGACACAAATTTTGTTTTTGAATTAGATTCTGTTTATGTTACCACTAGTAGATATAAGGTAAACTTTCTAATCATCGCCTTAAAATAAAACCGTGGCTGACTAACTCATTTCGCTAGTTTTAGACTAATTAAATACTTAAATCTTTAAAACTAGATATAAGTGAATCTATTCCTTAATTTAAGAAATCTCTAACTGATCTCATAAGTGTTTAAGTTTGTTTTAATTTTCTTATAACTATTTTTATTATTTTCATGTTAAAATGTCCCTTATTTCAATTCTATATAGATTTTAATTATGTTTGTTTTGTTGATACAGTAGAGCAAGCTGTGGTCTCCAGTCATTGAAGGAGCACATTGTAAAAACTTAATTTAGGAATGAAAATCTAGCATGTAAGTGTATCCTTTGTTGGAGATCCTATTATAAATAAATAAATCAATAAATCAATAGTATATATAATACAGGGATGTTATGGATATCAAATATCGGATCTGGATATGGATACGGATATACGAATAATATTATACCGGTTTGAGATACAGTTACGAATATGAAATTATTTCGGATTATGTATCCAATAGTTCCGGATAGTTTCAGTTACGGATATTAAAGTTTTGAGGAATTTTAAAAGGAAAATACTAAATTAACAATTGTTCATACTTGAGTATTATAGTTCGAAACTTTTATATTAGATTTGGTTACGGTTTTGGATATATTTTTATTTCGGATAACCGATAGTTTCGCTTACGGTTACGGAGCTCCATAACATCCCTGGTATAATAAACTATCGTGTTTCTGGCTTTACAGGAAATGGTTAACGCAAAAATACCATCAAAACTGCTTAAATTGAATCATCACCTCCTGGAAATTTGCCTGAAGAATGCTGTCGTCGTTTCGGAAATCACCACACTTCGACCGAGGAAGTCGAGGAAATGACTCTAAGATGTGAAGTGTAAAGGGATAAATGTTCTTCGAGAAATATTTACAAGTCTTTATCTTGAATGACGAATTTAGTGACAAAGATGTAAACGTTTTTTAAACACTAACATACTCAATAGATTAGAATTAGACGGACTTCTGAAAAAAGAAAGACTTCTAAAATGTCCGAAACCTGGTCGGAGTAATTTCGACGTTTAACCGTGAGTCTTAGCCGTTTTATATCAATTATAAATAACACTAACGAAACCTTTCAAAATCTACATGTATACTTATTTTTTTATGCACACAATTTTTTTTTATATTTTTTAATATAAATAAAAATTACGAAAGGGCAGAAGTGTGTGTTTTGTGCTCCCGAAAAGATTTTAGTTATTGTTTTTTGCTCATATCATTTAACATTTAGGAACAGATGAAAGCCAGCCTTATAAAAATCAATCAATCAATCAATCAAATATTGAAAAGCAATCCTTTTCATAGATAAATTAAGTGTAAACCTATTTAAGTGTAAATCACTATTTACCCTTAAGACATTTGTTTGTTTTTCCAGGCACTGGAATACCAAACATTCATCAACCCTTTGAACGTTGGCCAAACCTATAAATCACTTCAGACAGCATTCCAAGGGTCCAGGAGGAAAATCATGAAACGTCTCTATTTAACAGTTTCCCGTCCTGAACACACCGAGGAATGCCTTGCCGGCGGTTTATACACTCCATTTACATAAGGGAAGGCACAAAGTACGCAGAGTGAGGATTGTTTTCAGTTAGATTATGTCGGTACTAACTAGAACCAGCGCAAATTGGGGGACAGCACGGCAGAGGACAATGTACATCATTGATACTTATCTAATCAAAATAAAGTATAGGTATATTTCAATGCATAGATAATGATATATTTTTTTATACACGTCTAATAAAAAAGAAACTTGGAGTATCGCGACGGATATTCCGATGCTCCGTTTGTGCTGGCCGTTATACGGTATCTTTATTTCAAGCACAATTTTAATTGGTATCTTTTAACTTTGTTCTAATAAAGTAAGCCTATGTCTCTGCAGCATAATAAAATAACGGCATAACATAGACTATTTATGTTGAAGATGCTGACATACATACTAACCCCATTAATTTCTTAAATATCTATCCGTATTTTTATTTAAACGGTATAACAAGTGGGTTATTTAAGCTGGCCTGTAAGATCATAATTTTAATTAAATGAAATACATAAAGGATATCTAAATAAACTGTACAGTATACAGTATACATATTGCCACCGCAATTACTTAATATACACTACGATGAACATACCGTTACCGGTGTAACTACGATAGACATACCGTTCTAAAGCGGTTATGACATCCGCGAGTGAAGGCAAAGTACCTGAAACCGTGTTTGTTTTGACCGTACCATCCGAGAGTACTTCGGATCTAATTAACTTAAAAGTTAAGTGTGCTTCCGACCAAATCCGGAAGGGATGCAGCTTTTAAGTCAAAATAAACATCCTTACTATTAAAACGGAACGAGCACGGGCTGAGGCGAATGTGATTTCAATAAACTTTTTTAGACATCACCCATTTTTATATTTAGTTGTTTCGTTGTCAACTGTTGTAGGTGGTAAATTTTGTTTCGAACAAAATATGATTAGATATGGGGAAATAAAAGTTTTAAATGAGTTAAAGGCATATTTATTTGATTGAATTCAGCTTAGGTAGATTGTATTTTATATTCGACCTTTGGCCGTGTGAATATCACACATATTATAAATGCAAAAGTTTGTATGTATGTAAGTGTGTTTGTTAATTCTTCACGCTGTAACAGCTCAACGGATTTTTGTGAAATTCAAATTGGAGATAGCTTATACCCTGGATTAACACTTAGGCTACTTTTTAGTCCGGAAAACCACGGCGCGCAGCTAGTTAACAATAGTTATTTTATGTAGGTACTCATGGCATTCTTATTCTCTTTGTACAAAAGGAAGAAAATGTTATTAAGGATTTTTATGTCATCACATTTTTGGTAGTATTTTTATTTACTAGAAGTTGTAGTTTACATTTTTTTCTCATTTAACCGTATTTTTTGTAGAATCAACCGGCTTATGTGCTTTGCACAGATTTCCTTCAAAGTAATATGAAAATATGAGTTTGTAGTTCTTAGAAAAGTACATAAACATCAAGAGCACATTACTCCACAAAAGAAAAGTGGCGGTCATTAATATCAAAATGAGACTATCACGTGAGTTTATAACCAAAATATAGGTGGTATATAACGGAGCCTATAACCCGAGTTAATAAAGTGTCCCCGCAGTATAATGCGTATACAGTATGTGAAACAAAAAGGCGTTTACTGGCCTAGAAGGACGTAGCCAGGGTGTAATGGGGCGACACGGCTATTAAACAAAGCGACTTGCTCCCGTTACCATAATTTGTATTTTCAAATAGCATGCACATTAACTATTACTCAGTGGCTTGCTATGGGAGAAGCCTATGTCCAGCAGTAGACTGATGTGGGCTGATGATGATGAAGAAACTATTTGAAACTTTTCGAAAAGTGTTCCTTTAATAACAACGTTATAACTGTGAACTTTTTTTTTATGTAACTGAATGACGAGACGAGCTGGTCGTTTGCCTGATGGTAAGCAATACGTCAGCCCATAACAATAACAGCACCACCCAGAACTATGTTTTGCAGAATTATGTAATTATGAATTATGTAAATATGAAATTATGAGACACCGCGCAGGAGCGCGGTGTCTCATAATGCCCAGTAATTTCGCTGGCTACAATGCCCTACAAACCGGAACACAGTAATGCTTGCGCACTACTGCTTGGCGGTTGAATAACTGGCAAAGCGGTGGTACCCACCCAGACGGCCTCTCGCATACGAGAAACCTACCACCAGTAAAACTTATTGCTGCACAATGGTAAATCATTTGAATATTCCACAAATTAAAGCTCTATTTGTCAAAATGTTCTCAAATTTGACTGTAACATGAAGCGACTATTCAAATAGCAGTATGGATCCATTTTTCTAAAACTTACCATGACCAAGAGCTAGTTCTTGAATAGCAGTACGTTTTTTTCTAGAACCCACCACCCCTAGTGTGGGCACCGTCTATGCTAACTATGATGAGGTACACACTTTCTTTGCTTGGTATTATAGCTTTGAGTAGATGAAGAAACCTGCGAAAGGATCTAGACCCCCAACCATTACTCTTGCTACGTCCACTCTGGCCTACATCTCATTGCAACTGTGGGCATGTGTTGGAGGCAGCCGCGACTTTACGATGGACATAAAGCTTCGCAGAAATGCGGCATCTACTATTATTGAGTACTGGCGAAGAAAAAAAGCTTAGACTTGATCTTCATATTGACCTGAGATGGGAATATTGATTATGATGCGGGTCTTGAACGATATCTGACCCTGAATCGATACAAACGTAGGTGCTCTGTATCTGTACATAATGATCTTGTTAGGATACGGGTAATTTTTATTTTACTCGAAAACAGCAGAGCACAAAGGAAGGGGATATGAACCGTGTAGCTTAGGTAGGTTTATGAGATACTTTGTTATCTCATACAGTTTTAACCTACAAAATCGACTTTAGAATATGTCTTGGCTCCACAGAAAAGACATTACATGTGATTATAAAGGTGCTAAGATAGCACAAGAAATCATTTTTAGACAACCGACTTCAAAAAGGAGGAGGGCTCAATTCGACGGTATGATTTTTTTTAAACCGACTTCAAAAAAGGAGGAGGTTCTCAATCCCACGGTATTTTTTTTGTATATTTGTTACGCGATTACTCTGCCAATTATGAATTGTTTTAGGTGATACTTTTTTGTTTCGTAGGTCATCCTTCAGAAGTGGTCCCATATAAATTTTATTGAATGTGATTCAGCACTTTTGAAAAAAAAAAACAAATAATATAAGTTTGGTTTTGAAGTCGGTTCTTGTTTTTTCTTGTTCTAAAAAAATATTATTTTAAATTATTAAGCTTAGTTCATAACTCGATTTATTTTTAAGTAGTCTGTTCGTAGTTTTAAAAATATTGTTCTGATAATAGTTTTTATTTGCAAAGTAATCGTGCATATCATTTGATGGGGTTTTAGAAGCAGTCATCACAACAAAAGTAATTATGACAACATTTCTGGTCTCCATGTTTTAGGTATACATTTCTAAAAGCCAACGAAGAAACATCAAAGGTTTTTATAGCTACAAGGTACAACACCGTCAACTTATTTAACAAGGTGACTGTACGGCCATTACTTAACACCATAACTCCTGTTTAAAAGGAGGGCGGCGCACCTACCGCCTACCATTTAGTACTACTGTCGGTTAATTCCCGTCGTGTCACTATGGACGACTCATTCTGCCACTAACGGCAAGCTATACACTACTCTGTGGCCTCTATTATGGAACTGTCTTTATGACATAGCGTCGTAATTTACGAATGACAGTTGACATAGTTGAAGTTGTATGGAAGAAAAAGTGGGTGAGGTGATGCGTCATTTCTTATTTTGTCTTTGCTTACATTTTGCCTAGCAAGTTTTACAAGTCATGGCAGGTAGTTTGTAACGGGCGAATGCCTTTATTACTGAAAACAATTCTACACACTACTTACAAGTATACATTTTA
This sequence comes from Petrophora chlorosata, assembly GCA_951640565.1. Classification (NCBI taxonomy): domain Eukaryota; kingdom Metazoa; phylum Arthropoda; class Insecta; order Lepidoptera; family Geometridae; genus Petrophora; species Petrophora chlorosata. Next base: position 2,630,964 of record OX621197.1, on the reverse strand, counting down.
CCAATAAAAAACCGACTTCAATCTTCGAATTCCAAGGTCAAATATCGATGAAATTTATATGGAACCACTAGGTAGCCATACTGAACTGAACGCAAAAAGAATTTTTGAAAACGGTCAACACTCGGCGGAGAAATTGGTGAACATACATAAAAAATATATACATTGAAACATAGTACCCTCCTCCTTTTTTGAAGTTGGTTACAACTAAATTTACTATTTACAAGGGTAACCATCGGACGACCTTTTGACCATTTAAGGCCTATAGATAGCCCAAATGCTACAACCCACTATCAGTTGACAGCATACCTGAGATGCTGGCAGTATTGTCCCGTTGATTGCAATACTTTTAATAATAATAATATACTGGCAGGTGCCGAGGTCTCATATCATAGACCAGTTCTCATCCATTAAAAATTCACCTCAATAGCCCAATTATAAGTAGTTTTCATATCTTCAATAATAGTCCTCGCACTTATCGGAGGCTGTGTGATTGCATCTTCTTAATGATGCACTTAGAGACAGTCCCCGATAAGTGTTGCGCATTACATATCTAAATTAAATGCTCTAAGAGGCCTCTACGTGTTGGACTCATGTCCCCGCGCAAGCCTTCCAAAGGACCGGGTGTATAACCCGTGAGAAAGAGCGACATAAATAATAATAATAATAATGATGCACTTAGAGACAGTCCCCGATAAGTGTTGCCCATTACATATCTAAATTAAATGCTCTAAACGGCCTCTACGTGTTGGACTCATGTCCACGCGCAAGCCTTCCAAAGGACCGGGTGTATAACCCGTGAGAAAGAGCGACATAAATAATAATAATAATAATGATGCACTTAGAGACAGTCCCCGATAAGTGTTGCCCATTACATATCTAAATTAAATGCTCTAAACGGCCTCTACGTGTTGGACTCATGTCCACGCGCAAGCCTTCCAAAGGTCCGGGTGTATAACCCGTGAGAAAGAGCGACATAATAATAATAATAGTTGTAAGGTAGTTAGTTGGCTATTATGTTATCATTAATCAAATATTTTAGATAAATAAATCTTTATTTAGATAGACATGAATAAACTGTAATGTCTGAAGTCTAATGTCTAATGAATGTCTAATGTCTTAGATCATAAAATCATTTGCAATTAATAATCTACTTAAAAAGGGCGATTTTTCTTGGTCTGACTCACATACTGACTTTCTATCTCTTCAATAAATTCCCTTTAACTGTAGCTGGACAAAAAATCCATGTGTCCGTTCCCACATTCCCATTCAGACACGTGGAAACCACTTTTTATTAAAAAAAATATCCGCCTCCCATAAATCAACTCTCAATCGCGTATAATTCCCAATGTTTACATTGCCTCTACTTTCGATTTCCATTCCGTGGTTCGCAATTTTGGCTCGCGCTTCCTCCCTCAGGATATTCGTACTTTCCTGATTTCGTGTCTAAACAAATTTCAGTGGGCGATGTCTTCTAAACTTTCACTGTTTGGCGGTCCGCCAGGAGACGTGCCTGCCAAATCGCCGGTGACTTTCTCCGTAAAAAGGGGATAAAAATAATTTATTCCCGTGATTTTTGGCCGTGGCCGCGTCGGTGTCGCTTTCGTTAGAGTCGACGATTCGATGACTCGGGGAGGGTTGATTGTTTTTGTGAGGCTGAATGAGATTATTGTTTTGAAGATTAAGTTCAACGACTTTGGTAATCTTGTTAGCGCTATTAATCTTTCCCAGAATAGAACAATTTTCTATTTTAAGTAACTTTTGGTCAATTCTTTTAGCTTTTTGAATGTCTGTTTTCGATAACGTTACCAGTTTTTTCGAGAAATTACTTACAAAATAGTCAACACTTATTGTGCTGATGATGTCAAAGATAATTAAGGAAGATGACATTAGTAATTTTAAAACTTTAGCGTTTCGAACAAAGAGATAAGCTACTAAACGAATTATTGCTAAAATAGACCAGTAGTCAGTTATCCAATTGAAACTGCAGAAACTAATATTATAATTACCGCTGCAGTGAATGGATAATACGGCGCTCACCAATCCTTATATCATTTTAACTTTAACCTAATAATCCACAGAGTAAACAACCAACTGGCGCCGGGGTATGAAATCTCACGTATTGCGCGCGTACATCTCCCTATCTGTGGAAACTACTTTATGGTATCCCTGCTCCCTGGCTGAACTACTGTGTATGAAGTTGCAGATATTGTGACATACGGTCTCAGAGAAGCTGGAACATGTTCGCTCTAGTAGTTTACTTTTGTGCACCTGTTTCTTTAGCGCCAATTAATCTCTCAAAATTACCGATCATGGTTCAACAATATTTAAACCACGAAAAAAATGTGTAAGGATCTACCAATTTTATTCATTGAATATCGTCTTATGTTCACACATATATAGATACAAGCTGCACCCCGTGGTTCCACTTACGGTTTCCCGGGATAAAAAGTAGCCTATTCCAAGTCCTAAAGTACCTACATACCAAATTTCATCAAAATCGGTTCGGTAGTTTTTGCGTGAAAGAGTAACAAAGATCCACAAATCCATACAAACTTTCGTGCTTATAATATCTATTAGTAACGAGTAACGATTAACTAACTAGAATCTAACGTATTTTGGGAATCAGGAAATCTATTGATCTGGGTGCTGTATCCAGACACGAAAGAAACTACTGACGAGGACAGTCACAATAAGAATCGGATATGCTATCGCATTTGATTGTACTACGCTACTATTGTTCCACAGAAGCAATCAGTCCGATTTGTGGCCAGCTTCGTTCCGGGCAAATCCGCTCGGCAAACACGCCGTCCGTGTCTCGCCGCGTTATTAGCTACGTGACGCCTGGCCAGCTCCCGCGCGTTATCGTGAGCTACCGGGTTATTAAGGACTAGAGAATTGCAGTTTACTTGTGAACTAAACAACACGTGATCGGTTTAAAACCTGCCCAAAGGCAAGAAGTTTAATAATCCGTATTTTATTTAAGAAAAAGCTGCACGATATAAAAGTATGTGAGTAAATTAAATCGATGTACTGGGGAGTTTCTAAATAAAAAATAAACTAGATGGAAGGTAAAGAAAGCTATTTAGGCGCTCAGGGTCTACTTCTTAAAATATATTTTTTTTTACCGACTTCAAAAAAGGGGGAGGTTTTCAATTCGATGGTATAGAAATAGAATTAATAAATCTCTTTATTGCATACCAATTTAAAGAAATAGACAATAACACAGTCCTTAACTATTGTTAGTACAATGGGCGGTCTTATCGCTTGAAGCGATCTCTTCCAGACAGCCTTTGGATGGACAGTATCCAAGGAAGTAGATGGCGGTGTACAATTTTTTATTAATTACAACTAAATACCTACATAATCATACATACATGCTAATATTTACATTCTAATACACACACGGTATTTGTTTTTTTTATCATTTAATCTCTTCTCAACGTAACTAAGTGCACAGTAAAACACTACTCAAATAGCCAATTTCTAATTGTAACAACTTCTCAAAGTGACTACTTGTGAACTTGCTACTTCTCAAATATCCAACTTCTCACTATAACAACTTCTCACCAAGTACTAGTCATAATATATTAGCGAAATCACTGGTTACTATTTTCTCAGGCCGACGAGAGCAGTGCAGTGCCATGGAAGATTTTGTGAAACAAAGTTCTGGCTAGTGCTGCAACTGTTATGGGCAGGCATGTTGTTTATCGACAGTGAACGACCGGCTGGTTTCGTCACTCAATCGCATAAAAACAAAGATTACGTAAAAGATATAAATGAAATGAAATGAAATTGTTTATATTATAAATAATAATAGCGGTACACACCAATAACAATTTTTACACAAATCAAATATTAAATAATTGAAATACACCATCAATTAAATTATATATGTACAAAAAAGATATTACATTAAACAATAATTTATGTATTTCAAAAATTACAATAATTAAAGCGGTTAAGATGTCAGAAATTATAATTACAAAGTCATTAACACGTTAAAAATAAAAAGTAATTAGTATTACAATTCGTCCGGAACACAAGAAATAAGTATAATAAAGTGGGACGAAACCAGAAATAATACAAACTACCTATTACCCCAGTAGCACAGACGCAGGCTGTCTCATTCCAAGCGCAATACCGGCCAGGAAATTATGACTCCGGACTGTGATGGCCTTCACTTTACTCTATTACTAAACCACTCGCTGTAAGATAGTTGGATATGCTATTTTCCTTAGATAAGAGTAAGCAGTATGTGGCCAATGGCCAAGCGGTTAACCGAGCGACTTTGGACCCGACACATGGGAGTACGAGCGCGGTCCCACCAAAAACTTTTCTTAAATTTGATATTGTATGCTTAAAATTGTAAATACTCAAAAAGAATAAAAAATAACTGTTCGGACAGGGATTGGACTTGTCTTCGTAATACCGTACCTACGCCTTAACCACTCGGCCACTGAGTCGTGCCACTCGAGCAACTAAAATTGTTTTTATCTCGTCTTACAACGACCATTGTACGTCACCTTTTTTATCTAACTGAATGACGAGACGAGCTGGTCGTTTGCCTGATGGTAAGCAATACGCCAGCCCATAACAATAACAGCACCACCCAGAGCTTTGTTTTGCAAAATTCTGCGCGGCGCTGCACTGCGCTCGTCACCCTGCGACAATAAGCGATAGTCAAGGTAGACATTAAGCAAAAATTTCTAAGACGCAGGCTTAATCCTTGCCAGTATTATTTCAGAATATTTATTTAATATCTTAAGGTGACGTGTGAATGTAAGACTCGCTTGAAAATGGCAAAAGAAAACGTCGTGAAACCGGCATGACCATAAATCATACAATTCAAGGACACGTGACATCTTATCTAAACCGCACTGGTTCTGCTTGGTGGATTAGGGCCTACCATCTCTCTCTCTTTCTCTCTCTAAAAAAAACCTTTCTCCCAGCAGTGGAAAACGTAATAGGCTGTTAAACGATGTTGCTGGAATAGGCATGTATGTGTAGATCATAAGGTAAGAAGTAAAAGCATATGTAAGTCGTAAAGTCATAAGGACATTATTTGTCATACATATATATTAAGTTATTATAACCCGGGTAATAAAACGCACGCCCTACGTTTATTATCTCATACTTGTTAAGGGTAAGGCGCGCCATTCACGGCGCGACACCAAGACAATACGCGAGACTTCAGACGCGATAATGCTCTGTTTAAGACGTTCAAATCGTTAGTACTTTATTCAGAGCACTCGACTTCATTGCTATCTGCCTCATTGAATGGGAGCTTTTGTAATTTTGAAGTGTAATTATTTAAGTTTATAGCTTGGTTTTGTGAACAAACATAAAGATATTGTTATACCTTGATTTATAGTTCAAAGTTCGAAGGCAAAAGTTAAAGGCTAGAGTTTATTTCACCAAATATGTTGGAGGGATTTTATAAGTCTACTTACATTTGTGGAATGACATTAGTACGATTAGCTGCAGCTTTACGACTTCTGGCAGAATGTAAAGTGGTGTCGTTGCCATTTCTCCGAAACTTTAATTTTATTACGGTCCCATTGAGAGGGTTCACTATAAAATTATCGTCATTCACTCGGCAAAGTTGTGGAACCACAAAATTCTGAAAATAAGAGCTGACTTTGCTGACATTATTTATAACAGGCCAAGTGCAAGTTGGACCTCGTTTTCACGATTTCGTTTTCCAAAGATTTTGTAGTTCAGTTAATTAAATATATATTTTTAAATATTAATACTTTTCTTACCGAATATTGGTAAAGGCCTATCATAAACAGATCAATACAAATAAATGAGCGATAGCACTCAACTTAGAAGTTAGATCCGTACTGAAACCCTAAAAAATGAAGGTATAATAACATCACGTATTTCTTTAAACATTCAAATGATGTTTACCTTTACCTAGGTAATCCAAAACGTGCTTAATTTATTTCCCAAATTCATTTTTCCAAAAACAAAATATGTCCCGTACAATTTTATAATACGACGGAGAATCCATCCGTCACTCGAAGAGAATCGCTGACACCGGCGTTCTGTTTTCGATCAAATTATACGCCGAGCTCAAGAAATTTGCGTGATGAATGAAGAAAACGCGCATCATGGCGAGATAGCGCGATGTGTTTTCCTACAGGTGAGAAAGGGATAGCAGATATTCGTTTTGGACGGAATGTTAAGTGAGTTAAATCTCCAAATAAAAGGTGGGCTGCCGAGTCAGCGCTACAGTTGCTGACTCGCTGCTATGGTAATGAAGTTGTGACTAGTGACGCGGGAGCGAGACCACCTTGAATGGTTTTCTTTTAAAGTAAAAAATTAAGTAATATGTTTGATGTATTATTATTTATTCTGTACGTGTCTATTGAAAAGATAGGTAAAGTCGAACGACTTATGAAATAATTAATTTATAAAAAACCGATTTTAAGACTATACCTATATTTCCAAGCTATTGCATAGCTTCTATCGCGGGCCTTGAGCGTACAGACCGAATCCAGAAATTCCGTAACGAAAATAACCTAACACCTCCCACTCCGAATGCTATGCAATAGCTTTACCGCGGCAGTCTCCGAGTGCCACACGTTTTTTTGTTTTTGTTGATTATTTCAAACAGCGCTGAATCAATTTCGATAAAATTTGTATGGTACCTCCTACCTAACAAAAAAAAATCATCTTAATCAATTCATAATAGGCGGAGTAATCTCGTAATAAATATAAACAAAACATACATTTGAACTGAGAACCTCAACAACTGAGAACAAAGTAAAAATAAACAAAATATAAAGTCAAAGTTTAAAAAGCCACGCTTTCATAACACTAACCACTCAGAACTCTTTCTTTATTCACTAAAACGTCGTGCCAATTTGGAATAAAGATAGTTTTGTTTACATTCCCAAGCAACTTAAGAAATGGGCAAAAAGATTTATCCTTGCTATCTCGAGCGTTCCAGACCTCAGAGACTCACTTGGCCTGCAAAAGGTCACTCACTCGGCAGTCACAGCGGACGTCCGATCTCGATCTGAGGGCATCACCAGTCCCCTGGCCTTCCTTACTAAACGGTTATCTACAGCGATGATCTAAACGCAGGGACTGTGATTACAACACCCGGGGACACGAGGTTGTTTGTGATAACAAGAAAGCTACGCTATATTCAACTGTATTTCCATAATGCTAAGGTTTGTTATTGTTAAGTATTTTTATAGATCAATTGGTCGAGCACTAAAGGGGATGACGTGACAGGTTTTTAAACAGACGTCCTTTCGGATTTTATTCGAAAATGCTGACCCAATTTAGATTTATTTATGGATGGAAGACGTGCTCTTGGTGATATAAATGGGTTATATTTATTTCGTTTATGGTATTGGCGGTTCATGGCTATAAAATATTTTCCTAAATAGATCGAGCTATGCTGAGGTGATCTTTTACCTTTCAAGGCAGTCTGGGCATAGATCCTAATAGCAAAGAAAACTAAATATTACTACGTAAAGAAGCGACACTCGCACCCCCCATTAATTTGTCGTCACCCGCAACAAACCGATGAAAAAATGGGCAATGCCGTGCTTGCGTCACTCGGTTGTCACCACTCGCTACGAATGACTAATGAGTGAGATTCAAATGTTTATTTTATATGGGCGATCAATTGATGTTAGAGGTTGTTATGACCTTTTTGGATGACGACGACGACTTGCTTTACAGAGGTAGAGCAGGCCGGCTGACTATTTGACTTTGACATATAGACGAAACATATTGAGAAAAAGTCGGAGAACGGCTGAAGACGGTGGAGCTGACCAGGACCTGACCTGACTGACAGAGGTCTGCCTATCTCTTTTAAAATGGTTCGTTATTGTTCTGCGTATGGATGCAAAGAAACCACTTACACAAATAAGAATCGAAGATTTTTTGGTTCTTCGCGTCTCCCAGTCAAGCGATAAACACTGTGTGGGTGTGAAAGAGAAACACTTACATTGCTTACGTATAGCGTTGTCCTTGTCGCGCTCGATTCGTATTAGCTCATCCCTACAATAATTACGCACACACACAAAACAGTAGTATTAGACAGTTAGCTCGGCGAATTTGTATGGAGTGTCGGGGGTCTGCTAATAGTATTCTTTCTCTATGAGTCTGGGCAAATCTTATGAACTGTCAACTGTCTGTGGTATAGTTATGTATGTATTAGTTGTAAATAAATGCAGTTATTAGACGACGCTCGACATAACAACACGTGTGTAATCAATTACGTCCCCAACTGTTTTTTCATATTCTTCTCTAAATATCTATGAAAATTTCTAATTGGCCTTCAGCTATTTATATATTATTTACTTTGTTACTTATTTACTGATTTAGCCGTTAGTTTTTCTTGAAAATAAAATAAAATAAAAAAATAAAAACTCCTCACCTCATCACAGTCATTATAAGGTCCTTTTTAGCGACAAGAATGAACATTGTACAACATACATACATTGTACATTCTATACACTCACACTGACGCATGTGTTTCTACAGTGTTAAAGACTGTTATCTATGTGTTGTCACGCACATATTGTTAGGTACCGGCCTTCACAGTGTTGTTCCCGAAAAGTGTATCTGACTTTTTTTATAGGATCAGTGAAGAAATGTATCCCTATGACTTTGAAAGTAATGTATTTGCATTTGGGAAATCCTACTAATATTATATATGCGAAGGTTTGTGAGGATAGATGGATGGATGTTCGTTGCTCAATCACGCAAAAACTACCAAACAAATTTTGATGAAATTTGATATGTACGTGCTTTAGGTCCTGGAAAAGGACATAAAATATGCTTTTTATCCCGGGAAAACGCAGGTGACACCGCTGGGCGCAGCTAGTACATTAATATGCGTTTTTTGGTCTATGATATAAATTAAATTCAGTCTTAAAAGTTATTTTTTATTTATTAAAAGTTACTTAAGAGAGCAGACGTTAGTAATGTAAAATATGTGAATATTAATGAAAACATTATCTACTGAATTCATAAAACTCAACTCTAGAAGTTTTAAAATAAAAATGTAATTCAATCTCGGAATGTCATGCAAGTTTTGTTTTATTAAAAAAACTTTGACTAAAATATTTCAACAAAGAAACAAAACGTAAATGAAATAGGTTTAAAAAGTATATTTATTTTTAAACAAGTTATATTTATATAACATTTTGCTGTGTAGTTAAAACTTTTCATACTTGTTTTTAACCCCTGACGCAAAAAGGGAGGATGTTATAAGTTTGACTACTATGCTAGTCTATCTGTCTGTCTGTGGCACCGTAGGAGGTGAACCGATTTGGATGTGGTTTTTTATTCAAAGCATGTTTTCTAGCGGTGGGTCTTAGACATGTTTTATTGTGACGGGGGATTTTAAATTTTAAATCTATGTAATGTTATTTTATATGGGTACCTATCTATTGTAAACAGTATCTTTAGATTGAAATCGGAGCATCACGAAAAGTGTGAAAGAGATGCATAGATGCGATATAGTGCAAGTATGAAAGAGAAAATTATTTTAGATAAAGAGTGGAAGGGATAGAATGAGACATTATAGAGAGAAGAAGTAAACTTGCTTGTAAAGTTTTTAGCAATTTGTAAATAGGGCCAAGATCTATGTATGTGATCGTTGGGTGTATTTATTATTATTATTATAATAAATTTATGAATTACAAAGGGCTTTCTTCTTCTGCTTCTGGTCCTATATTCTCCATTTCTCTGGGCCTGATTGCAAGTTGTATTAAAAAATTAATCCAGCCAACTGCAAGTCGGACTCGTGCACGAAGGGTCCCCAACCATTATCTATAAAAACGGAAAAAAAATCATGTTTGTTGTATGGGAGCCCCATTATATATTTATTTTATTCTGTTTTTTAGTATTTGTTGTTATAGCGGAACAGAAATACATCATTTGTGAAAATTTCAACTGTTCATGACAGTTCATGAGATACAGCCTGGTGACAGACAGTCAGACAGACAGACGGACGGACAGCGGAGTCTTAGTAATAAGGTGCCGTTTTACCCTTTGGGTACGGAACCCAAAAAAGGCAGGCTAACTCTGTACTTAATGTTAAAGTTGAGTCCCGTTAAGTATCTAATCCTTTTTACCTTGTTAGTAAGGTATTAAAAGGTCACAAAGACCACATTACTACCATATTTCCGAAACTCGATTAGACCACGAAGCCCGCTGGTTTAGGCCCAGCCGAATTAGAACTTTAATATAAAGGAGTATGACCTCAAGGGGTTAATGTGACCTCAAGCGGTTAATGCTGTGATAAAAACGTTCATATACGTTTATAACTCGCTGAGAATGTAATCTTGTACGGAATGCCACTTAGCGAGGTCCTATAGAGGGTGTCAAAAGCCTACTTGGTTAGTGTTTCGGTGTTAATTTAGTAATACTAGTTGCGCCCCGCGGTTTCCTGGTATAAAAAGTAGCCTAAGTGTTAATCCAGGGTATCTCAATTCCGAATTTCACTCAAATAAGAAAGATAAGATAAGATAAGAAATTCTCTATTGCAACTACAAACAAAAGATACACAGCTTTTTCGAGTTCTTAGTATCTAAAACTATACAATATAAGCAATGTACCTACAGAAATCCTAAATTCTACCTAAATCTGTTTAACTGCTGCGGCGTGATGTGTGAATAAACACACTTACTCGTACATACAACATTCGAATTTTTAATATTAGTGTGATTATAGTTGATTTTCTGTACTAAATTAGATAATATCTATGAGAAATATTACTAATTTTATTTTATGTTTCTAAAAGAAATCAGTCAAAAATTATACGAGTACATTTTCCTTCATACCATATTATTATTTCCCTTTCACCATATTAACAATATGAGAAATAGTAAAAAAATAGAAGATGTCGTACCAGACTAATTAAATATTTGATTTTGTTTTTGTATTTCTTTCACAACTTATAGGAAAACAGTATACGTGAAGTCATCTATTTAATGACAAAAAACGGCGTTGGAAGTATCTCTAAACATTACATCAAAATCATTATGTTAACATTTATTGACTTCCAAAGCGCTAACCAAGTTCAGGTTAGAGATGTCATTAAACGTCTCAAGTCGCCTTGAAACATGCAACGCTTAGACTAAACCATATACAGCAGAACTCCGTAATGTGATTAGCTGCAATCCAGCGCTGCAGCTTAACTCTGCAGCGGTCGATAGAACAATCACCATTAAGTTAGGGACTAGTTAAAACACTGAGAAACTCGCTTGTCTCCTGTAAGACAACTTTAGGGCACGATAGAGACAAAAAAAGAGCCTAAAGGATTTATTCAGAAGCTACAATCTAGCGGTGCGATGCAGTTTAACTCTGCTGCGATAGAACAATAGTCATTGAAGACAATATGCATGGCACATTCCGCTTTTGCGATGTAGCCAACTGGGACATAAGAAACATAATATTGTCAAAAACAAACATAAAAATTGCCTCTTAGTTTCTTGCCGTATAAAAAGAAAGAAATAATTTATTTTTGACAAGACTGCACACAACAATCAATAGTACATACACAAGTGTAGGATAACAAAATTATTTTTCAAAAAAAACTAAACCGACGTCAAAACCACAAATGGCACTCAAAAGTAAAAAATAAATTAATATAATTATCATAAGCGCTACCCACTCATATATTTGAAGTCGGTGCCAGCCAAGTCGAGAGGTAGTAGATAAATACTATGTATATAGTAAGTACTACTTCTAGGTAGTATTTATCTACTACCTTTTAGACTTGGCTGGCACCGACTTCAAATATATGAGTGGGTAGCGCTTATGATAATTATATTAATTTATTTTTTACTTTTGAGTGCCATTTGTGGTTTTGAAGTCGGTTTAGTTTTTTTTGAAAAATAATTTATTTTAACCTTTTTAGTGAAAAACAAGTTTTAATTAAATTAATTCAAAAAGTTTAAAAGACAAGCTTTTATGATCTAGAAGCCACATCATGGCGAAGTTTAAAACGGGCTATCACAATTAAATGCATGTGCAAAAAAATTTCATGTCTGTCCTATTCTCTGTTGAGGAGTTCCCTCGCCGGAAGTCAATCCTGGGTGTATCTGCCATGTCTTGATGGAATTTAGAACAGGCTATTATGGTTAAATCCATTTACGAAATGTTGTGTCTGTACTATTCACCGTTGAGGAGTTCCCTCACCGGAAGTCAACCCTGGGTGAAGCAGGTGAAGCAGTCGAATACAGACCTCCACCTTTAGAAAGTTGGTTACGAAAAAAACAAGAACCGACTTGAAGATTAAACTTATAGTTTTTTGTTTTTGCTATTTTTTTCAAAAACTACTGAATGAATTTCGATAAAATTTATATGGGACCACCTTTGAAGTATTACCTACCAATCAAAAAAAGAATCATCGAAATCAATGCATAATTGGCGGAGAAATCGCGTAACAAACACACAAAAAAAAAAAAAAAAAAAAAAAAAAAAACATACCGTCGAATTGTAAACCTCCTCCTTTTTGAAGTCGGTTAATAAGACAAATTAAGAAGACCAAGACAAACAATTACAGCATGTGTATGGAGACCGCTGCCGCAAGACCGTATCTTCTGAGTAGTGGTTCTTTTTCCGATACGGTGGTAGAGTCATTGTAATAATTGACGTTCATAAGTGCGTCCGTAATACCAAAAATGAATAAAGAGCTTTGAATTAGAACTTGAATTAAGGTAAGGGCTGATGTAAGTTTGGAGAGGCGAACAGAAGAATAGGTTTATTCGTTGATCATAACATTTATGTTATGAATATTTTGATTATTCCAATAGAAAAAAAGTCCTTAAGCATGTGCATTGCACTCAATACTGAATATTTATAACTAAATCTAGTCTAGTAAAAGAGACTAGTTAGCGGCAATACAGCGCTGCAGCGGTCGACGGGACAATCACCATTAAGTTAGGGGCTAATTAAACCCCTGAGAAACTTACTTGTCTCCTGTGAGGCAAGTTTGGGTCGCGGTGGAGGTCAAAAGATGAAGCGGAAAATCTTGGACATTGTTTAACATTTTTGTAACGAAGAAAAATATTATAAGTACTTAGTTCGAGTTCAATTAATAAATAAAGATTTTTAAATAACACAACACACCACCTAACACCATAATTAGATTTTACCATAAATAAGTTATGATGTATTTTTGATGTCCAGATTGAATGTCGTTGAAATTTATATGGGACGACCTTAAAGCTATACTGAACTCAACGCAAAGAATTTTTCAAATCAGTTTATAAATGACGGTGTAATCACGTAGTAAACGAACTAAAAAAATCAAATTAAAAAACATACAGTCTAATTGAGAACATCCTCCTTTTTGAAGTCTGTGAAAAATAAAAGAAACACCAAGTTCGAATGATCACGCCGCGGCGTGATTGCTACGGCACGGCGGCGGCGACGCGGCGTACTTAGTAATAAAAATAAACATTCAATTAAAATAATATATATTTTAAATAACAACTTAAATGAGGTGGAATTTGCTTCTTTATTTCTTCCTACCATTACTTTTCTCATGACTTGTACCAAAACGATATGTCTCCATGTTTCAGCAGGCAAATTGTTTCCGACTGGGGACAATTTATGGAATGCGAAATGCGGGTTTGATTCCCGCGCCGGGCCTCGGCGGCCGTTATTTATGTTTATGTGTGAATGTGGATAAAGTTTTATTAGGTTACACTGATAAAATTATATATTAGCCATCTCAGAAGTATATTACTTCAGGTGGATAAAGTTACGGTTTAAAAGTCGCAGTATATTTGTAGGACTTACGTGACCGGGATTGTTAGCGTAGTTTGATGGTGAGGAACATACCTGCAAACAAGGAAAACAATATGAATATAATTTTTCAGAAAACTTAATACATGAGGTAAGAGCATGAGGTTATCATCAGAGGTCCGACCTTGAGGTCTGCCAGCGGGCTATGGAGCGCAGTATTCTTGGCGTTAAGCGTACTGACCGTATAAGAAACGCCATACTGGGCTCCAAGACTCAGATAGCAGATGTGATCCAAAAAGCAGCAGCACTCAAATGGGACTGGGCTGGACATGTCTGCCGCATGTCGAATGATCTCTGGGCCAAAACCAGTGGGCCCCACACGATTGCAAACGACTCCGCAGCAGACTAAGAAGGAAGGAAGGAAAGAACCTTAAAGATTGGTCTATGGATAGAGAAATATAAATGGAGGGAGGGTAGGAAGGTTTTTGCCCTGCAGTGGGACAAACACGCTACTAATAATAATAATATCGTCGGTGCGTGGCGACACTGAGCCTACCCCGAGATTCTCCCTGGGGCTGAATGAGACCCCTGACCCCCGGCTTGCCTTAACTGGCCGTCCGGGGGTGGAGATGCAAGAGCTAAGAACTAAGCTTCAAGGGTGGAAGTGTTAAAGGGCATAATGCCGGGAGTAGCATTTAAGTGAAACTGCAGCACACCTCTCGACACTCTTTAGCCACCCACACTAACGTTGCCCCTCTCGTCGCCAATGAACGGCGGCCCTTATAGGGGGCCCGTTTAGTGGGTGGCGAGTTACCACTTGCCAAAATATTTTCTTATGAGTCGGAACTGGCAGGTGCCGAGGTAATACGAAAATATAATATCTAATTACCTATACATATGACTGCATAAATAAACTTCTATAGCTAATTAATATGCATACATAAATATTTTTTTTACGCTTTATAGATCTAAGTTTGGCCACTATCTTGCCTGATGTGAAATGATGATGTAACCTAAGATGGAGCACATAGATCTAGAGAGAGACGGCAGTTGAGCGGCTGCTCAGACCCGTCTCCCCGATGGTTCAACGAACATCATCCCAAAACACGACTAGGTCGCTTGACAGCATGGCTTGGTTTGGCTTGGTGGTATTACAACCACGGCCAGAGCCTACCACTCCAACATAATATACATACTATTACTAGTTAGTTTTTTTTGCTATTACTATTACATTTGGGATTGGCAGAGAAAAATAATATCACTTTTGTTCTACCAAGATCGGTCACGGACAATGCACGTGCAAAGATCTCATAGTCATTCAACCCAATCGACTGCGCTTACACCAGCCAAAGCGCTGACAACTCCAAATAACTTCCGCTAAAATAACCACTGCTCTCATATAAAGAGAAATCTTGCAGATGAAAGACAGCAAAGTATCAACGGAGCTCCTTATTAAGAACCGAGGTACCTCCCGCTATCTTATTTCAATTTCTTCGCCCCATTGATTGCAGATGCCTCGGGCGTTTGCAGTTCGACGAGCGACAAGGACAGACACATGCACATTACTGCGAGCAAGAAAAGGATGAAAGATATTTTTCTTCGAAGACGAAAATATAGAAAAAAGTTATCGCATCAAAGTAAAGGCCTCATTAAAAATGCTTTGTGAAGGAATTCTCTCCAATTTATAAGTCAGTCGGCGGCGGATCGGTCGGGGTAAATAACCGTATTTTATATTGTTTTTGGTAAATAAAACTTTGGTAAGTACATTAGGGGAGTTCATTTATCAGTATTCGTACCTACAGTAAAGTTTGTGGTGTAATAAGGTGTATCCTTTTTATTAACTTGCTGTTTGTGCCACTTATTGTACCTGTTTGTGGGTTGTGTTGTCATATTACTCGTGTAATTTGTAAAGCTTTTATAATACGAGACATTCACGTTAATAAACCCGTAAATCTGGTGCTACATTAGGTAGTAGAATTTCTTTGACAAATGCGCAATTTTGGCTTACTTTCACATTTATTTAGCGATATACACCATTATGTTACGGAAATGTGAGCATTGATGTTTTTACCCGACGACGGCGAAACAAAAGAAGGGAAATTTTAACACGAAATGTTTTATTAAAAAAATGCATTAAGGTTTTTCGACGACATCGCAAGATGTTTAACTAAGCTCAATTTAAAATATTCATATATTAAAAATATGTAAACCTATGTAAGCTATGTTTTGTTTGCCTTCTCGTGCACGTTTATATTAACACATTGGTTCATAATTCACTAATATTTTCCTTCACCAAACGGCAATAGTGTAATATTGATTTTGTAGGTACCTATACATTTCAGTTTTATTTTTAAAGAGGAACAATATAACTTTGCAGTGGGACGATAATGGCTGATGATAAATAAATGGCTTTGAATAAAGTTATTATAGTCCGGCGTAGCGCACTCCGCACTGTAGGTACGAAGCTACAAGTACATAGCCGGACATCGGAGGCGGGTCGCGCGTGCGATAAAAAGAGAGACGCTCTGTAGGTTAATATGACTGGTAGGTACGCAGCGCTAGGCGAGCTGAATTGAATTTTATTGCGTCATAGCAAGAGTCGCTATTTGTTTAAATTTCTTTGCGGAGTGATGCTACTGTCCCTTAGTATTCTGTGCTATAGTTTCTTTGAACAAAGTTATTACACCATGTCACCCGAAAACACACAAGTAGTTGTCAAAAATGTCTATACTTTTCATCCCCTAACGAATTGGTTAAGAAATAGTGAGGTGAAACATCGACACATTATCGATAAACCATTTAACGTTATCTATCTTTTGGTACTGTAGACATGGATATCTCACCACACAATATCAAAACTAAATACGCTAAAATACGCTTACATAGACATAATTCCCCAAGCACCAGACTTAACTTTTCTCGACAAATATACTTTATATTGGCTACGAGTCGAGAACTTGACAGTTTTACATTACGTGTACAAGAAACCGAGCGAAATTCCCAAGGCTCTGTCATCTGTCAATAGCGAGATTTACTTTTAAAACACGTCATTATTTTTTTTATATCACATGGTGCGCGCAAAAATGTACTTATTTCGCGCTCCGGTGGTCTGAAAATGTGACATCAGCGAGTGTGAAGGCGCGTTATGTACTCCGTCGGGCGTAGGGATGATCGATGTGGGATGTCTATCGATTTTGTTGTCGATGGTTAAATGGGACATTAAGTGTAATTAATGTTTTGAGAGTGTAATGTAATGGAAAAATGTAATCTTTAAAGGTTAAGTTATATTCTATCAAAAATAGTGCTAGCTCTGTAAAGTCAAAGGATAAGACCTTGAAAATGCTATAATATAGTTGATTATCATCACCAGCCAGTGCATTAAATAATTTTCTTACTACTAGGACCAAGATTTTTACTCAACAAGAGCGGTATACAATTGTCCATCGTTGACTTAACTTCAATGTTTGATAAAGCGTTCAGAATCCATAAAATAACTTTTCGATAAACATCAGCAGTGCGATGAAGCGCATCGACGAATGGCTTGTTTATCGATACGCCCCATCACTCTTCCTATCCATCCCTAGCCATGCTCAATTTTTACGAGGTGGTACGATACAACACTCAATATCGGCTTCTTCAGTTTACGGTCAACGGTTTTTATTCGGCTATAGTGGAATAAAACAACGGATGGGTCTATTGGTGCGTCATAGTAGGACGTAAAGAGTAGTTAGGAACATGGTTGGTTTAGTGACGTGTATAATATACAGTTTGTTTTATTTATTCGAAGAAGATAACAATAGTTGTATTGCCACTAAAAAACTAACTTTTTTGAAATTATGTCGTCTGTCTAAAATTGCCTTTTATTTTTGAAATTGTGTAATCTTATTTTACAGATGCAAAAGTGTGTAATAGATGGATGTGTGTTACACAATCACGTAAAAACTAATTAAAAATGGACGAAGTTTGGTACCTATGTTGGTCTGTAAAGTTTTGGAAAAGGACAAAGGCTTCTTTTTATCCCTGAAAATTGCGAGTGAAACCGCGGGGCGCAGCTACTTAGTGCATAATGGGGTCTCAACATCATTATTATTTAATTTTTTATACTCAAAGGAAATAAACTAAAATCTCGAGTGCTCTCAATGCTTGAGAGAGCTTAATTCATAAACATATTAAGTTAACTTCTTTCAGATATGATATATTCAAATAATTATGAACGTATTTTTTATACGTTAACGTTTTTCAATAAAATTTTGATTAAACTTACCAACATTTTTCTTTGCTTCTCAATTTATATAACACGCGTATCACGTGTAGCGGACTAAATATATCCCACACATTAATAGGCCTAACAGAGAACAGAATATTATATCAATATAAGTCTTTACGCTGCGCCCTGAATTTGTACCACTTATACTATCTACGTCTAGAACTTTAAAGTCAAAGTCAAGGTAAAAATCTCTTTTTTCATTTTTAGCATCACAGACGCACTTATGAACGTCAAATTATCACAATGACTCTACCACCGTATCGGAAAAGAACCACTACTTAGAAGATACGGCAAGAAACCGAGGAACATTTTTTTTAGAGATTTTGTTACAATTTTTTGGGTTTCTACAATGTTATGTTTCTTATGTACCAGTTGGCTGTTTGACTTTGCACAAGTGGAGTGTTCCAAACATCTTTGTCTTCTATGTTATTACGAACAGTACAGTATGCTTTTCTTATTAGAACAGTCTTAACGCGTATATTGAATTTACTTTCTGTGAGCTCCGTTAACAGGTTAAAACCGAATAAAAGAGAGTATAAACTTTACCCTGTGGCCTCGTCCGCAACATGTCGTGTTGACATCAATATGGCCTGTGGTATAGTTGCGTGGTCGCGCGACAAATCGTTGCGATTCATTGCGCAGTAAACATTGTCGCAACGCCTGCAGCTGTCTATTCGTTGGCTTTTTACGAAGCCAGTTTGTAAATTGCACTTCACTACAACTGCATCTACAAAATAATTGTGTAAAACCTTTTATCTAAATGTATTGCGGAAAAAGTCGAAACGATGGGAGTTTTCAGTGTGTTTTAGAGTGGATTTGATTGGTTGTTACTTTATAAAAAGCAATTTATTTAATTATGGAACTGAAATTATTGACAAAGCTTGAATTTGTTAATGTATTTTAACCGTGTTGAACCCTATATGTAATATTTAGTTTTATTTGTCTATATATTGAAAAAACTTATGTTCAGCAACGGGCTGTAATAGGCTGATGATGATGAACCTTGTTGAATGGAGATAGAAAATAATTAACAATACACAATAATAACAATAATGTTTGCATTAATCTAGTCCATCCAAAGGTTGTCAGTAAGAGATTGCTTCAAGCGATAAGACCATCAATTGAACTCTAGATAAGTCTTAGTTCTTAATTTATTTTATACAGGGAATAACATTAATGTGTAGTAATACTGAGAGGTGTGTATGGGTATCTAGTCATGAATCATCGGGCAGAATATACAACCAAAAAAACACTATTATATTTTCCATACAAAGTTTAAAAATTATTAATTTGAATTATTTTGGACAATCCTAACAAACTGTGGCTTAGTCGAGGTAGTACGGGTCACTGACCGAGCTACTTTGTGCCTAGGCACAAAACAGATAAGTACAGAAATCAATCTACATACAAAGTGCGCTCGAGCAACGCACACATAGACACCGCTCACGGACACGATATCTGGGCACAGTTGGGATGCGAGCGCGAGTGCCATCCGCTTGAGACACGCGTCTGTGAACATTTTTGTGCAAAAATGGAGCAACGAAAAAAGGTTATTATAACTGTTCGGTGGACGGTTGTTTAAATTCAACATTAAACGGTGAATTGTCGTTTTTTAAGCTACCAGTTGTTTCAGAGAGGTAAGTAGGTATTTGCTTGTATTTCGATGGTTAATTTTCACGTAACACAAAATAGTTAGGTAGGTAGGTAAGCGCCCCGGCCCCCGGCCCTGCGCCGAACAAGCGAACATGACTTTGTGGCCTTGTCATATTTTTACAATTTAAAATTTGATATTTATTGTAGTATAAGCTGTGTTAGCCTTGTGTTCAATAATCTTAATGAGAAAGATGTTAATGTAAACTAATCGCATTTGTTTTGTCTTCAAAAAAACTTTATTCAGTTATAATAGTAACTGCGAAAAAATTATGTCGATATCTTGTACACTTATTTTTTTTAAATCAATCAATTTTCCTCCCAAAAACTTCCATCGCCGTCCGGTATGAAAGGTATGAAAAGTACATACATGAGATTAACTTCTGTATTTATCTGTTTTGTAGCCTAGGCGCTCTGTCTTTGAAAACGCCGAACATTTTACAAGGGCTTGATTTCGAGTCTCAAATACCGGAATTTCATACTGAACGGATCTTTGGACTCGGTCGGTTCCGTTCCCGAACCCACTCGTAAAAAAAAGGTATTTCCACATTTTTACACGACTGCCCAAAAAGGAGTATTTCAGGGTTTACGTATGTATGTATGTATTTATTTATTCCACCATTACTTCTTATTGCCTGGACAGATTTGAATGCATTAAAACCATAATAAAAACATAGGTTTAAGTTTTTTTACCAGTTTTTTTTGCATGTTCGGGAACCGGTATACAAAAAAATCTCCGCGAACGGTACTTTTAATCTATGCCTTAACGTACCCGACTTGGCCTTGCCTTGATCAGTTTCAACTTTTTATCCAACTTGACGTCTTAGAATTCATATTCAGAAATAACCTAACGAAATTTCCGAAACGAAAACGGTCCTTTTCAGTGGAGTTTTATGGGGCGGCGTTAGAAGGTAACTTTGTTTGTGCCGCTCGACCAATGAGGAGCAGCGGCTATTATTTATTAGGATTACATCTTTATGATTGGTGCAATACGAAACAAGGCTAGCGAATCATGAAGCGGCGGCGAATGTTTGATAGCTTTAGTGTTTGCCGCGTTTTGTCAAAGATTAAATAGGTTTATTTCTGAAAACTGACTAAGTAAAGACGCGTTATTGATTACTGACTGACGAACACTCTTTTACTATGCAATGAAATCAAATGTTGGAAATGTCTTAACCATCATTATCAGCCTATTACATTCCTACTGTTGAAATTCATGCATGATGTTTTTTACATCCTATTCCTACGGTGGTTGGTGACCTCACGTATTTTTTAAGAACATCAGCCATGCTCGCTCTTATTAGACGTTCATACTGATTAGATCCTTATTCCTAAATGTTAATTGGAGCGATGATGCTTAATGCTGTAATTAACAAGTAAGCATTAAGAAAAATAAAAAAAATACCCTGCCAAAAACATTATATGATAATTTATATTATTATTTATTTATTTATAACTTGCCTATGTCACTTGGGATGATTTAAGGATTCCGAGGATACCCCATACATCCAAATCTGTTGAGGCATTTATTGTGTAATAAAAAAACGCACATACATTAACCCCGAAAACATTACATTCCTTTTTTGGGGAGTCGCGTAAAAAGCAGTTTGCTTGAAAGTTAGTTGTAAAGTAAGGTTGATAGGACAGCTGGCTTTGCTAACTGAAGATAAAATTTGTTTGTCAGATCTGTACACGCGGCGCACTAATATTCTTTGTCACAAGTTCATTGCTCTTTATCAGCTGATTGTTAGGGTTGAAATGAACTTGATTACCAGAAATGTTTAAATTATCATATCTTGTGATTTTAAAAATTTTCTGGTAATTTGCACTTGGACTTGAATTATTAATAAGCTTCTATATGCGTGGTTTAATTATTACTACACATTTATGTTACACGCTGTATATGCGGTATATGATAAAGAGTTTTTTTATTCTATCTTATTCTACTCAATGACGTTAGCTCTAGGCTCGCGCGATTTAAAGTGCGTTATTTTTTATTCTAGCAAATAAACGTAAGATGAAATACTGTACACTGATGGCGAAAGAGTGTGTCAATAACGTATTAACGGGCTTTAAGTCCTGCACTGACCCGCTTGGAGTGTATATTTTGTTGGTAACCCAAACATTTGTTTGTGTGTTTGATGTTGCCATATATTTCTAAGAAGACTAATATCAATGCTGATTTTATCATTCGACACTGGTATAAAAAGCTTTATTGAATTACATACATAGTTATTACATAGAAGACAAAATTGCATTGAACATTCCGCTTCTGCCAAGTAGCCAACTCACACATAAGAAACATAATATTGTCAAAAACAAACGCATTGTAACAATTATAACAACAGTTCTAAAAAATAGTTTCTTACCGTATCTTTTGGGTAGTGGTCCTTTTTCGATAACGTGATAGTCAACTTTATGTATATGGCTTCTGCGGAGTTTTTACAATTGTAGCTAATAATTGACGGTCATAAGTGCGTCGTTAATGCCAAAATTGAATAAAGAACTTTTATTAATCGGTTTTAAATGGGTTTATCGAAATTACGATACTTTACACATAAATGAGGAATTTCGTTACTTGAGGTCTAGGGGTCTTCTGCGGTGTCAGCATATTTCGTCACACATTCCTATTACATCAAATAATTATGAACATACTTATAAAGGTCAAACCGCTGACCTTTTCGCTAACAACCAAACTTCTCAATACAGACGTCGAACACGGGACGTCTCGGTGGATGAAAGGATCCGTTCCAAGACGATTTTAACAGATAAATGAGCAAGGTATCAAGGGACCTTGAAATTAGTGGAATTGGGTTCTTCAAGGTGAAATAGTGAGGTTGGTAGAATCTATAATAACCATGAATCAGGTAATAATAATAATAATTCACTCACATCATCACATTCGTTTTTGGCTCGGTGGCCCAGTGGTTAAGGCGTCGGGACGGTATTCCAAAGACGCAGGTTCGATCCCTTCCGGAGTAATATCATTTTTCTTCTTCCTCATTATTTAAAATCTTGAGATTATCGCCTAGCATGCGCTAACGCATTCAATATCAACATTTTTAAACTACTGATTTTCACTAACCGTAGACGTAGCACGTAACGGGCGACCTTTCACGCGCGACTTGTCCTCAAGCTCGGGCAAAGGGTACGGAGGTGAAGGGTGGGGGGTTAAATATAGTAGAAACTCAGGTAACCGCTAAGATTTCGACGCAAGATGCCTTAATGAAGAAAGTTGTTTTGATTAAATTGGAAACAATTTTTAATAAATATTTTTACTCGTGGTTGTTCTTTTCTATGCGGGCCGTCTGGGGAGGTAACACATCGTTGCCATTGTTATTCTGCCGTGTAGCAGTAGTGTGCAAGCATTATTGGCTCTTCATTACACATAAAAAAAGCAACAGTACCTATACAACATTATTCATCAAAACTAGTATTGTACTGTATTATACGAAAAGAGAGTAACAAAATGCATTGTACGTTTGAAGTTTAATGGGCAGCTTTATCACTTAAAGAGGTTTGTTCCAGACGACCTTTGAATGGGTAGATGATATAAAATAGATTTAGGGTTTTTTAGGTGTCGTTTGGCATAGTTATAGCCGGTCACATCTTGATAAAAAAAATGTGACAATCACCCTCTAAAAATCCTACACTAAATATAGTTATTATATATGAGAAAGTTTGTGAGGATGGACTAAGGACTTCCAGGCAGGAAGAGTCGTTTCACCCGTTCGTCGTTAATATCCCACCTATCCGTACTAAGCGTTTTGCAGATTCCTTTATCATGTGAACTGCTAAGGAGTGGAACGCTCTGCCACCGTCTTTGTTCCTTAACAGCTACAACTTGTGTCTCTTTAAATCAAGTGAATAGGCATCTCATGGGCAAGCGTTTTCCATCTTAGGCCGCATCTTCGCTTTCCATCAGGCGAGATGTCGTCAAACGTATGACCATGATAAAACCCAATAATAATATACGGGTCTGAGCAGCCGCTCAACTGCCGTCTCTCTCTAGAACTATGTGCTCCATCTTAGGCCACATCATCGTTTCACATCAGGCGAGATAGCGGTCAAACAAAGATCTGTTAGGCGTAAAAAAAAACAAAATCTTATTTCGTTTTTAATTAGTCCACGTCTGTAAAGTTTCTGATTAAGAATAATTATAACTTCTCAAAGTCGAATGTTTTAGTGGTAAAAATTCGCCAGTCTCTATCAAAACACTAGAGCCATTACCATTCTGAAGTGCAAATGATAATATTTTTTTTTATGGAACTGAGTGATGACACGATCAAGTCGCTTGCCTGATGGTAAGCGCCATGCCTGCCCATAACAATTGCAGTGCCACCCAGAACTTTTAATACCATAAAATGCACTGCGTAGGACTCCATTGCGCTCCTCTCCCTGAGACATAAGATATTAAGTTATATGCCCAGTCATTTCGCTGGCCCAGTAAGTTATTATTATTGTTATTTATAAAAATATTGTAAAAGTATTCGGCTTAAGATTATAAATAAATATTATTATTTTATTATTTCAGTAAAATATTATATTTTACTTCGCTTTTTTGTCAAAAAACTATTGATAGATGAATAGTAGCTTATTTAAACAATATTTAACATATCACATTAGACTAATGAACATTTTTTTTTGCTTGATTGTAAGCAATACAACTGCCCATAACAGTTGCAGCGCTACCCAGAACTTTGATTTGTTTTGCAAAATCTTACGCGGCACTGCACTGCGCTCGTCATCCTGAGACAGTTATTAAAATATAATATAATCACATGCCTATTAACATAAACGTACATAACGTACATTGTTATAATTTGGTCAATAAATAAATTGAAATGTATTGAACATTGATAGGTTTGTGGAAAAGCCCTTAAGTGAATAACCATAGCAGTTAAGAAATTGAAATAGGCATTTCCGAGCCAGAAACTGCCTGTTTTATCAGAGGCACCAGTTTTTGCGTCCCCACAACCGTCTAATGAAGCCTCACGCGTTGTTTAACTCTAACGCTAACGCTGATGTTAACGTTTGACGCCGACTCCGGTGTCAAAGGCGCGTTAATGACGTCACGAAACCCGAGAAGCTTGTAGTTATCAACGAGCCTATGTTATTTGTAATTAACGGATGATCGGGAATGTTTTGATAATATACTGTTGGTTGTGTAACGTAATAATTTAGTGGTTAATAATTACTTTATGTGCCTATATATATGTTAGTTAATATGTTAGTAGCATAGGATATACAATCTACATTAGCGCTGGGGCTTTTTAAGTGAAGGGATGCAACATTTTTTGGATTTGTGTTATTTCCTTCAAATAAACTTTTTTTTACGCTTAATAGATCTATGTTTGGCCACTATCTCGCCTGATAGTACTATACTTCGAATGTCAGCCTCTGTGGTTCAGTGGTTGGGCAGATTGGCTCAAATCTCATACACCACTGAGGTTGCGGGTTCCATTCCCGCGACGGGACAAATGTTTGTGTTTAATTAGAAATTACGCGTTATTTAATGATTCAAATTAGATTCACATTTTCATTCAATGAACCTTGTTTTCATGAATGAAAACTAATAAATAATTAATTGATTTATGCATTTAAAACTGCCTATGTATCCTATTATTGTCAATTTCTTTCTGTATATATTATTTTTAATCAATACCAGCAACGCAATATCAATAGCAATATAGCCGACGCGTGATGAACAACACGCGTAGTTGTTATTACACCCGCACTTTACTCCTTTTAGTAGTAACCGAGTCCCATGGTTATTTTTATTTCGTAAAAACACTACACCGCTTCCCTCTCGTTCCGTAGTAAGTTATCGGCCAGTTTCCACCAAAAACCGCCCAAAAAACGGAGCAAACCCTTTCACCTCACGAACTAAAGCCTACTCCACACCTGCGTCCAATTCCCTCCCACGTAAAATATTGAACAAGAACCTCTCCGATGCAAATTGGCTCTCGTGGGACGCCGAGTGCTGCACTCGATTATGTGACAATGTGCCTGTGCCTTTACATAATGTACTTTTTCTTATTATTTGAAATTCGAATTGAGAAAAAGGACTTCGGCATATAAAGTTACGAACAGTGAGGTTAATCGAGTTTAAATTTGAATTTAGAAAAGGACGTCGTTTATACAAAGCAAAGATCAAGTCATGAGAGTCACCTTTGGTTCGGCCTCTGAACCACCTCAATGCACTCCGTGACGCCAACACTGAATTTGACATTTCGTTTGACAAGGGGTCATCCATTGTGCCTGCATTATTGTCATATTGTGAAAGTTTGAGTGACCAATGGACCAATTCTGGTAACTCTGATAGTAGTGAAGATAGCGATTAATGTCATTATAAATATTGCTGACATTCATATTATTGTATATACTATTGACATTTTTATTATATTAATTCTATTTTGTAATTGCATGTATAAATTTTTTGTGTGATAAATAAAATTGGTTTTAAATCGTTTTTGTCACAATAAATAAATAAATAAATAAAATGAGCATTGTTCGAAAAGTCGGTCCTGAAAAGAGATATATAAATTCGAACTTTGCTAAAATACCTTCAAGCATAAATTCAAGAGATGATTATTGATGATTGATTGATTATTGATGATTTTGATTATTTATTGTGCATAATATGGGTATGGGTGCATGACTCATGACATGCCTGAAAAAAAGAAATTTGATTTGATTTGATTTGATAAAGCGAAAACGAATTCATTTTAAAATAATTATTTTATTTTATGAATAGTCGTACCTACTACTATGATCATAGTCGAATATGACGTAGTAGCTGTAACACGGGGTATTCTAGTAAATCATCATCAGCCCATCACCAACAACAGCGTTCTCTCATAGAGAGAGTATGGGCTATAATCCGAGACGCTCGCCCAGTGCAGGTTAGCGGATGTCAAATGTCCTTGAATTTTTGTGATTAAATCATGGACATGCCGGTTTCTTCACGATGTTTTCCTTCACCGTTTTTAGAGCGCGTGTTAAATCCGCAAATAACTTAAGAAAGTCAGTGGTGCGAAGCCTGCGGGATTCGAACTCGGGTACGCAGGATCGAAAGTCGCTCGTTCTCCCACTAAGCCACATCCGCTCTAATGACTCCACGCTTCTAAGTAATAATCTAAGTGTATATTTAGTTATACTTGTGTAACTAATTAATTAACCTTATCTTAAATGAAAATAATATTTTTATTGTATAGTATTAGTAAAAAAAAAATATTGAATTGAATTGATTTATACTCAAATATATTCTACAACAGTTTTTATGAGTCTCTTGATTTTTTTAAAAGAAATAGCAGCAATATGCTCTAACGTCTAGGACCTAGACTTTAGGTGCTTTATAGTTTTGAAATAAAAAAGAAAAGCTTCATGCACCAATGTTTTCTTTCAAAGTATTTGCATTTATGCTTAGCCAAAACTCTTGTCACTTTTATATTACACCTCTAGGACCTATTTACTTGGCCATCAGAAACCCTCTCAGGTAAACAAAAAGTTTTGAGTGATGCACTAAAAGGTTTGAAAAATAAATCCAGTTTCTTGGGCAATTCAGGTGTTTTTGTGAGACGGTCTGATGCGACCGTTATTAAGGTTGCCCAGGACACTCAGAGGGCACCTCTGGTCTGCCAAGAATGGAGCGTAACGAGTTATTGGATTTGCCGCTCAAAAATGAGCTTACGGTGAGAACGAATTAGATAGCGAAGATGAAAATTTAATACTCTAGATTTGATCCCGTTTTTAATTTAGATTTACAAATTCCGAGCAGATAGTTTATTAATCCTTTGACCGCCAAGGTCGGATAAACTTGACAAATTTAAAATAATCTCTAGGTACAGTAAGTTTTTTATGTAACTGAATGACGAGACGAGCTGGTCCTTTGCCTGATGGTAAGCAATACGCCAGCCCATAACAATAACAGCACCACCCAGAACTTTGTTTTGCAAAATCCTACGCGGCGCTGCACTGCGCTCATCACCCTGAGACATCAGATATTAAGTCTCATGATGCCCAGTAATTTCGATGGCTACAATGCCCTTCAAACCGGAACACAGTAATGCTTGCGCACTACTGCTTGGCGGCTAAATAACTGGCAAAGCGGTGGTACCCTCCCAGACGGCCTTTCGCATACGAGAAACCTACCACAAGTATATAAAGTAAAGTAAACGTATATCGTGAACAACCGACCTTGGCGGTCAAACGGTTAATAAACTATCTGCTCGAAATTTGTCTTTGATTAATAATGGTATTTATTATACTTCAACAATCTTCTAAGATCTTTGTAGTAATCAGTCTTCAGAGTACAATACAACTATGTTTTTTATTTTAATCCACTGTGGCAAAAAAGAACAGATTTTTATTCAAAGATGGTGGTCAAAGCGTGATGCCTTTATTGGCAAAGCAATGGCGTTCGACAAAGAAATCCTATGAATTATTCATAAAGGTAGATGACTAGCCACAATCTTCGTGTTGAGAAATATGTTGATATATCATGATTATTAATATCACAGTCAGACCACAGAATATCAAAAGAAAACCCAAAAGGGGAAAGACGAGCAGACGCGCAGACCAAACTCCGAACTTTACCGAACTTTACCGAACTTTTCCGATCTATCTTACTTTCGCTTTCCAAGATAGATTTTTATTTTCTGTTTCCCGGAAATATATTTGGTTGTAGACATTATTATCTACATGTTTGATTTACTTTACTCGAGTGCGGAGGAGATGATTGGCGAGATATGGGGTCGTTACCATAATCAATATCTTGATACGCTTCTGGGATGTGTGAGATATTGAAATAAGGCGATGACGCGACGGAGACGATCTTCTTTTGTTCAGTGTCGCAACTAGTATATCTAGATTACATTTGATATGCATTAGCGCATGCTTGATGGAAATCCAAGTAGCCAATTGGCGCATAAGAAACATGATGCTGTTAAAAACAAAGAGCTTGTATTTTAGTTCTTAAAAAACGCCATTCAGTTGTTTGCCGTATCTTTTGAGTACTGGTTATTTTTCCGATACGTTGGTAGGGTCATTGTAATAACTGACGTAGGTATATGTGCGTTTGTGCTGCCAAAATTTAATAAAGAACTTTTGAACTTTGAATCTAAGATGAGAGGAGAGGGACGAACCCTCTAACACAAGACAAAAACGATATTAGAATGTTAGTTGTTCGAACACCACTAGGTGGTAGTTCTTTCGTACGCGAGAGGCCATCTGGGTTGTTACCATTGCTTTGCCAATTATCCTGCCGCTAAGAAGTAGTGCGCAAGCATTACTGTGTTCTGGTTTGAAGGGCACTGTTGCTAACGAAATTACTGGGTATAGGTAAACATCAACAAGAGCTGTTATCTCAGGGTGGGAGCGCAGTGCAGTACTGTATAACAATGTTTTGGGTGGTACTGCAGCTGTTATAGGATGGCGTATTACTTTCCGTCAAGTGAACGACCTGCTCGTCTCATAACTCAATCACATAAAAAACACGGCTCAGTAGCCTAGTTGGTGCAGGCGTCAGAACAGTATTCCGTAGATGCAGGTTCAATCAGCAATTTAATTTCTTTTTAACCGACTTCAAAAAAGGAGGAGGTTCTCTGTTCGATTGTATTTTTTTATTGTTTATGTTTGTTACCTCAGAACTCCGTCATTTATAAACCGATTTGCAAAATTATTTTTGCGTCGCGTTCAGTATAGCTACGAAGTGGTCTCATATAAATTTCATCGATATGTGACCTTGGACTTCGAAGATACATTGAAGTCGGTTTTTGTTTTTTTCTAAAAATTAATTTGAATATTGAATTTAAGTCTAGTCTAAATAACCAGGAATTCTTTCTTATTACTTAATTTCTGGGTCATTTTTGTTTGGCTTAAAATTTAACCAAACCGTTAGAATACAATACGGGTTTATTCTCTTTGATTAGACAAATTGAACATCGTCTTTGATATCATAGTAATTATTCTCGAGCACCTGGATATGACAGATGATATATACTTATATACAAGAGGGTGTAATGTTCCGTCTAACCACAATTTTCTGCCATATGATCGACAGAAATACACGTGATACAATGTTATTATGCCATTCTAGGTATTAACTCCAACATATTCCCGATCGTATGTTCCTCACAGATGGTAGATGTAGGTACAGATATACCGTGTTACCATAATTTGCAGCCAAATTCGCATTTCACGGGTGGCGGCACAGCGACGTAGGTTATATAAGTTTTTCGCGGGAAATTCTGCGAAAAATTGATAGGGTTGCCATTTCGTATAATTTTTTATCGCATAAACTTGAATATTACACAAAATTGAAACGCTATGAATTCTGCGTAGACTAATTAAATTATGTCAATAAGATTAAGAATATTAAATAGACCAACGACCAACGATCACATACACAGATCCTGACCGCTCCTATAACTAGGATTCCCTTTTCCCATAACACCCAGATATGAAAGAAATACTTGCGCTTTTTTTCTGGACACAAACCAGTTGTCCCTTAGCGGGAATCGAACCCGTAACCTCCGTGGTGTATGAGATTTGAGCCAACCTACCCAACCACTACACCATATAGGCTGCAAACGACCATAATTATTATTCCAAACTTCAATATAGATTTTAGGAGAAAAAACATTTTTGTTGAAAAATATATTTTTTTAACAAGTTTTTAACAGCTTCTTAATTTATAATTGGAACCGCAAGCTGATTATAATGAGCCCAAACACTAGTAGTTTACGATTATCCGGCAAGGAGTTCCATTGCTTACCTTACGCCTCCATCATCAAATCAGCTGGCTGTCACTATAATATTGCATTGTCATCGGACTTTGACAAGTATGCAAAATGTCAACTCCGTAGTATTAAGAGAAAGTGGTTCCGATTCAACTAGCAAGATTTGATCCAAACAAACAAACGTTGCAAGTTAAATAAAAGCTTGTAAAAACGACGTCTTTATACGTAGATAGTAAATCTCTACTAAAATATAGTACCTACAATATTATTATGCGGTATTAAACATTTTTACCCGTCCCTAAAACCCAATACTGCCAACCCTGGTGAAATCATCTCGACATCGGCCGCATAGGGACCCCTGCAGATTGATATTTGATCCCCAAGTCGCGATCGAGCGCTCCGGGCACCGATCCGATGTTATACGTATGTAGGTATCGTAAGGATTAAATACTGAACATTTTCATACAGACGAATAAACGAAGAATGACGAAAATATGCTCTAGAAACGTATGGGCCTTCGACTTTCAAAGGGTTGTAACATTTTATATGGAGCCAGGCACACCCACTGCGATATTGAGAATTGTGTTTGGATAGACTCTGTGGCGTAGTGGTTGGGCGAGTCAGCTCAAATCTCATATCATTGATGTTGCGGGTTCGATTCGAGCTTAGTGATAAATGCCTAAAGTTGGCATACGGAAATTGTTGTAGATTAAAAAAATAAAGAATAAACCACTTTTATGCATTGTCATCGAGTTGTAAGCTACCCTGAAAGTTTCAGCCGGATAGCTAATAGGGAAGTGGAAGGAATTTAAGTTGCAAGATTCCACCCGGAACAACAGACACGCAGACAAACAAGAAAGTGACTTAATAAAAAAATGGTAAAATAATAAAATAGCGCAAATATTTCGTGACTGGGTTTTGTGAGACCATGGTCCTCGTAGTTTCTGGTTCAGTTCCTAGATACAGGGCATCCTAGTTAGAGGCCAGGGTCATGTAACTATGTAATCGATGGGGACAAGAAAAAATCGTAAATGTATGCCAACAAGTTGGCCATAAAAGGCTAAATACATAAAAATATACTACGTAAATACTTTTTCCTTGTATTCAATACAAGGAAAAAGTATTTACTTTGGGTTATGGTTTTCGTAGCTTTTAATTTAAGAAACATAATTCATATATAACATAATTCCCGACTCTTATTTTCAATGCCTTATTGAAAATAAGAGTCGGGAATTATGCAAAGTTACGAGTATAAAGGTAAAACTACGACTAAAACACAGTTAACACTAACTCATCATCATCATCAGCCCATCACGTTCCCACTGCTGGGACACGAGCTTTCTCTCATGGAGAGAGTATGGGCCATAATCCACTACGCTAGCCCAGTGCGGGTTGGTGGATGTCACATGTCCTTGAATTTTTGTGATTATTTCTTGGACAAGGCAGTCACCTCACGATGTTTTCCTTCACCGTTTTTAGAGCAAGTGTTAAATCCGCACGTAACTTAAGAAAGTCAGTGGTGCGAGGTCAGCGGGATTCGAACACAGGTGCGTCGGATTGAAATCGCACGTGCTCCCACAGAGCCACACTCGCTCTTGCAATTAAACTAACTAACACTTAACTCGACGCGATTAAATCCTCACACTTTTTCCACAACCTAATGAATAGCCACGTCCGAGCTCGGACAATATTTGTCGGCACTCCCGCCGACCCCAATAATTTAGGAAGTATATTTCGTTGGACCAATTTGTACCAGCTCGATACACTGTTTACGTTGGCGACTTTATCGCGCGATTAATTTGTGTTACTGTTGTTTTTTAGGGTAAGGGATAAAATATGTGTTGGGTAGCTTCCGGTCGGCGAGATGTAGACGGAACGTAGCCATAGTTTTTATTCTGTTCTGCAAACGGTATCACTAATGCCCGGTTTATTTCTATATTTATTACTGTCATTTAACTATAGTCGTTTAAATGTTTTTTCGGAAGAAATTTTATTAAGGCTGTCAATTGTTACACAGTAGAAGAGATAGATTAGTCATCTGAGACACATAGTTTATATAGTAGTAACGTCAGTGAAGTCTGAAATTCAACTAGAAATGGTCATTTCCAGATGTGGTTAGTCATTTTAAGAAGTGATCATTGCAAGAATTGTTCATTCTTATATGAGGTCATTTTTATATTGTGGTCCAAACCCACCTCAATGACTGATTTCATTACTCGTCCCAGCTCCCATCTCTATAACACTGAAATATTATTTTTTCCATAACGTAAGCAATAAAGATGTGTCGGGCATAGATTGTTTGTACCTACATACCTCTGTGATTCTTATTGTAGACAGTAGGTTCTGATTTCTAAACACATGTCTGCAAAACTATACAGTGAAAAATGATTCACCTATCTTGTATACCTACGGAACGAAATGAGATGCAGCTCGCAGTGCCTTCATTTCTTCTCTTCACTTAATTCCCTGGGGGCACTGTAGGTAGTGGAAAGTCCCGTATTTTTCTTTTATCTCTATGTGGGCTATAACTACACAAAACTATTTTACGGCGACAAATTGCGTTAAAAATCTATACTGATTATTGTTTTTGATCCCCCACGTAAAAAAGGGGATCTATGCTTGACGCCGGACTGATTTCAATGCATTATTTCATTTGAAGATAGTTTAATCGAAACGAATTTAAGTATTGTATTTGATAACAATATGTACAGCTATAAAAGTTATGAGCTATTAAAGTTATAAATTGTTTATAAATTTTTTTTTGTTTATTTAATGCAGTTTTGGCAAGCAAGTATACGGCCAGTCTGGTGGAAAGCGTCGCGATGCCAATAACACTATACACGTTACAGGGCTTGAACTTTGAATTGTAAAGACGGTGGTCATTGTAAAAATTGACGTTTATAAGCGCGTCTCTGATGCAAAAATTGAACAAAGAACTTTGAACTATGACTGCGCAGTACTGCACTGCACTCGTCACCCATCAGCGTTCCATTGACAAACATTCAGTAGTTTCGCTGTAAAAGTAATTATTAGTGTAATAACACTAGTAATTACGTAAGTAGTAATAAGTAGTGTATATACACTCAGAAATAATTACAGGCTTTGTTAGAGATATACTGGTCAAACTTAAATATATACACATTTGAAATAATCAGTGTAATGTTGTGTGATGTCCGGAATAAATGTATTTTCTTTCTTTCTTTCAAATAAAAAAAAGTAAAGTCGCATTTCTCACAGACAGATTTTGAATTTACTTCTAGCACTGTTGGATGGATAAATAGATCTATAAATTATTACATCACAAGAGTAGGACGTATCAACAACAAAAAACATAGTATGAGTAAATCCAAGTGTTACAATGGGGTGTCTTATCGTATCGCTAAAAGCAAGGGCATCGGTGTTCCGTATACAAATGAACCCAGACAGTATATCACAAGTCGGTGTATAAAACACCAGCAGCGATCAACATCCGGCGCACCGCAGCACAAACACATCCGGCCAATGAATCGGAACGACCAATATTTGCGATTGTTGTTTCTACAAAGTTTCATCAAAAGCGTCCGAGTTTTAATTTAAACAAAGGATTTTAATTATGCTTAATCGGCCGTGTTTTGCGTAAATGTTGGTTTAGGATTTGATGTACACGAAAGGGTTTAAATTAATGGAGATTTTCTTTATTTACGAGAAGTTAATTATAATATTAGGAGGGATATCTTAAAAATAAATTATATGGACGCCGGTTATTGACTTGTGTAATATTTAGTACAAAACATATACTGCCGAAGTTGAAGAAGAACAAGTTTTATATTTATCCTTACACTGCGTGGCCGGCGCTGTCAAAATGTTAAAACAGCAATAATTTTGTGCTCAGTAAAACATAATTAATAGTTATCGAAAAAATTAAACAACACTACAGGAGACGATCTCATTAGTCTTTTAATAACAACAACTGCTATTACACGATTATTTCACTTGGACGACAGCACACTCCTTCACGAGAGACTCCTCGATAAACCCTAGAAGCGCGCCCTGCTCTGCAAAACTTCTCCCACCGCCAGAAGAAGATGAAGAGTGCAAAGGTCCAACACAGAGCCGCTGAGAGGGGCCCCGACAGCCGCCACCTTCCTGCAAATTCACCGGGGGTAGAAGCCCCCAAGCGATTATGGCACGCTAGACCCTACCATCGTGGGGGAGGGGGAAGATTAACTAGTAGTAGCTTATTTCATCACAAAAAAAACGGTTTTTTTTATGTAACTGAATGACGAGACGAGCTGGTCGTTTGCCTGATGGTAAGCAATACGCCAGCCCATAACAATAACAGCAGCGCCCGGGACTTTGTTTTGCAAAATCCTGCGTAGCGCTACACTGCGCTAGTCACCCTAAGACAATTAGCTTTTGAGTCTCATAATGCCCAGTAATTTTACTGGCTACAATGCCCTTCAAACCAGAACACAGTAATACTTGCGCACTACTGCTTGGTGGCTGAATAACTGGCAAAGCGGTGGTACCCACCCAGACAGTGCCTCGCATACGAGAAACCTACCACCAGTAATGACCGATGACAGTCAATACATCATTCGAATCAACGAACCGTGCGAACGAACCAGCGCGATTTAAAACAAAATTATTAAAATGTTTCACATCATTAATCACGGCAGACCTGTTGCGCGGCTGACGGGCCACTGGAACTATTTAATATTTTATGTTCTCGTAAAAAATACACACTAAATGCTATGGAATTATACGCTTGCCTCACGAAAAGTAATTTTGTTGAGAAGCGAGCTGAATTTGTGTAAACATAATCAAGCGAAACGATAACTGTTTGGAGGATTAAATTAAGCGGTAAGCTAATAAAGTTAGCGTTTGGTTTGTTTATTTTTAAAGGCGTGCGTAATAAAAGTAAGTAGGGGCAGGGAAGACATCGATAAGATATCGATATACGATAAGATATCGATAAGAAATAAAATAATGTATAGTGACCATTATGAAGGTTGAAAAACTGTTGAGCAGCGTGTAATAAATATTTTTTGTGTATGTAACCGGATGACGAGATGAGCTGGTCGTTTGCCTGATGGTAAGCAATACGCCAGCCCATAACAATAACAGCACCACCCAGAACTTTGTTTGTCAAAATCCTGCGCGTTGCTGCACTGCGCTCGTCACCCTGAGAAAATTAGCTGTTGATGTTGTTATTTGTTGTTGTTTATATCAGAAAATAACATACCCATAGTTACGAATGAAATATGAAAAAAAATAGTAATTACACCTTGATAGCAAGTATAGGTAAACCTCGCCGAACTAGACACTTCCAAAGCGGCGAGGTGAACCTATCTGCTACCGGCTTTAGGATGCTATTGGCATTGCTCCAAACTCTGTGGATCAGGGATGCAGTTTTCTTTCGGATGTAACATTAGGAGCGAGATTGATATGAAACAGTGCCTGCTAATATCAGGAGACAAAATACACTGGCCCACTGTAATGCTTGCTCTTGAACATTACGTGAACGGTCAAGTCAGTCTCTACTTTTATAGATTTGGCAACTGAGCGATGAGACGTGCATGTCATTCACCTGATGATAAGCACCACGTTTGACAAGCGAGCTATAGAACGAGCTACGCTTAGAGTTTCTCTAAAGGATCGAATTCGAAATGAAGTGAAGATACAGAAATTTGTCGGTAGGTGTTTTATTACCAACAGATAATTGCTTCCCTACAGCATACAATTCGTACGAAAAACTTCTTTTTTATTCGGTACACAAAAATTTTTCCCGAAGCGGGAATCGAACCCGCAACCTCAGTGGTGTATGAGATATGAGGTGATCTGCCCAACCACTACACCACAGAGGCTGTCTTATATGCATAACATATTATGCATTATACTTTTGTTTATGAATACTTTTACCTTGAAAATGTATTTGAAAAGAAAGAATAAAGATAAACAATTTATTCGGCACACAAAAACGACAAACAAACAATACAAAAAATAAAAAAATAAATAATAAATATGCGTGCCCAAGGGGCTCAGCTCAGCATAAAATGCCAAGAGTTTTACACAACTCGGCGCTGATTTTCAGCTGATACAGCAAGCAGTAGTACGCGAGCAGTAATGCTCGCGCACTACTTCTTGGCGGCTGAATAACTGGCAAAGCGGTGGTACCCACCCAGAAGGCCTCTCGCAACGAGGAACCTACCACCAGTCGCATACGAGAAACCTACCACCAGTATATACTTATATGATAATTCACTACATATAATAAACATATATATTTGGACAAATTAAAGTCCAAAAGAGAGAGTAGTTAAAAGCAACACTAAGACTTACAAATGATGAGATTTAGCAATAAATATTGATACAAAAGTGATAAATATTAATTAAAAAGTGATGTTTAACTATCGCGGGCCAGAGAGGGCAATCTCTATAATGACGGCAGATGACAAAGTTGTAATTAGTTTATATTTTCTCGCCGCGGCGTCGGCTAACAAAGACAAGAAACCCACTTCATTGTGCATACCGCGACCTTTCACTCACGGAACATTAGTGATATTCACCTAATATTTTAAGAGAACAGTTCAATCTCTTTTTTAGAATGAGAAAGTTTAAGCTTTTTTTTATGTAACTGAATGATGAGACTAGCTGGTCGTTTGCCTGATGGTAAGCAATACGCCAGCCCATAACAATAACAGCACCACCCAGAACTTTGTTTTGCAAAATTCTGCACGGCGCTGCACTGCGCTCGTCACCCTGAGACAATTAGCTGTTGAGTCTCATAATGCCCAGTAATTTCGCTTGCTACAATGCCCTTCATACTGGAACACAGTAATACTTGCGCACTACTGCTTGGCGGCTAAATAATTAGTAAAGCTGCAGCTGAGACGGCGGTCAAATGCTAGCCTATCAGGTAATAAAAAAAACTCAGACGGCCCAGACGGTGGTGCCCACCCAGACGGCCTCTCGCATACGAAAAACCTACCACAAGTAAAAGTCCATTCCGAATTTCACTCAAATCCGTTCAGCCACTGTGGCGTGAAGAAGAAACAAACACACTTACAAACTTTCGTATCCTACTAATATAATATATGCGAAATTTTGAGAGGATTTGAGGATGGATGGATGGATGTTTGTTACTCAATCACGCAAAAACTGCTGAACGGATTTTGATGAAATTTGGTATGTAGGTCCTTTAGGTCCTGGAAAAGGACATTTGCTACTTTTTATCCCGGGAAACCGCGAGGCCTAGCTATTTTATAATATTATAATGTTATACCTCTAGTTTTGCAGTAGCAATTGTTCCTAAAGGCCTTGCCAACGATGACGTCATAAGTATTGAGTTAAAGCAAACAAATAACACTTACATTGTAAATACTCGTCAACATCGAAAAGTCGTAATCGTTTCCCATTCCGGCACTGCCGTCGTTATTGCCGACAACATTATAGTATACACATTTGACGGCAATTAAACCTGTAACGACTTTATTGCCGTTGTATTGTGTTTTTTTAGATGTTGCTCACTATGTTTTATTCTAAAGTAATACAACAAAAAACGCCCTCTATGGTGTAGTAGTTAGCTAAAGTTGCATATTAGATTCCTGACGCGGAAATATTTGTGTACTGAACCAAAATCGACAGCCTCTTTGGTGTAGTGGTTGGGCAGGTGGGCTCAAATCTCATATACCACTGTGGTTGCGGGTTCGATTCCCGCGACGGGACAAATGTTTGTGCACAGGAAAAAAAAGCGCAAGCATTTGTTTCGTGTCTGGGTGTTGTGGGACCATGGTCCTCATAGTTCCTGGTTCCCTAGATGCAGGAAATCCTAGTTAGGGGTCAGGATCTATGTATGTGATCGTTATGCGTAAAAAAAAAATGTTTTATGTCTGGGTGTTGTGGAAGCAAGGTCCTCGTATTCCTGGTTTCTTAGATACAGGGAATATAAGTTAGGGGCCAAGATCTATTGTATGATATCGTTGGGTGTTAATTATATATTTATCTAATATACACACAATATATTTATTTCGCACCCCAGTTCGAATCCCGCTGGCCCCGCATCACTGACTTTCTGAAGTTATGTGCGGATTTTAACACTTGCTCTAAAAACGGTGAAGGAAAAACATCGTGCGGAAACCGGCATGTCCAAGAATCACAAAAATTCAAGGACATGTGACATCCACCTACCCGCACTGAGCCAGTATGGTGGATTATGGCCCATACTCTCTCTAGTACGGAAGGCCCGAGGCTGATGATGATGATAATATTTATGTAATTTATTTTTTAATATACACAAAACTCGATATCTACTAAATAGGTAGATGTCACGTAGAGTTGATAAGCCCCCATGTACAGACGTCTACAGCTACAGCCGCATAACAGTGTATCTACGAATTTAAATTTGTAAGACTTGTCAAAGCAAATTAATAAAAATGTAATGAAATTCCTTAGTAAAACGGAACGTGACGAAACCCCTGCAATTCTCCATACATCTCTCTCAATTGAAGAAGACTCA
The DNA here is from genome assembly GCA_951640565.1 of Petrophora chlorosata. Classification (NCBI taxonomy): domain Eukaryota; kingdom Metazoa; phylum Arthropoda; class Insecta; order Lepidoptera; family Geometridae; genus Petrophora; species Petrophora chlorosata. Next base: position 2,592,080 of record OX621197.1, on the reverse strand, counting down.
ATTAAATATTTTACACCGACGCCGTTCAAAAGGCTGAACACAAAAGGTATTTACCTATCGCACAAACACTATATAGAATTTCATTAAAGCCAGTCGCAATTTACGCAAGGACGGTACACAGAACGACGTGCAAAGCGTTTGAGTTACAAAGAAACTGCTGGGGTCACGGCACGCCTACTAAATTAGACGATTTTACGAATTTTGGCAGTGTTAGCTATGCACTTGATAAATAAAGAACTCCAGAAAACTACAATTTAAACACCCCCGACACAAAACACCTATAAAAATCAAAAAACAGCTGAACCAATTTTTATAAAACAAACCTTTCAACATAAAACAAACCTGCTTTCAAATAAAAAAAAACGCATCCAAATCTGTCCACCCGTTTATGAGCCACGGTGCCACATACAGACACACATATTGGTCAAACTTATAACACCTCCCTTTTACGTTGTGGTTAAAAATAAATCTGTTTATGTAGAGGTCGCAATATGTTTATAATAATACTTGATTATATATGTCAATTTATATGTTAATTTACGTAGGATGCATTTAGAATAAACTTTGAGGTAGCGTATTTCGAAGTTATTTGTGCTGTTGTACAGTGGCTCTTGAAACAAAGATTAATGTACTATTTTAAGAGCCTGGAGATGCAATAATGCTCTTTAATAATATATATTTTATGTCACAATTAATTATTATACATATTAAAGAATGTGCGTTTAATATTCAAGGTTTGATGTAGTAAACGTGGTAAGACGTACACTTCTCCCAATACACTTGGATTTTAACTGGTATTAAAATGTAGCGGGTTAATGTACTGTACGTTTGTTATTCTGTGACGGAGGCGGGGCGGAGCGGGGCGGTGCGCGGGGCGGGTCGGAGTGGACAACAAAATAAACACCGTTTAATGACTATTGGAACGAACGTAGACTAGCTTTTTAGGTATATTTCGAGAGCCAGTTTTGTAGATTCTACTAAACTTATGGAAAATAAGATAATTTATAGTTTTTAGGCCGTGATCGCAAACAAAAACGTTCAATGGATATCTTAGAAAACTAGCTGACATAAGAATGAGTGTAAACCACAAAGAGTTTTTGATTCATTCGTATTATTTAGTTGTTTATGAAAAAAATGAAAATATGTTTATTACTGCAGACACAACAATTTAACAAGGTATAACAGTAAGTAGGTAATTAGGTACATGTTTATGCAGAGCTATTTAAAAATAATCATAACGATCTATTTAATGATCCTCACACTAAGCTTAGCCTGTATCGTGAGGACCTGGGCCCCAATTCACTATGACAACTTGGCGAAATCACGTCGATTCCTTCATTAATAAACGACATACCTATCTATGACGCATTCATATATTCGTATATATGACGCGTCATGGAGAACACAAATTTCGCAGAAGTCGTTTATTAATGAAGGAATCAACGTTTCCTTGCAGCAAGGACTCACCTAGTTGTCATAGTGAATTAGGGCCCTGGATGGATATTTTCATACACTATGCAAAGGTAGCAGACACAAAAAACTGGGTGGGATAGTGACACTCACAGAACCTGATTTCCTACAAATAAACAATCCTAGTACGTAAAGGACAAAGATACAATTTTAAGACGTTATTCATTTATTTTGCCATCTTAGAAATAATGAGCCGCAAAGAAGAGCCAAGTCAACATTGTAGTTTCAAAACACCGCGGTTCAAAGTTTCCCAATAAAATGCGAAATTTACCTATCCGAGTGCCCCCGATCGGCGGTTCTTTTTCACTATTTATGTATTTTGAGAGGTTATGTTGTTTTTTGGCGGGAAGCCAGCGACGTGGTAGAAGGTACGAAGTTGTCGAGTTACTGCTTGTATTTTACGACTATGAAAATAATTTTGTTTACGCGTTGCGAATGATACTGATAGAGCAATCGGCATTGCCATTGCTGGCAGTAAGTGGCAGTTATTATAATATTTGCAAATTATTGCCTGCCTGGCTGTGAAGGATTTTATTTCCTTCTAGGTAGGCAATATCGAGTTATTTATTGGCTATTCTTTAGTCGTAAACACGGCGGCCCTGGAGAAGTGTAGAGATTTCTTCAACTACTTTGAGAAAAAACAGTTTGCTTGTTTATAATTTAAGTGTATTTTGACTAAGGAAGGCAACAACCTTTCAGGAACGAAGGTTGTTCCGTGGCTACACCATATCATATATTATATTATCATAATTAAAACGTAAGGTCATTATTAACTAACGATCACCTGGTCAACCGAAATAAATTTTCAACAAATTGATTAATAATTTATTCGTATTTTTTTTTCAATAACAATTTACATACAAACGAACAGAGGCACGCGCGAGTCAAAAACTTAAAACTAAATAAGGCATCCACCACGATCGACCCCGCTGCCAAAACTGCCTATCAAACTGGCGGCATTTCCCCGCTAGATCGCTAGCGAGATGCGTTGGGCTAAATAATGTCCCGACCGCGGGTCCCGGCCTCTCTCCTTTAGTCGACGCCCTAACTCGGCCACGAACTTCTTGGCATCAGACCCCACGAGCCCGCAGTTTTGACGGCAAACGGGACGAACTCGTACGCCAATTCCAGGCATGCGTATTTTTCATTTATTTTTTGACATCAAATTAAATTTCAATTCTAAATAAATAACATGAATTTTTTTCTAGTTACATTAGATAATGATGTTTAATTAAGCGCTGAGTGCGATTGGCTGCGGCGTGTTCCATGTCACTGCGCTAACTAGCGTCGAAGTGCTGAATGAGCAGGGCTGGCTCTATCATTTACTATTGTAGACTTAAGATATTTATCTACACGATATGGACAATCTATTATGTCAGGCGTCTATATTTTTTAAATTCGTGTGCTTATTGAATCTATGAAATATATTGAGATAATTTAATTAAAAAGCATAACATTATGAAGTACACTGCATCAATTCATTACGGGTGTCACTATATTCTACTGATTTCGTTATATTGTTCTCTTATTGTTGTTACATCGTTATGCTATCTTATCATTTTATTTTGAGGCCGATACAATGTCTGTAGTAATCGATATTATGAATTCCAAGTTGTACCCGTTTTAGAAGCAATTAAAAAAAATCTGTTTAATATAAAATATCAATGTTTATTAAATTTAATTTTTGTTTGACATGTTTAATTGAATTTAATAATAATAATGTTAATTTTTTTTTACAACCGACTGGGTCTGCCTTTGACCACAATCTCACCTGATGGGAAGTGATGAATGTAATCTAGTTAATAAATCTAAGATAAAACAAAGCGTTATCTAATATAATTTAATGATATGATCATACATTCAAATTATTAATTATTTTAATTTTAAATATTTTATAAATTCAACTATACATAGTCTTAATTATAAATATAAACGGCTAAACTCACGTTATGATTGAAACCTGGTCGGAGTTATTCCGACACAATCATATCGTGAGTGTAGCCGTTTATATTTAAAATGAATATTTCGCCTATCAATAGTTTCGAAACTTTAATATACAAAGTCTATCTAAGATCTAAGATTGTATTCCTTATTAATAACAATTATGATGCGATTAGGCGTACATACGTTTGGAATGTAATTTAGACCATGTACAACACATACTTGTCTGTATATGATTGTATTCTGTTTTGTATGCTATTAGATAAATAAATGAATATCTCTATTATTATTTACATAAAACTATTAAAATTAGATTCTAAAGACTATAACCAAGATATCTTCGTCGCCACCCCTACAGGGTTGTCACACTCAACTCTAATTAACAGTATAATGTTCGACAGCGGCTCGCGTGCCGCTAAATTATAGCACTCCAGTAATTAGCGGACATAGGTTTTTATGTCCCACTTTTACGTCCCACTTCAATATTCAAATGTCCCGTTGACGATGTGCGGACCGCACTAGAGGGGTTACATACTAGGCTTACAAAATGTGATTAGAAATGGTAATTAGGTTGTTAAATGGTTTAAAGTAAGTTTTGTAGCGCTTCTTGCAATTTCAAGGAATTGCTTTCTTTAACAAGTATTCATGATAATGTTCGGTGAACCATCGGGGAGACGGGTCTGAGCAGCCGCTCAATTGCCATCTCTCTCTAGATCTATGTGTTCCATCTTAGGCCACATCATCGCTTTATATCAGGCGAGATAGTGGCCAAACATAGATCTATCCAGCGTAAAAAAGAAAAAAAATATATGACAAAAATAATTAATTTTATAAGATAAAAACCGACTTCAATTCTGATGTATCTTCGAAGTTCAAGGTCGAATATCGATTAAATTTATATGGGACCACATTGTAGCTATACTGAACCCAACACAAAATGACGGAGTTCTGAGGTAACACTCTTCCTTTTTTGAAGTCTGTTAAAAAGTATGTTTTATGTGAAGTTCTAGTTGTTAGTTTGATCTCTCCTAACAACGGCCGACGGCCCCGCGGCAGACCTCGACGGAGACGGCGGGACGACTTGGACTCGTTTAAAATAAAAATACTGAAATATAAGGGCGATCAAACGTAAAATGTGGAAAAATGGAAGGGAGGCCTTTGCCCTGCATGCTGCAGTCAGGTTCCATGCACAAATTAGCGTAGCGTAGGTTGCCCTGCGACTAGATGGAGCGACGATATACGTAGGGTTGCTGGTAGCGACTAGAGAAGGAAAGCCGAAGATCGGGCTCAGTGGCGTGCTATGGGAGAGGCCTATGTCCAGCAGTGGACTGATGTGGGCTGATGATGATGATGATGATGATGATGATGATGACTAACATAATAAAGAGGTAAAATTGGAGGAGGTAATTTCTGGTACTACTGATCCGTTTTGAAAATTCTTTCATTGATAGAAAACTACAACACTATGCCTGAGTAACAAAGGCTATATTTTATGTTGACGTCAGACTACGTCGCGGGCGGTTACTAGGTTGTATAACAATTTATATACACATTGAGATCTAGATAACAATTTAACATTGAACACTAGATCGCAGTTTATATTCATAGTGTGATACGATAACTAATGATTGTTTGTCAAATCGCATCTTTTTAAATTCCACCCGTTCAAACCGAACAAGATCTCAGTATCACATAACAATTCTAAGCACATGATCCTAAACAACTATCGAAAGCACTTGTAAAACCGTATCCCAACCCACCTTAGCGCTATAAAATAAACCCGACAATAAACATGTAGGGCTTACAATACCCGAAACTTTTTGCCGGCGCTACGTCACGTGGTATGAGGCCTATAAACAAGGCGGGAAGCATTAATCCGAATTAAATGAGCTGCTTATTTTATAGTAGGTAGGTACATGTAGCTGTGTGGCTTGCGGTGAAGATGGGCGAGGGAAGTCACCCTTTTTTCTGTATAATGTGAGACAAGCAAGTCTGTAGTCCGCCCAAACCACAGAATACTAAGGGACAGAAGCATCGCTCCGCAAAGAAATTTAAACAAATAGTAACTCTTGCTATGACGCAATAAAATTCAATTAAGCTCGCGTAGCGCTGCATACCTACCAGTCATATTAACCTACAGACCGCCTCTCTTACTACGCATAGCTCTTATCTCTTCTGACGCGGCACGTGTAACGACGCGCGACCCGCCGTCGCGTCGGTGTCCGGCTATGTACTTGTAGCTTCGTACCTACAGTGCGAAGTGCGCTAGGCCTGCCAAAACAGGCATTGTCATGGATAAGAATTGCAAGGCACTGCACTGTATTCAACATAAAAATGCTAGAAATGTTGGAAGATTGTGGGTTTAAATGTATTCTAAGCTTTCCTATCACTAATTTCTAGTAGATTCTTATAATCTAGGTGTCTTCAAGTTTCGAGTGAATCGGTATCTTCTAGGCAAGCATGACCCATCATCGACCGCGTAGTCACTCAAGTGAGGCTTCGGTTAAATGCTTGTCTATTGGGTAACAAAAATAAAATGTGTTACTGGTGACAGTAGCATGTAAAGCGAAACAGTAATACTATTTCATGGAAAAATACCTGAAACTGGTACAGCAATAGCTAAATGAGATCCTGCAAAATAGTTTTCCTACTAATAAATGTCTTTTTTGTATTTGTAATTTTAGGATGGTATATTTAAATTATCTTCGTGTTTTTTAGTAACAAATTCTTAGTAACGACAATGTGTCATTTAAATTGATACACAGTAATACTATTTCTTAGCAGAATATCTGAAATTGTGCCTACGACACTTTTAATTATTTTTCTTGTCATTTGATATTTTTATTTGCGTTCCCGATTGATTTATACGAGGAATAGGTAAAGCCTACAGTAGGACAGTTATGGCTAGCAATAAAAGTAAAGGATTGATCGCTACGACCCACGTTTCGCTACCCCTTCTCGGAAATATTAATCAGTCACAAGCCCACAAGCAAGTTCAATTTGTGGAGCTCGTAAAATCTACGCAGCGCCTCTGGGGGCGATGTGTCATGTGAATTGGGTGTTTGACAAGCGATGCGAGGCGATGGAGAGATAACGAGGTGAGCGCTGCGGGCGTGGGTGAAGACTTAATACTCGTACATGAAACTGTTTAAAATTGTATTAGTATGGACTAGGTCAGGTTAGAATTTCTGGTGTTTAGATCACCAGATCATGTTCTTGGCAGTACTTTTAAAACTTTCGCGAATTGTATTCATGTTTAGAATGTATCGGGTCTATTCACGCACACGTATATATTTATTAAAATAACATTTAATTTTTTAAATTATTTAGTAATAATTAGTTATATAATTTTGTTATTTTTTTCTTGGTATTTGTTGCGTAATTAACAAAAACACTCGTGGTAGGTCTCTCGTATGCGGGAGGCCGTCTCGGGGTGATAAGCGCAATGCAGTGCTACACAGTGCTTTTTATGGTATTAAAAATTCTGGGTGGCACTGCAATTGTTATGGGCAGGCGTGGCGCTTACCATCAGGCGAACGACTTGCCCGTATCATCACTCAGTTTCATAAAAAAACAACAATAACAATATTAAGGCATACAAAGGAACATTAGGTAATACTACTGGGACACACGGCACATTTTAACAAATATTTTCCCTATGAGGTCTGTCACTGTATACTCTTATTACTAGGCATTATGACACTTAAGAGCCATTATCTCAAGGTAACGAGTGCAGTGCAGTGCCTTACAAGATTTTGCATTACTGGGGAGACTACAAATGTAATGCCGAGGTATTTCTTACTTCACACTCCGCACTGTAGGTACGAAGCTACAAGTATATAGCCGGACACCGACGGCGGGTCGTCAGAAGAGATAAGAGCTATGCGATAGAAAGAGAGGCGCTCTGTAGGTTAATATGACTGGTAGGTATGCGGCGCTACGCGAGCTGAATTGAATTTTATTGCGTCATAGCAAGAGTCGCTATTTGTTAAAACTTCTTTGCGGAGTGATGCTTCTGTCCCTTAGTATTCTGTGCTACAAGGTGTATTACCTGCTCGTCTCGTCACTCAGTTATATGAAAAAAACGAAAATGAAAAGTCCAATGAACTTTATTTGCCTTTAGATAATGACTACACTATACAAACTGATCCTATATTTAAGCCGTAGCTCCACTAAAATTGGTGCCGGATAAAACAGATCCACTAACTCTAGAAACATATATTTGAGTGGATCCCTTTACAGTTTACGAGGTGTGAGCCGTAACGAAAGACTTAGTGTGCGGTTGCTCTAACATAGATATATAAGTGGTTACGTGGATGCTTAAATCTGACTAAACTTTAAGTTAGTACTATGTAATGAGAGATTTTAATATTGATATTAAGATTATGTACTAAAGAATACACCGCTTGACTTTGGTTATAAAGTAAAAAGTAAAAGTCTCTTTATTAATTTTTGGAATCACAGACGCACTTATGACCGTCAAATTATCACAAGACTCTACAACCGTATCCGAAAAGGAACCCCTACTCAGAAGATATGGCAAGAAACTGGGGGGCATTTGTTTTAGAGATTTTGTGAAATTTTTTTGGGTGTCTACATTGTTATGTTTCTTATGTACCTACCACTTGGCTACTTTGCAGAAGTGGGATGTTCCATGCATCTATGTCTTCTATGTAATTACGAACAGTATAGTATGCTTTTCTCATTAGAACAGTCTGTAAAACATAGTTATATGTCTGTTTGTCTGTATATATATTGCTAAGAAGTTGCCATAATATACGTTTTGTTTCTAAAAGACCTTTTTTTGTGTTTTTTGCTCGGAATTCGTTAATGATTCACATAAATATAATAATAAGAAAAACATATGTAATCCTTGGTAACCATGGTTGCTGAATAGAGATAATGCAAATTACCATTTTATGTATCTACTTCGTTGTCAGTACCTTTATGGCTAGGCTGAAAATATTTCAGTTAGGTATCATCATAACATTTATTGTTCCTACTACAGACCACATGCCCGTTCTCACATGATAGAGAAAGTATGGGCAATTATCCACCACGCAGGTCTGGTGCAAGATTTATTACTTAAAAAGCTATAGTTTAACAAGCTTTTATTTAACTTGCAATGTTTGTTTGTTTAGGTCAAATCTTGCAAGTTGAATCAGAACCACTTCCTTTTATCCTACAGAGTTGAAATTTTGCATACTTGTGAAAATTCGATGACAATGCAATATTATCGTGACAGCCAGCTGATCTGGATGGAGACGCAAGGTGGGCAATGAAACTCCTTGACGGATAATCGTAAACTACTAGTGTTTGAGTTCATTTAATCTGCTCGTGGCATCTGATTACGAATTACGAACCTTGTTTTATATTCTGAGTGACAATAAGACGAGGAATTTGTTAGCTTGTAAGAACTTTTAATACCATGCAAAGTATTCCGCAGCTCTACATTACGTCATTCTGATATCAGATAGTAAGTCTCATATGCCCAGTAATTTTGCTGACTACAATGCTCTTTCAAACGCATCACAGAATCGCTTGCGCATTATTGCTTGAAGGCACAATAACTGGCAAAGTGAGTGTCATAGTGTAGTCGACTCGGTAATAAAGGTTCTACAGCGACATCTCCAGTTTCCTTATTTTATGTAGAAGTCTTTCAAATAAAGGAAACCGGACCAAAAGAAGAGACAATTTCTCCTCTTATGGTCTACCTCTGTTTACAGTATCCGTATACGTACTCAATCCATCTTCGCCATCTATATTTTTTATCCATTTTCTTTTCCCACATTCTCGTGTAACGTATGCATTGAGTTTCGATACCTCCGGGAGGACGGTAATGTAATATCGCACTGAATATTGACGAATGGTAGTGGCGTATCATACCGTCAGCTTTATTCCACTTTTTGTAGGTAAATGACACCTTCACGTTATGTGAGAGCGTGCGTGTTTTGTTTGCTAATTTTCAACTTACTACAAAAAAAGAGAAGGTTCTCAATTCGACGGTATGTTTTTTTGTATGTTTGTTACGCGATTACTCCGTAAATTAGGAATTGATTTTGATGATTCTTTTAATGAAAACTATAAATTAAGTCTTGAAGTCGGTTCTTGTTTTTTCCTTAAATTTATTATGTGGTATAAAAACGTGAGCTACGGAAAGTTATCAATACTTATTAATAATAACCATGACAAGTTGATGGATATAGAATAGTTAAAAAATATAAATACATGTAAGGTTAAATTAATCACACCTTAAGTGTCTGATAATATTATTACCTATATCATATTATTCAATTCAATTCAATTCAATTAATTTATTAATTCAGATAAAATTCAATTAATAAATGAATTGAATTGAATTGAATAATATGATATAGGTAATAATATTATTAGACACTTAAGGTGTGATTAATTAAACCTTACATGTATTTATATTTTATTATATTTTTTATTATAAGACGTTTTCATTGCATATCAAACCTAACAATTGCAAATTGTTCCACATCTCCGATATGTATTAAAATTGTTAATTGTTACCTGGCTAAATAAAGATATATTTATTATTATTATTGTACAAAGTATGGGTGACATGTAGCATAAGAAAATAGTATAAATCGTTTTTTAAACAGGATGAAATATAAGTACGGATTGATTAATTTTCGTGATCTAGCTTGTTTATTAGTTAGTAGCTATGTAAATAATATTTCGATGTATCTACCCAATTTTCAGCGTGTAAATGAAATAGTAGAAAGAAACTTTATCTTTGTCGGATATTCAACCATCAAGCAGTAGTGTGCATCTGTGTTCTGGTTTGAAGTGAAATTACTGGGCATTAAGATTTAAGAACTATTGTCTCAGGATGACGAGTGCAGTGCATAATTTCGCAAAACTAAATTCTGGATAGCCATGCTATAGGCATGCGTGTTGCTTACTCTCAGGTGAACAACCTGTTCATCTTGTAGCTTATACTAATTAAAATAAACTAAATTATGCTATTTCTACGCAGTATAGTCAACATAAAGAATAAGTGAACATTTTTAACAGACGTCAAAAAAAGGAGGAGGTTCTCAATGCAAATGTTTTTATGTTTGTTTTGCGTTGAGTTCAATATAGCTCCAAGGTCCCATATAAGTTTCATTGATATTTAACCTTGGAATTTAAAAAATACAACAGAGGTAAAGTTGTTTTTTTTTAAATTTTAATACACGTCATTATCTCTAGGTAGGTATACATAGTAAGACTAGACTAGAAGTAAGACTAGATAAGAAGGATAGAGAAAATTTGGTTGCTCAAGCAGATGATTCGTTACTGACTCAAGACTGAAATTGTAGCCTAGTGGTTAAATCGTCGGACCTGTATTTTGAAGGCACAGGATCGAATCCTACGCGAGCAATTGTTTTTGATATAATGATCTGTCTCAAAAAGAGATCTCATTATCATTACTTTTTAGCCTAATAAGACTAATATGTAATTTTAGTTTTTATTAAGTCACTTTCTTGATCGTTTGTCTATCTGTCTGTTTTTCCGGGTGGAATATTGCAACTCAAATTTCAAGCAATTTCCGATTAGCTAGCTATCCAGCTGAAACTTTCAGGGTAGCCGCTCGATGACAATGCATTCTAAAGCCATTAATTTTTTTTAAAACGCATGAAATCGTGGTTTTTAGGTTTTTTTTTAATCTACATTATAGCATTGTTTCTGTATTTTTTAAACTGAACATTTACTTCTCTCAACTATTTTGTTACAAAAATCTTTATTATAACATGAAACTAAAACGTATTAATTAATATTTATGCCAACTGTACCTTAACAAGCCTAGTTTGAAATTATACTTTGCTTTGTGGCCGTATCGTTTTGTGGAACGCTTGAAAGTATCTCTGACATATAAATTACTATTAGATCTGAGAATACTCGTGTGAACAGCTCTTACTGAAAGAAGATTTGCTCTAGGAAATAAGGCTTTGTATGTATGTTGTCAGAAAACTAATTCGTTCTTATTTATATTACAGTAAATATAGTGAAGACGGCTTTTAAAGGCGTTTTAGGTATTACAGTTTGATATAGGCCGGGTTAGTAGAAAACTTAGAATAGAATTTAGAGCGAGTGTGGCTCAGCGGGAACTCATGCGTCTTTTGATCAGACGCACCTGGGTTTGAATCCCGACTCGGCCCTGCACCAATGACTTATAGTTAAGTGCAGATTTTGCACGCTCGCTCTAAAACGGTGAAGGAAAATATCGTGATGAAACCTGCTTACGCGCTTTGGAGTGGTAGGCTCTGGCCGTGGTTGTAATACCACCCACCGAATAAAACCATGCCGTCAAGCGACCTAGTCGTGTTTCGGGATGATGTTCGGTGAACCATCGGGGAGACGGGTCTGAGCAGCCGCTCAACTGCCGTCTTTCTCTAGATCTATGTGCTCCGTCTTAGGCCACATCATCGCTTCACATCAGGCGAGATAGTGGCCAAACATAGATCTATTAAGCGTAAAATAAAACAATAGAACAATTATTTATTACCAAACTGTACACTTATAACTTATAGTTTCATTTGATCTTCAGTAAGCTGGGCTTGTAGTGTATGACATTGATTGGTGCGCAGAACCTACACTAAGAATAAACTTGTGTGGTAGGTAGACTATGGATAAATGAAAGTTAGAGAAAATTAGAAACAGTGAAACGAACAATCAAACAATCAATGTAAATAACAGACATAAAAAAAAGTTTCAATCTTGAAAGTGGCAGAAATCTAATTTATTTTCATACTATTTCATATGAGAGTTATCGGCGATCCACAAACTAAGCACAAGGCCTGTGTCTTGGGGGTCGAGTGCAATACCAAATCAATTTTAAAACATGTAACCATAATGATTTGGAAAGTTGGCAAATGGCAATGTAGATAGGTATAATAACGATTTTAGGTATATATTTATTATAAATTAAATCAATCAATCACAGTTCTTTATTCAATATTGGCATCACAGACGCACTTATGAACGTAAATAATAATACTAATAGAGTGCAAATATCAAAATATGTATAAAGTATTTATTAACATGTGATTTAAAAAAAATAAAATGAATGTTTTTTGAGTATGTATAAATAAATTGTTGTTAAGATATTATTTGATAGATGAATTTAAAATGTGAAAAACTGGTAATAGATATATAATAATATTGTACATATTAATTGAAATCTTGATTTATATATAAAAAAATACAATGTTTATAAATCATTGATTTATATTGTTACTGGAATAAATAGGCTTTTTTATTTTATTTTTTATTTTATTTAATAGAGTGCAAATAATATTCGACATGCTAGTAATGTAACAGAAATGTAATTGTGGTGAGGGTGAGTGAGTGTGTAAGTGAGTCTTTACCTTTAAGTGAAGCGTGACATCAGCGATGAATTTCCGCTTCGTCAAGCCTAGGTCGATAGAATTTACATTTTTTTATATGCCTACAAAGTTACAACTACATAATGTAATTAAGGTGTTGCCAAAATATATAAACAAGGAATTAGATTAGAACTTCATATTTATGATAAATTACCTCTTGATGTAACTAAATTACCTACCCTAGAATTCAAAACAAAAATTAACGCGTACTTCGAAACACATCCTTTCTACACAACAAACTAATTTATGAAACGAAATGCTGGAAGGCAGAAATGTTCATTTTCTAATCTTTTTTTTGTAACTGAGTGACGAGACGAGCTGGTCGTTTGCCTGATGGTAAGCAATACGCCAGCCCATAACAATAACAGCAGCGCCCAGGACTTTGTTTTGCAAAATCCTGCGCGGTGCTGCACTGCGCTCGTCACCCTGAGACAATTAGCTGTTGAGTCTCATAATGCCCAGTAATTTCGCTGGCTACCATGCCCTTTAAACCGGAACACAGTAATGCTTGCGCACTACTGCTTGGTGGCTGAATAACTGGCAAATCTCATACGCCTTTGTTGAAAAATTGTTTAACAGAAGAATTTTTATCAACTTATAAGTAGATTATAATTAATTAATTGTGTATAATAAATATAAATAAAAACATGCGTAAAATAACGTACATTTTTATAATTTGGTCAATAATTGAATATAAATTGAAATTTTATTATTTTTAAAATGATTTTGTTAATTTATGGTTATATTGACATTTTAACAATATCATTCTGATTTATATTTCATTCTGATGTGCCCTTGTTGCCATTGTTCTTAGTACACGTTACATAAAATGGCCGCAACATACACTTCACCATATATGAAATACCCGACACTTTAAATGCGAACCTTAAAAATATTTCAAAAGCCTGTCTCAATATCCTTGCAGCTAGTTTGTGGAAACAAAACGGATCAGTCTGTATCTGGTGCCCCCAGCGAGGCGAGCCAAGGCTTTAGAGATACTAGACGCGACATGGGATTTGAATAAGCGATTTATTTGGAAGCGAGTGCATGTGGAATTGAGATTTTGAGTTCTTGGGCTGCAGGTGTAATGCTGTGTTATGCTGGAAGTGACTTTAGGCTGTTACTGCTATTCGACTGTTTTGCCGCGTTCGGTCAAATTCGCATTCGGTCAAGTGAATCTAAAAATGTCAAAATCGTAAACGGTCAAATGCACATCGCGAACAGTCAAAATAGAATTTGATCTAAATCACGAATAGTCAAATGTACATAATTTTTTCTTCGCGAACGGTCATAGTAGGGATTGGTCTAAATTGCTAATAGTCAAATGCACATCATTTTCTAATCGCGAACGGTCAATTTTTTATAGGTTTTGATATAAAAAGCCAAAAAGTTTAACGTTCAAACGTTCATTTTGCTCTTTAATTGTATTGGCGTAAAAAATCAAGGTCTAAATAGTGTGTTAAAAATGCAATGATGGATTAAACGGTCTATTATGAATATTTAATTGCAGTTACTAAAAATAGATACATTTATATTTCAATCTGATATTTTAATTTACAATTTTAATTAAGTTTGTACAAAATTACGATTCTCATAATTTAACTAGCGACCCGCCCCGGTTTCGCACGGTTATAATACATATAAACCTTTCTCTTCAATCACTCTATCTATTAAAAAAAACCGCATCGAAATCCGTTGCGTAGTTTTAAAGATTTAAGCATACATAGGGCTATAGGGACAGAGAAAGCGACTTTGTTTTATACTATGTAGTGATGATATAATAGATTTCTACATTTTCTACATAGATAAAAGAAAAATATGAAGTCTTTGGATACAAGTATACACAAAACATTGCAGTAAGTAGGTATAAAGGCGATAAGACCGCCAATTGTTTTACTTCTGTTTGGTTTTTATTATTATTATTAATTATCTGTGTGTGTTTTAATAAAGAATTATTTTATTTCATTTTCATATATACCATTTGTAATCCATCTAGCATCTATATCTCGGGGTGCGACCGAAGAGTTGGCAGGGCGCTCCGCAGCGATACGAGCACCTTATTTTTCGCACATTACACTTTGAAATTGTTTGAAATATGTTATAGCCATCATCGCGGAGAAACTTGTTTTAAACACGGCGAAATACGCTGTTCTCTTTGCAACGTACGAGTATAATGTTGCCTAAAACATACTACGTTGCTTACAATGTTGTACGTAAATAGAAAGTTGTGGAACAGTCTAAGTGTGGGCGCGTTATGGGGTGGAATATCTACTTTGTTCGTGGAATGGTGGATCGACTACACTTGTAGAGGATAAGTTCAACTTGCTTCGGTGAGGCACTTACTGCATAATGTCGAGAAAATTACAAGTTTAAACTTTAGTTGTATACTAGCTGAAACTATGTTTAGTGTTCATGTATGCAAAATAGAACAGTTACGGTATATTTGTCAGAGCATCTTAAACCTAAGCCGTAGGTAACCTTACAAGGTAGACAGTTGAAATTATTGAAGTTATTTTATGTAACGGAAACTATCATGCTACGAAATTCGTAGCAGCTCTACAGACAGTCTACGAAACATCTACGAAATCGTAGCCTCGTTTTTTGTTTTAAAAAGAAATAATATGCAACAACTAATAATTACAAATTATATCTCTATAATACAACTCCGTTCTACTTCCTAACATCGCCACAACAAAAGCGAAATTCGCAACAAACAAGTCTGTAAAAGAGTTAACGCCAAATGTACAATGAAGTTAAAAAGAAAAACCAGTTGTCAGCGGCTCGTAAGTATTTCGGTAACAAACATCTAAAAGGATTCGATGAGTCGATGGAACACGCTAACTCTTTACGGAGAGTGTTAGAGCAAAAGTTGAAGCGGATTCAATTTCTTACCGTTTCGATGTACCGTATGTTTTCAGCTAGAAGAATTGTATATTACCTGAAACAAAAAGGCAACCAGTTAATTTAAGATATTAGGAATAAAAATCAACTTTCTTTAATGATTTCTAAAACTACGCGTAATTTTAAACTTGATGACTGGGACACGAAAATACTTGTATACGTAAAATACGTAATAATATATTGCGCCGAAACAAAACACACTGATTTTTGCTGCAATCTGTACCGTGTGAAACCAGTAAAAAGCTTAAATTTGAAATTAGAATTTAAATAAAGAAATAGACCATTTAACAGCGTCATTAAAAGTTCTAACTCGCCTATCGTTCTTAACTCGCTCCAGGCTTTCCACAGTGTCATTTTATTAAGTCCCCGAACCGAATCGAGATCGGTTCGAGATAGCTGACATGTGTCGTGGACGTGTTGGAGTATGTACACATATGTAAGTGTGTGGGTGTGTGAGCGATGAGGGTGTGTGCGAGTCCCGGTGGAAAAAACTTCAAACTTTGTGAATGTTTGTGATGGGAGTTAAAAAATCTTTATGATGTGTGGACGAGGGGAGTTCTTAGGTGTTTTATGAAAGTAGACGACACTTTTCGTCTATTTTTCAAGATACTGAGTAACTTTTTATAATGCGCACGATAAACATTATTACCGTTATAACCATTAGAGCGAGTGTGGCTCAGTGGGAGGATGTACGACTTTCGATCCGACGCACTCGAGTTCGAATCCCGCTGGCCCCGCACCACTGACTTTCTGGTATGTGTTAAGTTATGTGCGGATTTAACATTCGCTCTAAAATCGGTGAAGGAAAACATCGTGAGGAAAC
Organism: Petrophora chlorosata; assembly: GCA_951640565.1. Classification (NCBI taxonomy): domain Eukaryota; kingdom Metazoa; phylum Arthropoda; class Insecta; order Lepidoptera; family Geometridae; genus Petrophora; species Petrophora chlorosata. The sequence continues at coordinate 2,575,547 of OX621197.1, read as the reverse complement.
CGGCATGTCCAAGAAAATAATCACAAAAATTCTAATAAAGACATGTGACATCCACCAACCCGCACTGGGCCAGCGTGGTGGATTATGGCCTATACTCTCTCTCTATGAGAGAAGGTCCGTGTCCCAGCAGTGGGAGCGTGATGGATTGATGATGATGATGAATCATTATTACATAAGTTTTACTAAAAATAACGTAATTTTAAGATAAAATTAGAAAAAAAAATTTACGATTACAAGTCTAGACGATACTCTAAAAATTCAGCAAAAATTCTAGTATCATTTTATAAGAAATACTTAATGCTTTTCAGAGTGATTTCAATCTTCAACAACGTAGCAAAAGCACACATTTTCTTACCATTCATTAAATGAGCTTATGTAAAATCTTTTATCAGTCTGCCACATAAATTGGTTTGAAAATTACAAAAAAGTGATCATAAAGTGCAGACCTGATTCCATTTTAAAAAACAATGTTCGACGTGGGTCTTTATCGGCCGTCTTGCATTCGCGCGGCAGATGGAGGGTTGAGATTCGGTGGTTAGTATGCAGGGAGAGTACGCAGGTAACCTTGCAAGGTAGTAGAGAGACAGTGCTTCAGCTTCAGACGCTTTTGGCTTTATGGCGAAGTACCCATTTAACGTAAGCTCCAATCTTCATAAACACCATCATTATCGCGGTTATTTGGGTATAAAATAGACCTTCTTTAACCGACTTCCAAAAAGGAGGAGGTTCTCTGTTCGATTGTTCGATTGTAACTGAATGACGAGATGAGCTGGTCGTTTGCCTGATGGTAAACAATACGCCAGCCCATAACAATAACAGCACCACCCAGAACTTTGTTTTGCAGAAACCTGCGCGGCGCTGCACTGCGCTCATCCTCTGAGACAATTAGCTGTTGAGTCTCATAATGCCCAGTAATTTCGCTGGCTACAATGCCCTTCAAACTGGAACACAGCACACAGCTTGCCCACTACTGCTTGGTGGCTGAATAGTTGGCAAAGCGGTGGTACCCACCCAGACGGCCTCTCACATACGAGACCACCACCAGTAAACCCTTTATGATGTAAAGTGACGATATGATTTTCGTATCACAATATCAGACTTGTCTGTTTGTTTTTTTTTATGACCGAGTAGGCTAGCATTTGACCGCAGTCTCACCTGATGGAAAGTGACGACGTGGTCGACGATGGATCATGCTTGCCTAGAAGATACCGATTCATTTGAGACTTGAACACACCTCTATTATAAGAATCGGGAGACAAAGACGCTGATAAGGTGTTCCATTAATTAGCTGTTTGCATTATAAAGGTCGAAACAAAGGTCTCGCGTGTTATCATGTGCTTTTACTCTCACTTTAGTTGTTAGATTTACACTTTGACTTTGTATGGTCATTGTAATCAGCAAAATTACCGGGCGTTGAGACTTACGAGCTATTATCTCAGGGTGACGAGCGCAGTGCAGTGTCGCACAGGATCATGCAATACAAGCTTCTGGGTGGTGCTTTAACTGTTATGCGTGTTGCTTACTATCAGAACGACATCCTCGTCTTGACCTGCTACAGGTAAAATATTTTGCTAATATGCTTATTACTTTATAATACAATGCAGCACTTGCTGTCTTGCCCTCAGTGCCCCAACACCTGCACTTTACAAGACCTGTATGATGCTACTCCTCCTAAGGTAGCAGTAGCCGAGCATTGGACTAAAATTATTTAAAAATGAAACATATTATGGACCATCGACACGAAGAAGAAGAATATTATGCTTCAAATCATGCAGAGTATATTTGCGTGCCTTTAAAAATACGCAAATAATGGTACTGACTTCGTTGCAGTATACCGTGTCTGATGGCCGATCCGCACCGTAAGTTTCAACGCCCGGCGCCTGGCACTAAATACCCCGATTGGGCTTGCCTTGTTTTACGGGGAAGTGGGCAATTTCGGGTCGGATTAGAAGTGGTCCGAGGGATTTGGACCCTATTACATTTCCTTTTTCCGATGCGAAGGCGACAATCACGTCTTGTTACCGGGGCCAGTTTTGTGTATACTTTTAGTTTTCTCTTCTTTCACGTTCTTTTACCCTTAAGATTATTTGTTGTTGCCTTGGATTTTAATCCTTTGAGTAATTTGTACCTAAAAGCTCTAATTTGTTCAGTGGAATCTATATATAAAATCTATATATATCAGTAATATATCTACAAAATTGGAGGCTCATATTAACTTTTATTTCTGTGGCCACGAAAAACCTTTCTCACACAAAAATAATCCCCAAAATCGCACTTTCATTCCTTTTAATAGAACTCTAAGCAGTGTTACGGTTACTAACCGAAATAATTTGTACTTATAGGTACGCACGCACATACAGATACTACCCCGCGAAGTTTGTTTTCAACATAGCAAATAAAACGGAACTTTTTACATCAAAACTTTAGTTTCTCCCCGCGCAGATTCGTACGTGAGACCGACTATATTTCGTGCTGATTACAGTATCTTGGAAATGTACCTTTTGTATTTTTACGCTGGTTCTTTCACGTATAGCGCCGACCCGTTGCATTTTTGTATTTTAGTGCTCGTTCTCTCACTTATAGTCCCGACCCAATGCGTTTTTGTTTTTGAGCTGACTTGCAAGCGAATAGTGCTGTGTTCACACTAGGATAACTGCCTTTGGCAGTCTGTTAACAATTGAGAGCAACTATAAGGGCGTGTGTTATTACAGACTATTCCAAACGACTGATTTAAAATATCTTTTGCTTGGGTTTTGCTGCTGAGTGAATTAGATCACGCTCAAATTATTTTGAACATCATTTCAAGCATATGATTGTATTCTGCTGACAAGCAGCTTTGATACACAAAATGAACGGTAATGAATCTTTAATAACAACTTTGGTGCTAAACCAGGGAATAAGTCTGCCGTAACAGTTTTCTAGTGTGGCCTTCCTCTAACACCTTCCGAGTTGAATTTTACGATGTTACGTACGGTAGGTAAGTGAGTTGAATGAAAATAGTTTTATAATTTTCCGACGACTTCATGAAAATTTTAAAATTGTATGCGAGCTGAATTTTTAGAGACTTCGTAGAATAAAACTAAGCAAGATGTTTATGAAAACTTTACTGCCATATTTTACGCGGCTGTGTACACAGACACTTTGAAAAATAAAACATAGGCATACAATTTTATATTTTTATTTTTTTTTACGCTTAATAGATCTATGTTTGGCCACTATCTCGCCTGATGTGAAGCGATGATGTGGCCTAAGATGGAGCACATAGATTTAGAGAAAGACGGCAGTTGAGCGGCTGCTCAGACCCGTCTCCCCAATGGTTCACCGAACATCATCCCGAAACACGACTAGGTCGCTTGACGGCATGGCTTTGTTCGGTGGGTGGTATTACAACCACGGCCAGAGCCTACCACTCCAAAGCGCGTAAGCGGGTTTCATCACGATGTTTTCTTTCACCGTTTTAGAGCGAGCGTGCAAAATCTGCACTTAACTATAAGTCATTGGTGCAGGGCCGAGTCGGGATTCAAACCCAGGTGCGTCGGATCGAAAGGCGCACGAGTTCCCGCTAAGCCACACTCGCCCTTAAATGGCACACGTATAACGAGACTAAACTACAAAATGCGCTGTCGACTTTCTAGGACGTTCTTGTCAGACATTGTTCTATAAAAGACATTAGATAAACACAAACGTTCAAGCCAACCGACCATATAAAAACCCTTTAACCACTTCACTGAACACTCATTAACACGACGCCATAATGAGGCGCGAACGGAACTCAATATAGCCTCTATTCGCTCCTCAATATACCGGCTTCTATCGCCTTTCTCAACACAGCGATGTATACCGCTTGTATCTTGCACTTGTTTATATTAATCCGCTTTGTCTAGCCCTCCTCTAGGCTGTTAAACACGCCGAGACACGAGACGCCCCTTGTCTCTTCGTGCTAATGAATTTCGGATAAACGAGATGGCGGTAAAAAGATTGCGGTGCGGTTTGTTGAATAGTTTTTGTGGGGTTTGCTGTTACTTATTTTAGAATGGTAACACCGTTATAACACTTTATGTTCTTTGAGCGCACTTATGAGATAATATTTATTCATCATTTGAGGACCGATAAGTATGCCATTATGATATATCCAACGTATATTTAATCGCCAAAATATCTGAATTTGCAAGTTTCTGGTTACAAACTCTTACTTTATAACACGACTATCTAAATATATTACTCCGGTCCAATTCGAATCCCAACTAAGGTCATGATCCTGCATGCACAAATCCAATCAACCCATTGTACTAAAAGCCAGCTGATAATGAATATAATCCACAAACGCCATACCGTAAAACAATATGGAACTATCGAAACCACATACCGATACCACACCGTCATAGGTACCGATATATCCAATATTCGGTATGACACAAAAGCAGGCATTCGGCCGCGCGGCATCAACGTTCATTGTGTAAAACTCGCATCTAATGGATTAGTGGTGGACGTCCCGACAATAGATATAGTGTAACTAGATGGCCACAGTGCCGAAATTTCCCGAATTTTCGCTACTTCGGTACTGCGGTCAGATTTCGGCATCGCATTGTCGGTCTGTCATGTGTGCGCGATTTGAATTTAGGGCGTTCGAATTTTACCTCTAAATTGGATGAATGAGTTTCGGTTGAACGAATTCACGAGTCAAACACATTCGGCGCTTGAAGAGGAATTTGATCAGTGCCTACTAGGATATTGATGAGCCCGTACGTGGAACAATTTACAAACTGAAATTGGATCTTCCTTCTAAAATGCTTGACGTATTGCTTATTTTAAATACAGGGATTTCTAAAACCAGAAGGAGACAAATCATGAGTGAAAACACGACAAATACGTGTCAAATATATTTACTTATATTATGTGTAAAATCCATTTATGAAAGCCGAAATCCTTATGATGACTTCAAGATTCTTTTAGCTACATGTTTTCCTATATTATTTGTTATTGAATGCATTAGGTAGGTGATAATTTTATTTTTTATAATATTCAGAAAGAAGAAAAGCGGGAATACTTCGCTCACGTTTTCTCTTTCTAAGGATTCTTATTTTCACTATTTTCTTTCTTTCACGACTGGAAGACAAAAGACGTCAACGTCACATTCAGATATACCAGCAAATATCTACGTATTGATGTAATAGTGGCACTATAGAGCAGGTACATCATTAGTGAAAACACTTTTGTTATTGTTGTCGCGGTGTGCTGTGATACCAATCGGGTTGGTACTCTATTCATGAGCATTAATGAGCACTTAAATAAAAAGCTTCAATTGATAGTCCCCGGGCGCTGTAATACCTAGATGCAGTATGAACACATGGCAAGTTAGGTATTGGACTCAATGGTGTATAAATAAGAACGTTTGATTCCTTTTTGATTTATCCGTTTGTTTTTTGTTCTATCCGTTTTTCAGTTTGTGAAATTGTATACAAACTAACGATCAGAAATAAAAGACTTGCATTCGCAACTAATCAAATATCAATGTTATTATGAAAATTAACGTGGTTTGGACATATTATTAATAATAATTTACGGGTGACACTCACGTTTAAGTTACAGTAGTCCAACTATAGTTTCAACTAAATCTAGGTGGACTTTTTAAAGGCGTCACCGCTCTCTGAACTATAATTGGACTACTGCAACTTAAACGTGAGTGTCACCCATAAATTATAATAAACAAATATATTTTTTTATTTATTTAAGTAACTTATAGTTTAAAAATTAGCTTATGATATTTTTTATGTCTTTCTTCAATTTAAAAAATCGTCTCTGCGCTTTAGTGCTCAAACATGATATAAAAATGGTTTACGATAGTCACTTATTCGAAGTGTCCATACTGTAAACTTTAGTCAGGGCCACCCCTGCCTACTGTCACCCCTGGCAGTGATTGCGGATGATGTAATGTTTTGGAAGACGCCAGCCGATGTCAATATTGGTCATATTGACGTGGCAATGATAGGTTGGAAACACTTGTTATAGCTGTCTCACCACTTGCAACTTGTTTAAAATTATGTAGAATGAATAAAATGTATGTTTTTTTTCCAAATTAACAGCTATACAGGATACACTTTAACGGAATTATATAATACTTTCTTCAGACTGGCTGAATGCACAACTGTGCCAAAAAAGTAAAGGAAAAAAGTTAAAACTGTAACACAGTTGAGTGTAAAGTCTGGTTAAACATACCTTATCACTTTTCAAGAGTTTTTAACACAAATCAATCACATGGTACATAATCCGTTTCTAAAATGTACTCGAACATAGCCTAACTTTCGCGTATTAAATAAATCGTGTTAAACAATCTCTTAATAACAATATTAGATCATATTCACACACAGCGAGAAGAAAAGACGAACCAGCCGCAAAACCAGCCTCAGATTTCTCTTCAAAGGACTAGATTTTACACAAGTTATATCCCGAAACAGTTAAGAAGAACGTAAGAATGCCTCGCAAATTCTTCACCATCCGAAATTATTTTAATTTAAATTCTGTGTTCTCGCTGTCAGTATTCGCAAGATTTATGACGGCTGTCAAAAGTTTACTAATTAGAGTTATTTATATTTTAGTTTTTAACTCAGCATGAGTCTGCACTCAAGCGATTTGCCTTCAAATGTGCGAGTTTCAGAGAAGGTGTTTGAATTATGGCCTAAATTTAGTATGCAGATATTTTAAATAAATTCATTATTTAGTAGAAAATAATATATCTGAATATTCATTACTAACTTAGAAAATGAAATAAACACTAACCACTGGGCATATAAGACTTAATATCTGATGTCTTGGGGTTATGAGCGCAATCCAGTGCTACTGCTACGCAGTGCTTTTTATGGTATTAAAAGTTCTGGCTAGCACTGCAATTATTATGGGCAGGCGTGGCGCTTACCATCAGGCGAACGACTTGCTCGTCTTATAATATATATCTGTCTTTATCTCAGTACAATAAAAAAAATGAAATAATTGACATGCCTCTGGCCTCGACTCGAATTTCACACGTTTGTTTTATATAGCTAACAGTGATTTTTTTATTTACATTCGTTCTAAAAGAAACCTACTTTACCTCTAATGGACAAAATGTTTACTTTTGTAAGCGCAGAAAAAAACAATCTCAAATCTGCTGTCACATAAAACAACACGACGCTACAAGATTTATATTTTCAGCGACAAACACTTTTTGTATTCATTCACGTCCCCACACGTAAAAGAAACAAGGAAAATAAAAATATATATTTTATATATATTATGTCGCGATTAGTTGACGAACAAAAGTCCCAGGGAAGTTTCGACATTGTTATCTGGGACCTCTCTTAATTGGCAAAAGTTTCTTGACGGGAAAAACTGGGGACGGCACGAACGAACGAAATGAACGAACGGCTGAACGAGTGAATGATCACAGAGACGGGGGAAAGCGAAAGGCGTAATTAGTCAAAAATTCCCGGGAGGTAGCGTGTATATGATAGAGTCCTGATTTTTGAGCTTTGTCAGTCGGGTGTCTTCGGTTTTTTATTTTCTGCCCATTGTAGACTTCATTTCTTTTGAACTTGATACTTACAGCCTTTTGGGAAGCGTTAGTCAAAGTCTTCTTTGAATCCAATATATCGACGACATTTTACTGTAATATCAAAATAATCACAAAATTACAAGATTTGCGTTTGTTTTTTGTTATTTGTGTTGTGTGAAGTATGTTATTGATTACTAGCTGCGCATCGCGGTTTTACCCGCGGTTTCTCTGAATAAAAAGTAGCCTATTTTCTTTTTCAAGACCGTACCTACATATCAAATTTCGTCAAAATCCGTTCAGTAGTGTTTGCATGATTGAGTCACAAACATCCATCCATCAATCCATTCATCCTCACAAACTTTCACATTTATAATATTAGTAAGATTAGTAAGATTTCCTTGCGGGTTTTAATGACCATAATTTTTAAATGTTAGGTTTCGCTCCGTTGCCAATAAGGCCAGCCGTAAGTATTATCTACGTCATGCCGAGCAATATTATCTCCCAAATATTAAACTAGATATTGCACATAAGCACTACTATAACTACTCACGGCAACCATCAAAAGTTAATGATCTTTTTATATCCGCCGCGTACAACGTCGCGAGCATTATGACAACCGGTCGTCACGTAATAAAAGGAAAGCGGTACCAAAGAGAAGCGGTACGAAATATGCTCGGAGCGGTACAAGCGGCACAAAAATGAGCGTCACAGCGCACCAGAAAGACGTACACTTGCTCTCATTAGCCCCTAATTACCGGGCCGCCGAGCCCGGCCGACCGCCGACGGAAATTCAAATTTTCGTACGTTCTCCGCTCGCAAATTACGATTTTTTACCCTCAATAAAAACGGCAATACCGATTCGGAATTTAAAAACGGTTATTGTTTCCTTTTTATGTTAATCACTCGCATTGAAACGTAACGGCTGTTCGACATTTAAACAGACGGGACAAGATTGAGTCGCCGTTTTTATCGTGTTTTTTGTCACTCGTTTTGTTTTCTAGGGCGCCTAATTACGCTACAAAGGATAGTGAAATATTTTTCTCATCAACTCGTAGGCGCTTTTAATAAAAATAATCTCTCACGACGACGGAGCACTTCATTAAGACACTCAAGAGGCTCGGGGGCGATTATCTGGTCTGATACCGTTTAGGATGGCAACACCATATTATATTAAAATATATTTTACTGGCAAGCTCATCTCAAGCTTTGACCGCGGGGCGTCCGGGGCGCCTGACTCCCTCTTTTCATAATTATCATTCCCCTGTCATCGCGCCAGTTGAAATCTCGTATCTTAAATTTCGGTCGCCGAGTCAGAAAATTGCGTGCATATTTTCTAAAAATTAAAGCCGTGATAAAGGCGCTGTTGCTTCTTATTAGTGATGACAGTAATTACGTTTTTGCCTTGTAGCGTGTCAGATGCTAAGTGAATTACTATTTGAATATGTTGTTTGTTGTTTGTGTTCATGGAATTAAATACTAACTAATATAGTATAGTCGTACTATTGAAAATATTACATAGTTTTCCAACATTACAGACGGCCATGTCTTTTTCGTATTTTATACGGAAAACAAATCAAGTCTGATATCGCATTGAAAGTGAATAAATATTATCTGTTCACAAGAGTATTACTCAAAGCTCGAGGCTCTACTTTCAGATCTGGTAATCAGAGAGTTGTATCTGACATAGTTTTAGGAATCCTCGGGGGCGTCGTACCTCAGTTTGGGAAACTGTGGCCCATGGCATTAAAAAGTTCCGCGCGCTCGCCCAGCCCGCCATGCGTGAGACGCAGCCGACCATCATTTTAAAAGTCAGTTTTGTTTGTACAAACCATTCCCTTTGACCTTTACACTTTTGGATAGCGAATAAAGATAACGTTTCGCGTTGGTTGTTCCGCTTGAATTTATGCTTTTGAAACGTTATTTTTTGTAGAAATTTAGTAGGCCAGATTTAGTAGGACTTTCTTTATTTATCTAATATTATTTACTAAATTATTTTTTATACATTATATTCCTTATTTTTATATACAATATTAAACTCTTTATCATATTCACTATTATTATATAAAAATAGTGGAGGGGTATTAATATATATTTTTAATATTGATAAGCCCGTCCGTTGTATTATAATTATTAAGAGTCTTTCGTGTACCTTGTTAATTTCTTGTTCGGTGTGCAATAAAGCATTATTGTGTTGTATTGTTTTGTATTTTAATTAATTTTACATTTGCTGCCCCAAACATATTACATAATTCTAGTAACAACCTACATAATATTCAGCGGAATTACACTAGATATTTTAATCGCGTTTCAGATTTGAGATGAATTTCCGCAACGTCACGCCTGATTCCATTAGGTTTAGTAGGCCAGCCAAAATATTTTACAAAGTCTACAGCCGTGAGCTCAATACTCCATGCGCGACAAAATAAATGTTTGCAACAAATAACAATATCTGCAAATATTCCACTCGTATTTCTTCCGTGTTTGGGTGCTACGGAATTGTGTCAAAAACTTTTCCACTCAGAAATCTTTTTTACGTAAACGGGGACATACATCAAGATGTCCCTGTACTCCACACATCGTTCGTAGTACAAAAAAAATCTTATAGTATTGCAACGGTTCCATCCGTGTGGACTTTCCAGGATAAAAATATTAATAAAAAATAAATAAATAACGCCCAACTATTACATACATAGATCCTGACCCCTAACTAGGATTCCCTGTATCTAGGGAGCCAGGAACTATGAGGACCATGGTCCCACAACAACGAGACACGAAACAAATGCTTGCGCTTATTTCTGTGCACAAACATTTGTCCCGTCGCGGAAATCGAACCCGCAACTTCAGTGGTGTATGAGATTTGAGCCAACTTGTCCAACCACTACACCACAGAGGCTGTCGATATTCTATGTTCTATTCTAGAATCTCACCCATTACCTTAATAAGATTACGGGAGCTTTAAATATGCTTTTAAAAACTAAACCATTGAATTAAAAGACGAAAAATTAATACAAAAAACCGAGAGACATGTGTTTATTAATTGAATCTAAACTAAACCTTAGAAGTACAGAGCCTCGAGTTTATTAGTATAGAAAACATACGGAGAAATTATGCCTCGTCCTCCAAACTTTCGCATTTAGACAATACTAGGACTTTTATTATATTTAGCTTTTCAATTTGGCAGTTTCAAGTAAAATTTTAAGTAACGCTTTATCAATTGTTTTGTAATATTAAACATCGTTAAACAATTATGAAAATTATTTTTTTTAACTAAATATGTTTGACCACTATCTCGCCTGATGTGAAGCGATGATGTGGCCTAAGATAGAGCACATAGATCTAGAGAGAGACGGCAGTTGAGCGGCTGCTCAGGAGCGTCTCCCCGATGGTTCACCGAATATCATTCCAAAACACGATTAGGTCGCTTGACGGCATAGCTTTGTTTGGTGGGTGGTATTACAACCACGGCCAGAGCCTACCACTCCAAAGCCTACCACTCCAAAGCGCGTAAGCGGGTTTCAAAAATGAACGAAATGACAAAATGTTTTCACATTGACCGTTTGGAACATAACAAGAATATCCACAGCCTAACTGCACACAACGTTCTCGTGCAAATACAACTTTACGCAAACAACACGTGTCAGCAACGGCCATACACACCGCATACGCCTCCATACGCCGTATATACGTTCAAATAGTACACCCTATACGCATCATAACCAAACTAAACACCGTACATGTGAAACTGCACAGCTCTGTCTGTACATTCATTTTGGAATAGAGCTTGAATTACAATTTGAAAGAACTAATTATTTTTGTAAATATTATACATTTTATCCAGTACTAGCTGCGCCCCGCGGTTTCACCCGCAGTTCCACGGGATAAAAGTAACGTATGTGTTAATCTAGAATATAAGCTATTTCTATTTCGAATTTCACTTAAATCTGGTAGAGCTGATGCAGCGTGAAGAGGGAACAAACACACTAACACATAAATAAACTTTCGCATTTATAATATTACTGCGATTTTTGTTGTGTCTACTGAATCATGCATTTAGTAGAAATTACTGACTGTACTATATAACAATGCTCTCTTCAATCGCAGCTTGCAAGTAGAGTCTCGTTCAAAATTGAAGCTATGTTCTACTTCTGCCAAAACGATTTTTATTTAACTACATACAAAAACAAGATTTTGTTGAAAAATATATTTTTCAAGACAAGCTTTAAACAAATTCTTTATCGGAACCGCGAGCTGATTAAAATGAGCCCATACACTAGTAGTTTTCGATTATCCGTCAAGGAGTTCCATTGCCAACCTTTCGGCTCCATCATCAGATCACCTGGCTGTCCCCATAATATTGCATTGTCATCGGACTTTGACATAGGATAAGGGGATGTGGTTTTGGTATAACTTACAAGATTTGGCCAAAACAAACAAACATTGCAAGTTAAATAAAAGCTTGTAACCATTGGATATACTCGTAATAGAGGCGATTACGTGAAGATTGGTCAAAATAGGCTCAGTCTGAAGACAAAAAGAGACGGCCCGCCTGGATGGTAAGCGGTAACCGTCGCCTATGGACACCTGCAACACTCGAGGCATTACTGGTGCGTTGCCTACCTTTAAGGACCCTTTTCACCCTCCTACCCCCCATGTTATAGCTCCGCGGGAAAACCTCGGGAGGTAGCTCATTCCATATATTGCAGGTGTGCGGCAAGAAAGATCTTGAGAATGCGATTTCCATAGAGCTATGGTATGTGGATTGGCTTTCGCACGATGTCGGGCAGTGCGGTGATAAAACCGTGATGGAGGAATGAGTTGGAATAATCTTATAACTTGAAGATAATAACTGACAAGCAACGCCGCGGTTTAAAGCCAGTACATCTGCATGTGTGTCGTATATGCGAATATGACGTCATTAAAAATTATTGTGCGGAATGTAAGCGCTATTTTCGTTTTAACGATAGTTTTGTGTTCATATTCCGACAGTCGATAATGGACATGGCTTGTAACATTGTATTTAAATGCTGCATTAATGCGACTTTTGAAATGATTTTATTGGTGCTTATCTTTGTTGTCTACAATATGATAACCTTTTGAATGTTACTATGTTACTGATACGTAAACAGTTTTTACACAATTTACTTTATATTAATACAGCCTCTTTGGTGTAGAGGTTGGGCAGGTTGGCTTAAATCTCATACACCACTGAAGTTGCGGGTTCGATACCCGCGACGGGACAAATGTTTGTGTCTATAAGAAAAAAAAGAAAAGAAGTCAGTGGTGTGGTGCCAGCGGGTTTCGAATTCAAGTGCGTCGAATCGAAACTCGCTCGTTCTTCCACTGCACCACACTCCATTATTAAATAAATAAAATAAATAAATATGCCCAACGATCACATACATAGATCGTGGCCCCTGACTAGGATTCCCTGTATCTAAGGAACCAGGAAGTATGAGGAGCATGGTCTCACAACACCCAGACACGAAACTTGCGAAATGCTTGCGATTGTTTTCTGTGCACATACATTTTCCCGTAGCCGAAACCAAACCCACAACCTACATATTTTGTCCGAGGTTGTTAATGTCTAACTTTACTACGGACTTATACATGTTTACTTAGCTCAGGGTCTAAATATTTGTTGTTTTGAAAACATTTATGAATTTTCTCGTTCCAAACTTTGATACTGAAAGTACGTTTAAGTTATAAGCCAAATCATCTGACTAGATTTTAATAAAAATGGGTAGCATAATGTTTATGAAGTATGGTTGTACTTAAGGAAAAAATAAGTTGCGCGGTGTCAAACCTATGCCTATATAGTTATCATAGAAAAAAATGAAACTTTTATTACACACTTTTTTATTAATAAAAAAGTTTGTAAATCATTACAACGCAACAGACCTACTAAATAGAGAGCTTATTATTATCAGGCACTTTGACCGTCTCTTTATCATCTAGAGCAATAATCCTCGTTCTATCTACCAGTCTTTCCTAATCTCGGATGCAATCCTACATCTTGACCCCCGCCCTACAATTTGAGGATATGCAAAGCCATGATTACGGCTGGCGCCCGGGGACCGAATTAGTAGACAACGTGACCGAACTCGAGATTTTTTGTCCCTCCTTTTCTGCAGTAATGTGGGTGGGTTTGTGAGGCTCAGTTGATGGGGCGAGCTAAGCAACGATAGTGGTCGTTAGTGCGTACTAAGTACAGTTACTAATTGCGAGTTTCGAGTATGGTCTAGCTGTTACAGTTATCATAACGGTGAGTACTTTTGGGGCTAGCCAAAATAATAGCATATTGTTGTGATTATATATAGCCTGATCAATTAAATCGAACTTTTAATCCATTAAATAAAAGTTGATTAAACTTTCGAAGTGATGAAAATAACTTTTTACATGTAAAGTCGTATTTTTTAATAATAGTAATTATGGCCTGATAATATAACTACATTCATCATCAGCCCATCATGTTCCCACTGCTGGGATACGGGCCTTCTATCATAGAGAGAGTTTGGGCCATAATCCACCACGCTGGCCCAGTGCGGGTTGGTGAATGTCACATGTTCTTGACTTTTTGTGATAAATTCTTGGACATGCCGGTTTTCTCACGATGTTTTCCTTCACCGTTTTTAGAGCGAGTGTTAAATCCGCACATAACTTAAGAAAGTCAGTGGTGCGGGGCCAGTGGGATTCGAACTCGGGTGCGTCCGATCGAAAGTCGCACGTGCTCCCATTGAGCCACACTCGCTCTTTCCATTGAGCCACACTCGCTCTGATAACTACATTATTACATAAATAAAAAAATGTGAAGGTAAAAAATTGTGGTAGGCGTTTGCGCATCATGCCACGTGGGTCCATATTGTGCTGAAGATCTCTTTATATGTCATGTAGTGGAGAGAAAACATGTACTGGAAAGTAACTGATAAAATGTATGATAACGTGCTATGGTAAAGGTATGCTGATATGGTAAAGGTAGTATAAATAGCTATAATAATTAAGGTTAGCTATAGTAATATATAAGGTTCGGGGTATTCTAATTATTGAAGTTCACCAGTGAAGATGGATCAACTAAATACGTAGTTTTAATGGACCAGGTACCACCACATTACAAAATGAAGAAATACAAATATCTTCACCTGAAATAGCATCACGAATATGTACTGAGAAAAAACATCTTATACGCATAGATTAACGGACGCTGAAGTCTTACCATAGAATAACCTTCTTCCTCGTAGATTCGGAAATCTAAATAGGTACTTTCCCCAGCAAAAGGGTAGAAATAAGACTGCAAATCATGGTCATGATGAGGGTCTAATGGTCAAACTCTGATATTTCCTCAAAGCTTGTAGAAGTCCGATTTTCCTTAAAACTTCTACAAGAATTACATGGCCGCATTACATCAAGTAACATCTCAAACGAGCCTTCGCTCATGTAGCTCGGGCCTTATTTACTCCCCCTGGGGCCTGTTTTTACAATGGCCCAAGTTGAATGTTATCGACTTTTGTTGACTTTTAACGACAATTTTATACAACAATATGATAATTAAGGAAGCCTTGCCGCCACTCTGGATGTAGGTGCCGTCTTAATGTAATTACAGTAAGGCAACTCGGAAAATTTACGTAATTTCACTTGAAAATACGGTTACTAAAAATAAATAATGGTCAAGGACAAGAATTATTAGAAAGAAACGTTTCTTTGCAACAACTTATTAACCATAAATAAACACATGACATAAAAAAACAATAGAAAAGAAAAACATTAAAAGGGTAACAGATTAAATTAAAAAATGTAGAAAGTTGTTGCAAACCGGCGTCAAGTCAGAATTGTGCTGGTCGTGCGACCAGCGCTGGTACTATATAATTTTATAATCTGAAAGTTTGTGAGGATGGATTTTGGTTACTTACTTAATTACGCAAATTGATGAAATTTCATAAGTAGGTGCTTAGATTCTGAAATTTTGTAGGACCAAAAATATCCGATGCTCTAGAAGATACTTTTTATATCAGAACAGTTATTATCGAGGAAAATCGTGAAGTTCAATCGCGAGCCGAAATCTTGCTATGAATTTGCTATCGCGTTTTTGATATTCTGGGAACTATCGCAATAGAGTTGCTTTGGCAATGTGGTAGTCAGCTCGCTTTTCACCTGTAATTTTGTTATTGGATGATTAAACAGCTGTTGAGATACATAATATTACGATAGCATTCTTGATTTAGCAGAGTACCAATTTTGAAACTATTCAACAGTTGAATCGCAGAAATAAGTCATTGCTTTGTCAATTTAACAGAATTGGGGAGTGCCTCCCAACGGATCCCACAAATCGAATCCCACTTAATATTTGTCGCAACTAAACCCAAAAAGACGCTAAATATTAACTATATTAGTTTGAGCACCTAACGAATCCCACACTTATTTAAAAAACGAATCCAAATGAATGAAATGAATATTCTTTTGTTTTTTGGTCCAGGACAACGAAAGTTAAACGTTCCGTACTGTTTATGTAACAGCACCGCAACGCAATGTTATTTTGTTGTTGAATAAACTCTTTTCCTTTAAAGACGTATTTGGAAGAAAACATTTTTTCTTCTCAGAATATTTAACGCTGAGTCTTTTCCTTGTTCGACAAGTGGAGTTATAGCTATTGACAAGTGCTCTTGGAAATACCAAAGGTTTTTATTTACGAGAGTAACAACGACTTAAACCCGATGATAAATGGTGCCTAGACTTAAAAGATTATTTTTTCATGAAATATTTGACGATGAGACCTGTAGCTATTTCCCTACTTACAATACAATAACACTTTATTGCACACCAAATAAATAAATAAATACACTCAACGATAGCATACACACATACATACAACGATACATAGCTGGCCCCTAACTAGGATTCCCTGTATCTAGGGAACCAGGAACTACCAAGACCCCATGGTCTTCCCGTCGTAAGCATTTGTTTCGTGTCTGGGCGTTGTAGGACCATTCCTACAACGAAACAAATGCTTACGCTTCTTTATTCTGTGCACAAACATTTGTCGCGTCGTGGGAATCAAACCCGCAACCTCGGTTCTGTATGAGATTTAAGCCAACCTGCCCAACCACTACACCTCAGAGGTTGATGATACTTGCAGAGGATACTTACATACAATTAAGTAAACTTGGTTTCTAATTGTAACTTTTTCTGTATTGTCCTAATAATATTATAAATGGGAAAGTTTTTGAGGATAGTTGGATGGATGAATGTTTGTTATTCAATTACCCCCTGTAACCCAAATACACTTTCAAAGTTCAAAGTTCAAAAGTTCTTTATTCAGTTTTAGCATCACAGATGACTCTACCACCGTATTGGAAAAAAAAACCACTACTCAGAAGATACGGCAAGAAAGTGACGGGCATTCGTTTTAGAACTTTTGTTACAATGTTTAATCAGTGATAGTTAGTTTTCTTTGGTTTTATGTTATGATGATTTTTAACCGACTTAAAAAAAAGAAGGTTATCTATTCGATTGTATTTTTTTTATGTTTGTTACCTCAGAACGCCGTCATTCATAAACCGATTTCGAAAATTATTTTTGCGTTGGGTTCAGTATAGCCACGAAGTGGTCCCATATAATCTAAATTTCATCGATATTTGACCTTGAACTTCGAAGACACATTGAAGTCGGTTTTTTGTTTGATAAAACGTATTGGCAATATTATGTTTTCATAGCTTAATTATAAACATCAAATCTCCTTCCAAAAGTTCCCGGTGTCGGTGCCAGGTTGCAAAATGATAACCTATTCAGTCCCCAACATAACAGCATGACATGAGCAGAACATGACAAACGAGTCACACGATCCGGCGGACAGTGAGCGGTGTAGTCCATTAATTAATGACGTCACTGCATAACCGATGACGTATGACTGATGCGAGCGCTACGTGTGTCGGGTGACAACTAAATAATAACAATCATTATGTACGTGTCGTAACTAGACCCTGGAATATGGAGATAGAGTGTCTAGCGTCGTATCCATGTACTGCATGGTATCGGTGTACATAAGCTATGATATAATGTCTGTATCGATCTCTTTGTGTCATCGATTTTAGATGAAAACTTAGTTATTTGCAACGTCGCGACGCATATATAATGCTATCCCGAATGATAAAAAAGAAGTTGCATGTTATTAGATTCAGGAGAAAACTCAAACTGTGGCTATTGAATAAATTTTCTTATACTGTCACGGAATTATTCAAATAGAAATTATCAAATTGTTGACATGTGAAATTTATTTAGTCAATATGACATTGTAAATGAAATGGTATTGACATAATTTACATATATTTATTTAATTTGACATTGTTAAATGAAATATTTTGAATAATACTTTACTTATTTATTAATCTCTGGCAATTGTATTGATTAATTATCCATGGATAATATTATGTGTAGATAATCTATTATCAACGCTATTTAATTTAATTTCTGTTTATTGAACATTGTATACAAATATACCATTGTATACAAATGTATAGGCATACAAAGTGTGTAACAAACGAATCATATTCGCAGCGTCGCCAGCGAGGCATGTACTTCATCAATTAATGATGACGTCACTTGGTATGAACTAAAGGTGTTTGACCGATAACGTACTGTATTCGGTTCGGAAGCCTCGAGTCTTTTGATGTGACCATCCCAACCGAGTGAATTACATTTTTTATCAACTTGTACGATCTTATTGTTTTCTGAAGCTTTATAAAGTAGGTAAGAACTAGCTGCGCCCTGCGGTTTCACCCGCGGTTTCCCGGCATAAAAACTAGCCTATGTGTTATTCTGATGTGTAAGCTATATTATTGTACAGTTTCATCCAAATCCATTCAGTAGTTTTTGCGTGAAAGAGTAACAAAGGTACATCCATACATCCATTCTTACAAACTTTCGCGTTTATAATATTAGTAGCATTATACATGTATGAATAATTAACTAAAAACCATCCAGGTTCGTTCGAAAATTACTGAGCATATAAGACATAATATCTGACGTCTCGGAGTGATGAGCGCAATCCATTGCTACGCAGTACTTTTTATGGTATTAAAAATTCTGAATGGCACTGCAATTGTTATGGGCAGACGTGGGGCTTACCATCAGGCGGTCGACTTGCGCGTCTCATCATTCAGTAACGTAAAAAATACTCCCTAATGCCAATTACCTTCAGTAAAATTAACCACAAAATAATACCAATTTTACGAAACAAAAGCATAATGCATTTTGATTAATATTTAACCCTAAACTTATTTAGTCCATAATCATTATTATTTGCCATAATAATTCTGTTGCCTAATAGAAAATATTTTTAGTAGCGCCGCTGATAGTTTATCATCCCCCGTGAAAACACCCGTGGGGTAACTACCCCAACCTAATTAATTTCATCTGGTGGCCGTGCCCCGCATTTACTGGGCTAAATTATAATTATGGGTTATAGATTTTTCTTGTTAAGATTTATTTTACGTAACATATTTGTGCTACAGCGTTTAGAATTATGGATGATTTTTAACCGACTTCTGAAAGGAGGAGGTTCTTTATTCGATTATATTTTTTTATTATATGAGCACACTAAGGCTTCATTTTTAACAGATTTCAAAAAAAGGTGGCGGTTCTCAATTTGATTGTATCTTTTTATATATATTTGTTACCTCAGAACATCGTCACTTATAAATCGATTTGAAAAATTCATTTAGCGTTTGGTTTGGTATAGCTTCAAGTTGGTCCCATATACATTTCAATGATATGTACCCTGGACATAGAAGATACCTATATCAAACATGAAGTCATTCTGTTTGTTATAAAATGAATACTTGTATTCCAAATGCAGCGATAAACTCGAGATAGCATACACATATTCACTCGTAGCATAACTCGCAGGCGTTCGTAAATGATCTGATTGGTTAAGCAACGTTCGCCACGGTCACCATTTGGATGGGTGACTGTTTGTATGTAATTACATGGGATCGCTACTATGCTACGGAGGGCACGCTAAGCCATCGGTCTCGGTTGTTATCTTAGGACAGCAGTCGTTAGACTATGTGCTATGTATGTCACAGGCCTTCAGCCTCCCACACCAGCAGGGCGATCAAATTTCAATAAGAAACCAGTTTAGATGATGGTTTTGCGATAACGTAACCCGTTCGTTGCGATTAAATGTCAACGAAAGCACCATTGAAATGAAAATAAGTTTTGACAAACAAAGTTGATATCGGTATATAAACTATAGTCAAAATAGTCGTATTACACAGTAAAATTGAATTGATAGGTCGTATACATAACAATTCATAGCACAATCTCGTTTAGTAAATTTGTCTGGTCACCATCGAATTTATCGATAGGAGGACATTCAAATAGAGACATAAAACGTTACGTGATCGTATTTTATCGATTGAATTAAATTTCTATTGCACCTAGGTTCGCAGTTAAAAAAGACATCTAAAAACTGAGGTTTTTTATGCGCCTTTTGAGGTTAGGTCGGCATTGCATGCTATTAAGTGGATTTAGAATGCATTGTCATCGAGTTGTGATCTACCCTGAACGTCTCAGCTGGATAGCTAATGGAGATGTGCCCGAAATTTGAGTTGCAAGATTCCACCCGGAACGACAGACAGACAAACAAGAAAATGACTTAATGGAAAAGTGGTAATGAATTAAAAAAAAGAATTCCAAAAATGATTATAAAAGCAAGAATTGAAAACAGCTTCAAAATAAAGTACAACGAGTAAGAGTATTTATAAAAAGTTCTATTCAGAATTATTGTATTTCTAATGTAAAGGTACTACAATTTCTCTCTTAAATTGGACGCTGCATTTTCTCTTTACATAATAAAGGAAACATAATAAACCATTCGCTATTTCCAAAGGCAAAAATCCGGTGCGGAACCCTTGCAGTGATTTACAAATCGTCCGTTTGTTATGCCGCACGCGGCTGCGGAACTCCGATTGTCCCGGCTATCAATGTTTACGTGATTCTGTTTTATTAAAATTCCTTCTTCGGCCCAATCTCGTTCCGTCCCGCCCACTTCCGGTTTCTTTATTCGTTGTAGTACAGTCGAGTTCGTAAATAAACTGCTACTTTGTGCTAAAATAAGTTTTCTTCTTACCCGCATTTTTACGTCGGACATTGCCAGTTTCCTCGTAAGCATAAACTACAGAACCAATTTCAACAAATGAGGTGTCGTTGGATTCGTCTTCTCTTGATTCTGGACGTTTTCGGTTTATATTATATGATGTTACAGTAAATTCAATATGGCGGGAACAAGACCTTATGACTTCAAATTTTAGGTCCAAACACATGTTTAAATCTAATACGAAGTTCATAGAACCTTTCTTCCTTCAAAAAAATGGTACTATTTATATCAGAAACCTGATATAAATTGTACCACTCTGAATTTATAGGTGTCTGAATTTATATCAGGTTTCTGACATAAATTGTACCATTTTATTAGTTGTACTATTTATGCTACAATTTATATCAGAAACCTAAATTGTACCATTTTATTAATTTTGCGTAAATAACCACCAGTAAATAGTTCACCACGCATAAATTTAGGCTTTCTACTATTCAGTGAACAAGTTAGTAATGGTTGAATTTTGTATGAAAAACGTACAGTAACGTACCACCTTAAGTAATCATCATCGTAGAACATGTAATAGATATTTTTGGGTTTGTTTCAATTTTGCATTCGGTTTTTTCCCGAATTGACCCGTTTAAAATTGACATCATAACGTCACAAGTAATACTTAGCGTATAATTTAATACACCGACTGTCTAAGAAGACTTAATTAATTCTGCCTCCGGTTGACTCGGGGTCCAATATACTTGGTCAAATAGACGATTTTTTGTTCTGTTCAACCTTACTTAATATTGGAAGAGATTAGTTATCGTTTTGTGCTGAATTTATTGAAGAAATCCTCGAATTTCGTCAACGGAAACCTTAAAAATACTAACAACTATTACTACAGTATTGATATTTTGATAAACATAACAAAATTAACTTGTTAACACTCATCGAACCCATTCATTCATAAAACTGAAATATATTAATTATTACTAACAATATAGACAAAAACAATCTGAAATACTTAAATTAATTTTATTTTATCTTATTACATTCGATTTTTTAAGGATTACAATAACATTGGATGGAAATAGGGATGTTTGAAAGTTAATGGGGAGATTTGCCTAGCATAGGCTCACAAAACTTTGATAATAATGATGCTAAAAAATTAAAAGACTCAAAACGCATTTTTTTTTAAGAAAATAAAAACTCTACGATATGTAACGTGATTTTTGGTTATTATTTTTATATAATTTATTATATTTATACCAATAGCTGCATGAACGTATCCTATTTACCAGTATAAAGTAGTTTTATCCGCTAGAGACTAAATTAATTTAACAAAGGGCCGTATCGTCGTCACTTTACCATGAAACATCCGCCGCGCCGGTGGGCTGCGGGCGGCGCCTGTCACGCCAAATGTGTCATCGCCAGGTACCAAGTTATAGGAGTAAGCGGTGGGTTATGCCACTGACGTACGGTTTTTCCACTTGTAAGCGTTATTTATATTTATCGGTCGGAAGCTCTTCCTTATCAAAATAGAGGCGCTTCTACAGTATGGAAACCTATACCTACATACCTATTGTTTGTGGAGTTGCCATATTATAATATTATTTTAGCTTTATTCATTTTTTTAATTTTATGTTTGTATTTTATTTTAATGTAAATATGTTTTCGTCTGATTATTGTGATGTCATGGACAGGGTTTCGACTGAAAACCAGTGCTAAGGTACTTAAAAATACCTTAGCGTATGCTGAGTCGGAACCTTTTCCTGACATCGCGCAACATTTCACTGTGTAGTATTTATTGTTTTCGTTTTGTCTTTATTTTAGCATGTTCAGTGTAATGTTGTGTGATGTCCTGAATAAATGTAAACCTGCGATAGTGTAGTGACAATATGTCGAAACATGCTACTTGTTATTTGACGCTTGTTACTAATCTCAACTATTTCACGAGATCCGGACCGGAGCGGGTAGCGGTGTGGTAACAGGATAGGAGCGGTATAAGATCGGGATCGGAATGTGACGGAATCGAAGTAGCAGCGGGATGGGACCAGGATGGGAGCACAAGCGGGATTGTGGGACAGAAAATGGTCCGAAGCAGGACAGATTACATTATGACGCGTACGAAGTCGCGGGCAACAGTTAGTTTTATGATATCACACACAGGTTGGCACACTAGTGTGTTATTGTTTAAATTGAATTGAAAAGGTTCTCAATTCGATTGTAAGTTTTTTTGTCTGATACCTCAGAATGCCGTGGTTTATAAATTAATTTGAAAATCCTTTTTGCATTGGGCTACAAGGAAGTCCCATATCCATTTCATCGATATGAGACCTTGAACTTCGAAGATATATCAGAATTGAAGTAAATTTTTTTTTGTTATAAAATGACTTATGTGTTTGTTTGGTAAAGAACTGTTTACCAAACAAAAAGAAATTCCTTTAGGCAGTAGGTAGCATCCTATTATACTTATGGGAAAGTTCATATACTTATATTACAATTATACATGTGATTTTCTTTTAGTATAGAAAGATTCATATACTTTTGGCAATACATATTTTTATTTAATGGCAGACTAAAATTTAGTAAAAATACAATAATGCCTTTAGAATATGAGTATTACGCTCTATCATTTTAAATTCGTTTCAAGTCAACAAGGACGCGTGAGGCGAAATCTACTATCTATCAATTATCTAGAACTCTACCAGCTCATACATTACGTTCGCATGACTCGTCATGATTTCACTCGCTGTCGTCACACTGTCGTATGTTAATGAGCAGAACACGGCTCTCGCACCCGCTCGTGTAGAGGTACCCTTAATAATCTGCCGGGTGGAGATGCCCTAAATAAACTTAATAGCCGTCGAAGTGGATTACTTGTAAGTTTCGTAGTTGTTTTTGAAGTGTAAGATGGTAGATAGTTTGGTAGGTGCTGTAGTGCTGCTTGTTAGAAATATATTATATTATTTATTAGTTTGGTAAAATATAATTATAATATAATAAAAGATAACAAAACTATAAGGCAAATACGCCGTGTTTGGTAAATAAGTAACTTACTTGAGGTTGGTCTCTCGTATGCGGGAGGCCGTCTGGGTAGGTACCACAGCTTTGCCAGCTATTCTGCCGCCAAGCAGTAGTGCGCAAGCATTATTGTGTTCCGGTTTGAAGGGTATTGTAGCTAGCGAAATTACTGGGCATTATGAGACTCAATAGCTAACTAATAGACTTAATATCTGATGTCTCGGAGTGATGAGCGCAATGAAGTCCTGCACAGTGCTATTTATGGTATTAAAAGTTCTGGGTGGACCTGCAATTGTTATGTGCAGGCGTGGCTCTTACCATCAGGCAAACGACTTGCTCGTCTCATCACTCAGTTATAAAAACAATATGTATAAATTTGTAAATGTAGTACTGTACATAGCTCTAGTTTAACCGTAACATCTAAAGTAGCAGCACGATCCGGGAGGATTAGTAAGTCTTTCTTTCTATCTCGTGTGGGATTGTGGCCAACCCTGGTGTTGGAATTACCATAGACTGCCCATGGCCATGACTGTTGACTCAAGACAACAACTGTGACCGACGGTCTAACATGCCTTCCTAAGCACGGTAGCGCTGATGTAAATACCACCCACACAAACGGCGGCGAGGAGTCCAAGAAGCGACCGCGACGAACGTTGCTTAAGTTGATCTCTTACGAGCTAGGCTATGCTATAAGCACTACGTTACTAGTAGTAAGTAAAAAATATACCTAGTGAAGTGTACCTATAAACTTACTAGAACATATTGGCAGTTGTTTGTTTCTGTGTGTTTGAAAATATCTTTCGAACGGATGTTTGGATATTTATGAATTTTAGCATTTGGTTAATAACAACAGAATTTGCAACTTAAAAAATAAGCTAAACAATAAGATATTTTGAGGAGATAAGGCTCACAACACAACGTGAAAATTGCAAATCTATGATTTGCGATGTATGCACGACGACTATCTATACTAATTTAGGACAGTCGACAAGCCATTGTAGCAAGATAGTATAAGGGATACATTTTACTAATCACGTGTAAGGCTTCTAAATTAACGTGATTTCAATAAAACGCAAAAATATGAGATAATAAATTGATTAATTTAAGTTACTACCTAAATTTATCAATTTATTACCCCATATTTGCTAATAAATTACTAACGGCTTCCCAATATTAATTATAAAATTAAAATTCCAGCTTAATAAAGTTATTGCCATGTATTTAATATCGCGTCGTTCAGTAAAGAGCGAGCGTCAGGTGTAATTAGAACAGGGGTGTCAGGCGTCGACGATTATGCCTACGCATACTTGGGGCACAGAGAATGTCAAACGGTAGGTCAAGGTGGGGTGAAGGCTGGAGACATTACAAATCCACTATGATTTCAGAGGTAAAGATGTACACACTCATAGTTTAATATACTTCTACTATCCTATACCAGGCCTAGCGCACTCCGCACTGTAGGTACGAAGCTACAAGTACATAGCCGGACACCAACGGCGGGTCGCACGTCGTTTGTCGACTTCGTCACACGAGCCGCGTCAGAAGAGATAAGACCTATGCGATAGAAAAAGAGGCGCTCTGTAGGTTAATATGACTGGTAGGTATGCAGCGCTACGCGAGCTGAATTGAATTTTATTGCGTCATAGCAAGAGTCGCTATTTGTTTAAATTTCTTTGCGGAGTGATGCTTCTATCCTTTAGTATTCTGTGCCTTTACGTAAAACATAGTATAGCAGAAGTCGGATAATATGATAAAATTCATTTAATACAATTATAGAATTATAGAATTTTGCAATTATTACTAAGTTATCACGGATGTGAAACTGATCACGAATGCTTCTATCTTTTCGTATCGGTAGTTCAGATTTTCTATACTTAAAACTTCTCGAATGTTATAAAAAAGCATAGCTTTGATCCTAAAACCGCTTTAGATTATTTACTCATAACTCGATTGATCGAATCGATTCTGAGTCAACAGCAGTAAAATGATTGATTACATAAGGTACCAAGTAGGTATTGTCCGGTACAATAGAGTTATGTATGTACTGTGTCATGCTACTGTCCAATTTACTATGCCGCCATTCCACACTGCAATCAAATGCTCCATCTCCTCTCATTGAGGCCATTAAGTCTCCGCTATCAAGTTATATTCCCCACGGCGTACTCCCAACTGTGGTGTTAAAACGCTAAAACGACAATTCATTACAAAAACTCGGAACTCAAAGGAATCTAAAGTAGCTTTGGATGCTCCGCAAGAATTATTTGATTCTTAAGGACGCTTGAATTATAATTGTTGTTTGTAATTGTTTTATGTTAAAGAGAAGTGGTGCTGTTTGTAACATTTGTTTGTATTCTGAATCAGGTTCGAAGAGATATTGTTTCGGAAATCTAAACAAATCATTTTAATTTTATAAAAGGAGGGTTATAGTTAATGGACAATAAATTAAATTAATGCTTACCATCATGTAAAACCATGTAATTTAGATGATGGTGAGAAAAACGCCTGTCCATAATAGTTGCGGCACCACCCAGAACATTGTTTTTGCTATATCCTCCGCGGCATTGCACTGGACTCGTCTCCCGAGACAATATCTCTTAAAGTGGCACGTTTTCCATGCAAAATTCAACCAATATTAACTTGTTCACTGAATATTAGAAATGCCTAAATTTATGCGTGGGGGATTATTTACGGGTGGTAATTTAAGCAAAATTAAAAAAAAAATGGTACATTTTATATCAGGTTTCTCATATATATTGTACCATTTTATTAATTGTACAATTTTTGGTACAGAAACCTGTTTATATCAGAAAAAAGTTAATAATTGTTAAATTTTGTATGAAAAACGTACCACCTTAAGTTTCATAATACCCAGTCTTGTGCATTAAGAGGTAAATATCATAAATATATCAGCTAAAAATGGTCTTTCTTCACAGGAATGATGGCTAGGCTCATCAATAAACATTATGTCCAGAATCGAATCATTTATCCTATAAGCAAGTAAGCGTATCATCGCAAATAATAAACACGTTCATCGATATCAATATACCGGGTATTTGAGTCCATCAGCTCAATAAGGGGCGACTTGGCTCCGCTTTCTCACTGCGTCATGATGACGCGGCGGTTTTTACGCGACGTGAATTAATCGCCCGACTCGAACGATTCCTTTCACGGAAGGAAGGACGCTTAAGGGCCGTCAGTTACGTTGTTTCGAGTTTCAATGAGCGTTGCTTAATTTGAATCGTTTCTTTTGTTAGCGTTTTTTGCTTTGAGTTAATGAAGGGAATGGGCTGCAAATGAATGACGGAAAGTGGGTATTATATTTAAGGTGAAGGTTAATGTTAGCATGAAAGACACATAACGGGATAAAGGCAAGTAAGAAAATGTTGATTATTATACAAATTAAAGAACTCTTTAAGACTACTGTAACTAACAGAATATGAGTATAGACTGCCATTGAAATACCAAAATAAACAGAAACACAATTACAAAGTTTGGACAAAAGCTTCCCAAGCCAAACTTTGAAAAGCGGTTACCGGGGCAATGGCTTCAGAACGAACTTGCGTTCTTAATTAAATTATGGAACTAGACGTGTTTTATAATACTGTCGAGTATGTTGTTTCAAATTGCGAAGGCGTAGTTATGTTCGCAGTATGAAAGTTTCGAGCACCGACTATCTTTGAACAGTCAGTTGCAATGATAAATTAACATTTTAGCACCGTGACACCTTACTAAGTTGGATCATAATCATCATCATCATCAGCCCATCATGTTCCCACTGCTGGGAAACGGGGCTTCTCTCATAGAGAGAGTATGGGCCATAATCAGCCACGCCGACCCAGTGCGGGTTGGTGGATATCACATCCTTGAATTTTTGTGATAAATACTTGGACATGCCGGTTTCCTCACGATCTTTTCCTTCACCGTTTATAGAGCTAGCGTTAAATCCGCACATAACTTAAGAAAGTCAGAGAGCGAGTGTGGTTCAGTGGGAGGAATTGTGATATTTGAGCCGATGCACCCTAGTTCGAATCCCGCTGACCCCGCACCACTGACTAATTTGGATATATGCTTAAAATAAATACCTTGTTATGGTAACACTTAATGAGAGATGGTACTAAAATATTTATTTATACTTGTTTCTGACCGTACAAAGTTTCCAGTCTTCATTTCATGATCCGGCTGGAAGGCTGTCGTATAAGTTGACAAAGAAATAATTTGTCAAATTGGAATAGTTCGTAATTATATCTTTCGTAGATACAGAATTAAGAATTTTTGTGTGAGAATGTTAAGGAAACTATGAATGTTAAACTTTTAATAATGTTTCTATCAATACTATTTGCCATAGAACTATAGTTATTGACATAGCTCAGCGGATTAGTAAGCCTGAAGTAGCAGTGGACTGGTCATATTTACCGCAGAACCGATAACCGGAGATGACGTGTTCTAGAGTTTCCTTGTTTATTCTGTTTCATTATTTAGTTTGTTATTTATTTTGTGGTTGTCAACAAATACATGTCTTTTCTTTATTTCTTTTTAGAGTGGACTGCGAATTGGCAAAAGTAGTGTAGAACGTCCTGCGACTACATGGAGTGACGATATACACAGGGTAGTAGGGACTGCAGAAGGAGAGCTTAAGATCGAGCTCAGTGGCGTGCTTTGAAAGAGACCTATGTCCAGCAGTGGATTGATGCAGGCTGATTGATGATGATGAATTCATGCTTAGCAACTATGTTTAATGGAATAGCAAGCCTAATTAGGCATATTCATAAAACAAGAGAAAATATAAACAATGACCCGTCGTCTACACAAGTGACGTCAGAATTCCATACATCATGGTCCAACCATACATTATATTGGAACCGTGTAAAACAGAGAACAAGAGTCAGACAAGTGATGTTGGGCAATTGTAATAATAATAATGCTTATCTTGGCCCCAACAATAGGTTTGCCTATAGTAAAATAATCATTTATTCGTACTTAAATACACGTCAAAAATATAACTGAATGATGAGAGGAGCTGGTCTTTTGCCTGATGGTAAGCGACACGCCAGCCCATAACAATAACAGCACGACCCAGAACTTTGTTTTGCAAAATCTTGCGCGGCGCCGTACTGCGCTCGTCACCATGAGACAATTAGCTGTTGAGTCTCATAATGCCCAGTAATTTCGCTGGCTACAATGCCCTTCAAGCCGGAACTCACAATTAAATCATTATTTGATATATCATTACATTTAAGTATTAACTTTAATAATATTTAAAATTGTTTTGTGCTAGTGAATTTGTCATACAAATAAAAGACTTTTTCGATAAGCCAGCGCTTCAATCTACTTTTGAAGCTGTTTAAAGTTGTTTATGTTTGAACCAAGAACTACTTAAACAGTTTAAAAAAATGAGCATCGGATATAGGTGCTTCAACAGCGTAGTTGCTTATCGCATCCGTCAACTATAAGTGGGAGTCCGGAGTCAAATTTTGCGTTTTCTTTTATATTTATCATTCTTCGCACGCAATATGCGTGCGAAGAATGATAAATATACGGGGTCCATATAAGACATTGTACGTTTACCAAATTGCACCTTGTACTATATATGGAAGCAATGAAAATCTGGATATCTCATAAGCTTAGCTACTGTAGTAATCTAGAGCAGCATAACAGATGGCTTAATTAGGCCTTTATAGAAATCCTCGCGGGAACAATGCAGCGGATGGAGCGGGAGACAATGCTGCAGCTGAACTGGACGCCAGCGGGAACTTGCTGCAGCGGCTGTTGGATTTGTAGAAAACAAAATACTTTTTTGCTTTATTCGCTTATTTGTAAGAACAAAAAATGTGTTTTTGCTTCGCCTAATAGTGGTATTTTACTGAAATATGGTTTTGTTTATAGTAATTTTTGTTAACTTCTATCCGATACTGTCGCACAAACTGCCCATTTGCCTCTTTACAATGTTATACCTAGATAGATAAATATTACTTCAGTTAATAGAATTTCAACATTAAAAAAATTATCTAAATCAGGTTTATTCAATTCAATGGAAGATTTCGGTCGGATCGCTCTTAACGCAATATTGCTACTCCCAATTAGGGCAGTTCTACAATAGAACTAGATTATATCTTTAAAAAAACTCGTCTAGGATGTAAAAAGAGTTATCAATTATGTAATAGGGTTTCTTACGAAAGTATTACGTTTTTCTTCATTTTGTATTTTGTCAGGTAATTTGTTATAGATATCGTAGATTCAATAACACAATTCTCTAACATATTTTACACTCTTCCAAAAAAAGAGGTTCTCAATTCGATTGTTTATTGTTTTTTTGTTACCTCAGAACTCCGTCGTTTATAAACCGATTTCAAAAATTCTTTTTCTTTTTGCGTTGGGTTCAGTATAGCTACAAAGTTGTCCCATATACATTTCATCGATATTCAACCTTGGGCTAAGAAGATATATCAGGATTGATGTCGGTTTTTTTTTGTTATAAAATGAATGATTGTAATAACTGAGCGTCTAACATCTTCACTAACTACTACTCTATTACATCGTACTAACACCAACACTAGATTAAATCCCTGTACCTTACATGGAACACGATTTATTATCCATCATCAACGCAATACCGCGGTAATGGCGATCCCTGGAACAGAGGATTATAATCCGACGCTTGCATACAAGCCCTTTCATAATAATCCTGCTTGTAAGCCGAGACTTAGGATGACGTAACTAGGCGATAATACAGAATCATTTGGTCACGCATGAAATTAAACATGTAACACATAAAGTTATTTCAAAATAATCGCGATATCACTCATTCATAGTGGTGTGCACGAAAACAGCCACCCTCAAGAGCTGTGTACTCGTCATACTGCAGAAATACTCCATTTTAGTACTTTCCTTTTTCCTTTTTCACTGACTGATTCTTTTACAGTAGTACATTCAGTGACATGAGTAGCTGATCTTTTGCAATCTTTCACCAGTTAAAAAAAATATACAAATTACGTGCATTTTTTTGTAATTTTCCGATTTGTACAGGATATTAACAGACTTTTTAAATTCAACATTCAGAGATACATATAATACAAATATTGAAGGTGTAGTCAATCAAAGATTAACAAATGTTCAGCAACGTTTGTCGTTGACCGTACCAGTTCTTTTAAGTGTCAAAATGTCCGTCTCAAGACCAAATAGAAATACAGGAGACATGATAAGAGTTCGAGCAGTTTAATAAGATTTTCACCAGAATGGCTCAAGTTAAACAATCGAGTATTAAAATAATGTTCCAAAAAGAAGTCACGAGTGGAAGAAGTAAAGCAAGTGTATTCCCAAAAGCGAATCACGAGTAAAAAACCTCACGATATTTATTTATTTTGCATAGTATCATTCACAAAACGTAATTTTATGTTACTACGGCTATAACCCCCTAAATCCGACCACTTGCTCATCACAACACAAACCCAGCACCGAGCGGGCAGCGTTTAACTAATCGTTAAATTCATATCCCTACGAAGCTTAATTAAATTCGTATTTCATATCTCAGAAACGGGAGCACAAAGCACAAAATTCTTTTTTCCACATAGTTGAACACTTTCCTCGCCCCGGGCCAAATGTTTCATGTAAGAGACTCGGGTCGGAGATACCCGCTATGGTAAATACGGCAACGGAATGATACCTATTTGGCCAAATAAAATTTAATAATGCTGTTATAACATTTGTGTAATTGATGTTATTAAAAGGAAATGAAAAGATTACGGAATGGATTGGGTTCTACTAGTATTTTGTAAAGGCTTTCGGTGTCAGTTTCTTCGTACCACTTGAAACTGAAATATAGTAATGAGACAACAAGACGAAGGAGTAAGTCTGATTGTTTATGTTGCTTAGTCGTTTCGGTGCCAAGTTGCAATGCCGCTAACAATTTTCAATAAAGTCTATGGCACTGCTGCGTGCACCTCAATCTGACATAAAATAGTATTTTTTAACTAAAAAAACCTACTTAAATTTTTGTGTCTTCGAAGGCCAAGGTCGAGTATCGATGAAATTTATATGGGACCACTTTATAGCTATACAACCAAGAATTTTCCAAGTCGGTTTATAAATGACGGAGTTATGCGGTGATAAACAAAAAAAAAACGAAAATGTGCGCAACGCGAATGTGCGTACCAAGACAAACCTACTGTGCTTTTGTGTACTACAGATATATGTTTTGTATAATACGTTTTGTTTAATAAATTAAAAAAAAAACTCGGTAAAAACGTTGAAATAATGAAAATTATCAGTACCTATTATTCAAAGTCCACTCACTTTTCGTTCTGTCTTCAAAGTAACTTGATATAACGTCAAAACAAAAACATTTCCTTAACAAGTAAAATAGGACATGACTA
The DNA here is from genome assembly GCA_951640565.1 of Petrophora chlorosata. Lineage (NCBI taxonomy): Eukaryota > Metazoa > Arthropoda > Insecta > Lepidoptera > Geometridae > Petrophora > Petrophora chlorosata. Next base: position 2,543,548 of record OX621197.1, on the reverse strand, counting down.
ACACAAGCCAATTAAAAACATATTCAATAGAAAGCAATAAATAAAATCGAAACTCCATCCACGATATTCAATTTTAAAATTGACACGTTTTTAATTATCTCGAACCCGCGTCGTTTCACACCGACACAAAAAACACGCTGCGGTCAGCGAACGGACACCAACGTGTGTTGTGACGTCACGCGAAACTTGACTGCTTTTATATTGAAAATATTTTAAATAATAACGGAGTCTCCGTGGTGTTAGGCTTTATTTCCGCTTCGATTATTACTTGTTTTACAAATATTATTTTATCCTACTGTTGTACAATTAATATTAATCCTACTAATATTATGAATGCGAAAGTTAGTGAAGAACAAACTCAAATAATTTAAAGCCAATTTTTGCTATGATTTAAAAAAAAAAACATAATTTCTTTAATCATTTTGGCATCACAGACGCACTTATGAACGTCAAATTATCACAATGACTCTACCACCGTATCGGAAAAAGAACCACTACTCAGAAGATACGGCAAGAAACTGAGGGGCATTTTTTTTTAGATATTTTGTTACAGTTTTTTGGGGTTTTCAATGTTATGTTTCTTATGTACCAGTTGGTTACTTTGCAGAAGTGGAATGTTCCAAGCATCTTTGTCTTCTATGTAATTACGAACAGTGTAGTATGCTTCAATTTTAAGAACTGTGGTTTTTGTTTGAATAAATAAATAGATGATTTTAATAAAATGTTGTATATTAGTGGTTAATTTAGATCCTGGAATAAGGCATATGATAATTTCATCCCGGAAAACTGTCCACGGGGTGAACCACGGGACGCAGCTGGTATAAAAAGAAGCAGGTATTTGCCTCGTGTCTGATTCATTATGAGTGTAGGTACTTACATAGTTGTGGGCTAGAATATGGTTAATGTGATTTATAAGCGTTATTTATTTACTTTTATCAGTAAGTTTTATTTATATCTAATAGCTTGAAATATCTTCAATTTGATGACTGGTTTATAATTAACTGCTTTATTTTAAGCATAGAGTTTCCATTCCCGATCGCAACAAGTAAACTCAAAATAGACTGTGCGAGTTACAAGTTGTTACAAATCACTATGATTGATGCAAAATGGTTTCTTTTGTAGGCGCCGCTCAAGAATCTGTGCGATGTCGGACGTGATTTGTGGGACTCTTTGTACTTGCAGAGTGGCATATTCTTATAGATCTCACATTTATCAAATAACCACTGAAAATGTGGAATATAGTGTTAGCCAGTATACATTCAACATTTTTAGTTTTTATTTGATATATGTGAGGTTATCCTACAGCATAAATACAATGCTTAACTACAAATTTTTACAAGCTTTTATTTAAGTTGTTTGGATCAAATTTTGCAAGTTGAATCAGAACCACTTCCTCTTATCGTACGAAGTTGAAATTTATGTTGAAAGTCATGACGTCAAGTCCAAGTCCTGTTTCGGGATGTGTGGTTAACCATCAGGGAGATGGGTGTGAACAGTCGCTTAACTGTCGTCTTTTTAAAGATCTATGTGCTACATTTGTAATGAAGTGGCCCGCCTGGCAGTTCCTAGCTCCTGCAGATTTATTAGGAGGTGGACCATCATAATGCACAATTATTGAGAGGAACGGAAGGGAGGAAAAGGCACAACAAAATCACATAAGAGATTTTATCTAAGTATTCACGAGTATTAACATTTAATGCTGTTCGTTGGTAAGCGCATTACTTTAGAACGGAAGAACTAATTAATATTTTTTTTAATATTTGCTCATACAAAATAGGTTTTTATGAAAAGAAAAATTGGAAAAGTTGCCCGGAAAATTGGGAAATTCGGGTAAAACTGAAAGTTTTTTTTTCTAATGGATTTATGTATGGACAGGGCAACGTCTATCGGATTAGCTAGTTAGCAAGATTTTTTTCATTCAATGGTAAACCCACTACATGTTAGAATCACAGGCGAGGTTATTTCATATCCATTATCCCTAACTGGGCGCGAGTGATGAATTAGCTTAGACTCTGGTAGAAAACCTGAATCCCAGCAGTTGGAACGTATAGTTGAAAATGATGATAATGAGTTTTTCGCTCATCACCGCTAGCATGTCACAAATTAAACAAAAGCAGTTTTAAAAAGGTAAACTTGTCCTGTAACAGAGCGGCACGCGGCTCAAAAATTAGCACGAGGAAAATACTTTTCAGGTTCGGTAATAGTATTCATAAACATCCTCACATCCCGGTTTTTAATTCGTCCCATCTCAAGCCCCGCGGCGCCCGGCTCGAGTGCAAACCACGACACGTCATTCCGGCGTGGTCGGCGTGCGGGCGGCGCACGTGTCACGGCCGCGACGGACACGCTGCGGTCGCGCGACGTGACAGCTGCGGGATTGCGTTGCACTGTAATGAGTTCGCTTGACGTGGCCTTTGGATGAAAGGTAATGTAATATGAGATGTTTAATTTCTTTACTGAGAAGCATGAGCTGAGACCGAGTGTGGCTCAATGGCACTTGCGATTTTCGATCCGACGCACCCGAGTTCGAATCCCGCTGGCCCCGCACCACTGACTTACTTAAGTTATGTGTGGATTTAACACTCGTTCTAAAAACGGTGAACGAAAACATCGTTAGGAAACCAGCATGGCGAAGAATCGAACACAAAAATTCAAGGACTTGACATCCAACCCGTACTGGGCCGGTGTGGTGCCGGGCCGTGCCTCTCTATGAGAGAAGGCCCGTTTCTTTGCAGTGGTAACGTGATGTGCTGATGATGATGATATTTTTTTTTACTGTCGTATACACGTTAGAAGGCTAGACCGCAATGTTTCTTTTTATACCTGTCAATCTAAAGGTTGCCTATAAGAAATTGCATATAGCGAAAAGGCCGCCCATTGTTCTACAACTATTATCTGTAACTGTAAACGTTTCCTGTTTTGGTGTTTAATAAAGTATGTATAGTGTGTATTGTATTGTATAAACAGATCTATTCCAAAACCATCTTAAAAATATTGCATGTTTTTATTCCACGAGGAGTATGTTCGGAAATCGCAATAAACCTTATCGTGTCGTTCGAAGCGATAGAGCTGTCATTGGAGTCGGATCGAAATTCCCGAGCTCACCTACGAAATGTAGGACTCAGATCTAGGTCCGTGACAAGGTCCCTTTTCGATCAAGCTTTTGATTGCCAACGACGATGTCGTTTCAAAAATTGTGATTTCATGTGGTACTTTTCACATATCGGTTGACTGCAAACTTTGCAATGTTAAAATAAAGTGACATTTTATAAAATTGTGCTTTTTTTTCGTAAACATCTATGGTGTCATAATATTCCATCAGAATAAACTGCGGCTGATTTTCTATTTTTTATTGAATGAAAACAGCACAAAAAAATAAATAGATACATTGTTTACTACATACATACATCTGAAACGTAATCAAAATATTTAGTGTAACTCTGCCGAATATTGTGTAGGTTGTTGCTGAATAATATGCATATGTTTGGGGGTAAATAGTACATTATAGTACATATACATTGAAAAAGATATGAAAATATATTGAAATAGTACATATACAATGAATAAGATATGAAAATCTATCAAATTCGCAAAGATTTTTTTGAGGGCATTTTATAAAATTTTCATTACGTTTCAGATTTGAGATGAATTTCCGCAACGTCACGCCTGGTTCCATTAGACTATATATTTATATATTAAAACATAGACATATTGATACATCTTTCAGACAAATCACAAACACTCCGACAATATTTACTGCCATTCATCCGCAAAATACTTGCAACCGAAAGGTAATATTCAACCCGATTCTCTATAAATGGAGTATTAAAATAATACGTTCCACTCATGGTATAATAAAAAATATACACCGTCAATTATAATATCTACAAGTGCCATCCAATTCATAAAAGTGCTTATTGCACCAATTCCCTTAAAAAACCTTTTCATGTAATAAAAGCATGCATTATTTATTTCTGGCGGGGCCATAAATTATTTCTCCGTCGGATAAGGTGTTGCAGGCCATAAATATAGCGGATCGCTACGCAGCTCGGTCTCGCGTTCCCTTACATATGGCGTAAAGCGTGTCACACACTATGCAGATACGGTAAAATATCTGTATCTGAAGCGCGTATCTGTCAATATCGCTCTCTATACTAAACTCAAGGAGCAACGCACACTAAGCAGATAACTCGTCAAGTATCTGTGGGCACCGACATTTATCGAAAGATGGTCAGATGTTATCTGCGTATACAAATATATATTTCATTACTTTATACATGTTGTTGCATTTTAGTATTTTTTTTTATATCCTCTTTGATCAAATCATGAATCGCCATAATTTCGCCCTTGGTTTTCGGAAATAGATAGAAAATTTATTATGTGATAATAATATAAATCCTTGAAGAGATTAAATTCACCTCGATCATTTTTAAGTTCTATATGATTTCCATCCAAATTCGTCGCCTTTTAATTCTTAGCATTCTAACGCAACACGTGCGTCAAATTCAAAATGAGAATCTTCTTCTAAGGAACTGTCTAATAAATCCAGAAGCAATAAATGCATACTCATTGTAACACACTTTATATATATACGATCCGCACCAAAAAACAAGTATAGTCAGTTAGAAGGATTCCGTGTGAATGTATAATTTCGTATATTATCGTATCTGCAAAGTGTGTTATACTTTCAGATAAGTTAAGTTTTTATACGCAGATAAAATCTTACCGTATCTGCGTAGTGTGTGATACGCTTAACGCAGCGCGGCCTCGCGGATCCCGGATCGCTACGCCGCGCGGTCTGGCAGACCCTTGTCCCGAGCAATGAGATTTCAATTTTGCCACTCCACATATTCGGCTTTTAGGCTTTGCATGTGAGGCACACGGTTGAAAAGATTGGAGAAAGGTGGTTTTAACCAATACTCGCCATTAGTTGGAGGTTTTGGTTAAGTTGGAATAGAGTGGTTAAATTTCGAACTCATAGGGTTGTGTAAACTTTTGTGAAAGCTCTTCTGGGGCTTACATTTATTTTAGGGTATCAGAAACTACGAATATGTTAAAAGTTTATAATACATTCGATTTACTAAACGTTGAATTGAATGGAAAAATGTGGATTTGTTTATATGACTAAGAACTACATAATTAAGATATTGTACGCTTCCTAATATAATAAAAACGAAAGTTTGTAAAGATGGATGGATATTTCTTACTTAATCATGCAAAAACTACTGATAACTGGACTATATATTTAGTAAAATTTGGTATATAGGTACTTTAGGTCTTGGAAAAGAAAGAATATAGTATATATCCTATATTATTTTCCAAGACCTAAAGTCGCAGGTTGTAGTTAGTAGTGTAGTTAGATTTTACGCTAGTAGATTATTTGCCAAGCTTCCTGTTAGTGTGTCTCAAATCGTAACAGTGTCGGGACTCTCATAACCTCGTTTTTGGCTTACAAAGGACAGTAATAAATGTAGGCGTGTATTGTAACCACCTTACACAATTTTATAATATCGTTGGTACTAGCTTTCCACCGCGGTGTCACCTCTGGTTTTCCCTGTCAGAAGTCGCCTAAAAGTCTGTTGTAATATCCATGCTATACTTTAAGTTTGTAGGAGTTTTGATTTGGAAATGATAATTATGTCTATGAGTTTATATCACCTCTTTGACAATATCACCTTTTTAGTTTATATCTCATTTAGAGTTTTTTTAATGTTTGTTACCTCAAAACTTCGTCAATTATAAATCGATTTGGAAAATTCTATTTGCGTTGGATTTAGTGCTACAAGGTGGTCTCATATAAATTTCGTCGAGATTCGACCTAAGACTTCGAAGATATATCAGGATTGAAGTCGTTTTTTTTTTGTTATAAAAAGAATTAATTATTTGACATCCCCTGTGGTGGATAGTGATTGGGCAGATTTGCTCAAATCTCATACACCACTGAGGTTGCGGGTTCGACTCTTCAGCGTTTTTTGAAAAACGAAAACAAGATATATTGGAGTCGGTTTTTGTTTTTTTTTTCTAATTCCGTTCAGATCATGAGAATTTTACGCAAAGTCCTAAGCTTTAAAGGTCTTCATAACATGTTCTAAAAAAGCACCACTCACAGCAATGTTTGGAAACGACACTTTTCATCTATTTTCTGCTTCGAATATACTAGAAAACTCATATTTTACGGCGAATATACGAGGACACGAGACACCGGGGCATAAAGTACAGTGTTCTGCACTATGAAAGGTTCTTTTACTGAGAAATAGGTACGATACTGTCTGATTTACATCTAGGGACAGTTTTAGGTCGTCTAAGGTTGAGTACTTTTTGGGATAAGTGGTTTTTGTTCGAGATAAAAATGTTTGCTTATTTATTATGAAAATTCACATGGTTTGGACACATTATGATTATTAATTTTTGGGTGACACTCACGTGTTGGAGTGATTTTGACACAGATTTTTTTACTTTTTTTTGCACTTATACATTAGGCATAATATAATAGAGGTTTAAGGTGAATAAGGAGATATTAATTACATTGTTTTATTTTCAAAAAACTACGGTTCTTGTCAAGCATTGAAAATCAAAAATCACTAGAATCATTTTACTCGTGATGGGTCTCTCGGTATGCGGGAGGCCGTCTGGGTTGGTACATACCACAGCTTTGTCAGTTATTCTGCCGTCAAGCCGTAGTAAGCATTACTGTGTTCCGGTTTGAAGGGAATTGTAGAAAGTGAAATTACTGGGCATGTGAGATTTAATATCTAATGTCTCAGGGTGATGAGCGCAATGCAGTGCTACGCACTGGTTTTTATAGTATTTTATTTAATTATATTAGATGATCTAGAGCTTATACACAAAAATATACATAAAATGCTTAAGTTATCATAATATAGGCCAATGACAGATTTACAATTTTGTCCTTAGTGCTCTCTAGCGAAGGATTCAAGTAGGTATGTATAAAAGGTTTCTCTCTCTCTCTGGCTGTGTGTGTGTGTGTTAGGGTGTGTGTGTGTGTGTGCATGTAAATGTGATTGTATGTAGATATGTATGTTTGGATTAGTTAAGGAGTTGATTTATATATTTAAAAAAATATAGGTGAGAGAAGTTTTTGTCTTGGAGAGATTTGAAGACTATTTAAAAGTAAAGGTGGTATTTAAAGTTCAGGGTGGCACTGAAATTTTTATGGCCAAGCGTGGCGCTTACTATCATGTGTGCGACTTGCTGGTCTCTTGCTAAATTGCTTAAAAATAGATGCGTACTACCTATAAAAAATCACTTCTGTGTTTACTATAAATTGTGATATTTTTTTTTGTTTCTCTAGCATATACTATCCCACTTCTGGGCAAAGGCCTCCCTCCATTCGCGGTCATTATATAAAAATATGTTTCCGCCACTTATAAATAATAATGTAAAGTTTACTGGAATGGTTGCAACATTGATTTGTTTTTCGTAATAGCAACATTATTCAAGATGGCAATAGGGGATCGGACAGTAATCGAGAAAAAATCTAAAATGTAGTTAGATCGAATGTTCGTCAAACCAGAAAGATCATTCAATCAATATTTTTGTGAAATAATAATGATTTATATTTTTAAATCAATAAATAAAACCTAATAATTTTGTCATTTTTAATCTGTTCCGAAACACCAACACAGTGCATGACGTCATTTGTAGGCAAATGCCGTGAGTCAAGCTTGTGTTTATTTTACGTTTATGATTTTCATAAAATGTATTTTTGCTAATTTTTTCGTTCCATTACTACAATATCGTCCCCAAACTTCACAAAACGTATTAAAATTTCTTTGCAAGTTTTATTTCGAAGTGTTTGTCGTTTTCTACCTACATATGACGTCACAAATTTGAGGTGACCTTTTGCGCGGCAATATTTGAAGATAATATTTAAATATAGTTTTAAGTACTTTTAGAGCGTTATTTAATTAAAATAGTATTTTTCATGGCTATATATATATTTGTTGTAGTTAATATAAAACACTTTCTGAAAAGTTGTCCGATCCCCTATTACTAATATCTTAAAATTAGGATGTCGTTACTTAGACACACTTGCCCTTATAAACGCACAAAGATAAAACACGCCAAAACTTGTTTATTAGAGTAACTCCTAGAAAAATGTAAATATATGTAATTACTCATCACAGGAAATGATCGAATGACCATGTCCCGTAGCAGCACGCTGTTTGTCAATTCCTTTGGCGTAAATCCTCAAAGCTCACATCCGAATGCCCTCTCCCAGCCTTCTCAGCACAGACGCCATTATATTTGTTTCGAACAGCTCAAAATGGGATTACTTGTACTCAGAGTGTTTGGAATTTTGTTCCTAAAGCGAGAATGTTCCGGAATTACGAGATTATTGTATTTCGTCTTGTTAATAATGAAATCGGGTGTTCGATGGCAGGAATAAGCAGGATTACGACCAATAAAAATGTATAAAAGCCGCCAATTCGATACGGATTTGCGAACTGTTTTGTCAAGTCCGTACTTTGTACCGAGCCAGTACTTTTGTATCAAGTCCGTACTTTTGACTTTGTGAAAAGTTTTACGATTGAGTTTGTTGCTTTGTTCTAAATGAAGGCGTTAAGATTGAGAGTTATTGAAACGCTTTGTTTAATTTCATTTGTTGGTATAGATTATATTGTTAAAAATTGCTAACGGACTTTTCCACTGTCAGCCTGTATGGTGTAACGGTTGGGTAGGTTGGGTAGGTTGGGTATCTCATACACCACCGAGGAAGCAGGTTCGAATCCCGTGATGGAACTAATGTTTGTGCACAGAAAAAAAAGCACAAGTATTTGTTTCGTGTCTGGGTGTTGTGGACAGTAGTCCTCGTAGTTCCTGTTTCCAGAAATACAGGTAATCCTAGTTAGGGCCCAGGATCCGACCCGCCCGGCTTCGCACGGATTCTATTTACTAATGTGGTGTCATTTTTTGACGACTTGATAACAAAACATTGAATTTTCCATACTATGCAAAAACTTAATTAGAATGTATTGTACATAGCCTTCCGTAAAAATATCACTAAAATTTAGTGATATTTTTATATATTTTTTAACGGTTTTAACTGTCATTTAATGACAGTTAAACCGCATCAAAATCCGTTGCGTGGTTTACAAAAAGTGGTGAAACAGAAATGAGGACGTGGATAGCGATTTTGTTTTATACTATTTAGAGATTATATGACATGTTGTAGGTTATGTCAGGCCGTCTATTTCTTACTATATCTTCAATTAACGCAGTGTTCTCTATAATTAATATCAGCCTAATAAAATTATCAAAGTAGCAAAGACGTGTGTGTATATATCAGAACATTATTCAAATTGATTGAGAAAAGCCTACACCGCCGCCCACCATCTAGGGCAAAGGAATTTATATTAAACGCAAAAGCAAATACGATACGAAAAGAATATTATATAGCTGTACAAAAATAAATGCCTCTTCAGGATGATTAATTCAGTTATCGAACTAGACTTAGTCCGTTTCTAGAAATTAGATATACTAGATTCCAAAACTTAGATATTGAGCCTGATTTGAAATGTCGAGAAACTAAAGAAAATTATTTTCAAATATAAACCGTATATTTTCGTATTTAATAGGAAAAATGTTTATGGAATGCCTATTCTGATAATTTATATATGTACAAAGCAATATTCCTTTTGTTATAAGCCCAAAAAGAGAGAAGAAAGCGTGGATTTGCAATAATGCGTCGCGCGAACTTTGGACAAAGGGAATGTCAACAATTTGCGGCTACCATGACCGTCTTTCATATGCGTATACTGAACATCCTTGGCTACAAGAACTAGCGTCATTTTGTCTGTAACGCGATCGTTTGCAATGACGAGAATGGCAGCTTTCCTACATCCTTTTCTATATCCTTTTTATGTCTTCGCCGAATGGACGAAAGTCGTCGCAAGCGATGCCGTTGACCTTTATAAGCTGGGATATTGAGGAAGATCTTCCTACAGATTTACATGACAATACGATGCTACTAGTCTCTTCGTCCTTTCGACGAATATTGTTTCGGATTTTGGGGGTAATGTTGTATATTTACCGCTTGTATTGCACTGTTACTGCGAGACCTTCCGGTTAACAAATATTTTCTGGTGGGGTGTTGTACGTGAATAACGTGTAATGGTTCAATTTTGCAGTTGAGGTTTTTTATATCTGACTCAGCAGGAAATTGCTGGCAATTCAATTGCAAATGATAGAAATATGATGCAACAGAGTTTAATTACACACACACACAGCCTCTGTGGTGTAGTGGTTGGGCAGGTTGGCTCAAATCTTATACATCACTGAGGTTGCGGGTTCAATTCCCGCGACGGGACAAATGTATGTGCACAGAAAAAAAACGCAAGCATTTGTTTCGTGTGTGGGTGTTGTGGGTCCATGGTCCTCATAGTTCCTGGTTTCCTAGATACAGGGAATCCTAGTTAGGGGCCAGGATCTATGTATTTGATCGTTGGGCGTTATTTATTTATTTATTATTACCTACTAGGTAGTAGGTTTGTCATGCGAGAGGCCGTCTGGTTCAGTAGTGCGTAAGCAGTAATGTGTTTCGGTTTGAAGGGCATTGTAGCCAGCGAAACCGGTCATTATTTGATTTAAGAGCTATTGTCTGAGGATAGCATAGTGCAGTGCCTCGCAGGATTATGCAAAACAAAGTTCTGAGAGTTGTTGCAACTGTTATGGGCAAGTATGTTGCTTAAACATACCTGCGAGGCACTGCACTTGGCTTGTCACTTTTTTATTTTTGAATATTTTAGTAGTTAATAAATTAGTGTTATCGTTAGTTCAAATTTTTGCCGTGTTCAGACAGCTCAGGTAGTCAGCTGAACCTTCTAAATTTAGGCTAGTAGAGTTTTGAGAGATACTGCTAAACTTCTGGTAGAGGCAACAAGTGACCAAAATGCTGGCCTATATTTTGGCCAAACGATAAGCATAACTATTCAAAATGGCAATGATTCCAGTATTTTGGGAACGTTGACCACTAGTCACTACCAGTAAACTAGTTGTCTAATAAACCACTGTTTATTAGATGAGGTTGGTTAGGTAAAATAAATAATTGTGTTTTATAATGTTATGTCGCTGGCGTAGGTGATAAAAGTGCCAGGCTAAAGTGAGAATGGGCGGGCCACATCTGACGAATGCACTTGGAAAGGTGGGTCAAAATAGTTACACAATGGGTGCCTGAAGACGGGCGTCGTCACCTAGAAAACATTGGCAAGACGATTTGGACGCTTTCCTGAGTGACTGGCCTGAGATCGCAATAGAGAGAGATCCTTGGAGCGAGATGGGGGAGACCTTTGCCCATCAGTGGGATCAAATAGGTTAAAAAAGTTATAATATGTTGACTGTTATCTGTATTATAACAGAATTCGCTCAGATAGTCGGTCTAAATTTATGTAACTTCTTCCAAAACCCAGTCCCCAAAATATGAATTCGTTTTTCGCTCGACTAAAACTCGATTGTCACAATAATGGACAAGTAGAAATTTCATTACCAACCGCCGGCAAGTTTTGGGGCGAGTTATACGAGTTAGTGTCGCAGCCTCATTATGTACTTCGGTAATAGTCTATTTAGCGGGTTGGTATTAACTATTTTGTAGTTAAAATGTAGTTGCTTGTGTATTTGTATGTGTGGTAATATGAAGATAGCACTACGAGGCTTGTTGCTGTTTCAAACTGAAGCGGCAATAGGCCTCGTAGTAGAACCACTATAGATTCAACTGTTTTAAAGAAGTTTGTCGAAATAATTGGCCCTGGTTATTTTGTATCGAATAAGTAACAGTTTATAACAAAAAAGACTGGCTTCAATTCTGATGCATCTTCGAAGTCCATAGTCGAAAATTTATTAAATTTATATGTGATTACCTTGACGCTATACTGAAAAGAATTTTCCAAATCGGTTTAAAAAAGACGGAGTTCTGAGGTTACAAACATTATATAAAATACTATCGAATTGAGAACCTCCTGGTTTTTTTAGTTGGTTAAAAAGACTGTGTCAATCCAGGATGTCACTCTCTCTTTTCGTAAACTTGGGTGAATTTTAAACCGCATGGAAAATGTTTGTGCAGTGGTTAAGATTACTAAACCTTTTTTTTAACAAACGATTTCAAACGATTGGAATGTAATACCGCGTTTTTCGATAGACATTAAGGCCATGGCAGTGAACAGGCCTTACCTGCTATCGATTTAAAACCACATAATGACCCGCCAGCATTCCCCTTGCTAAAGGCCCGACCACACCGCCAATAAACGCAGCGCGACCGCGTCTAAGTGTGAACTAAATTGGCGATATTTTATGAGCGGACCATTACCGCTGCCGTAAAGAAGCGCCCGCCTTTACGATGGATTCCTTGCGACCCGCGCCCTTATTACGGTGAGGTCGAAGATATCGTAAGGTTTAAGCGATGTCGCAATATGCAGGCGAATCATCGTAGAGCAGTGTGAAACTAGCTTTTTACTTTATAAGGAAATTAAAAATAATTTTTACTCGCGAAAATTTTGGAAGAAATTATTTTATTCCGTGTAGAAACCGTCCGAAAAGTGGTCTTATTTATCTTTTAAAATGTTTCTTTTTTTTCTTTCTATCAATGAAAGAATTTTTAGAATCGGGTCAGTAATTTTTTTATGTTACTGAATGACGAGACGAGCTGGTCGTTATAATGTAATTCTAGAGATTACGTCCTGGAAACATATATACTTATATAAAACTTTACCTCTTTATAATAATGTATAGATTAACTTTGGACTTGACCCTGAAGTATCAGGACCTGTATCACAGAGAGCACAATGGATAGATCACACCTATCTATCTTTTGACATCTATCTCACAAAGTTTCGCAGCTGCAAAATTCTTACGCACGTCTTTTTATACTCGTTTAAAGAACCGAGATGACATAGGCTAAAATAGAAAAAAGAAGTAACATGACAAACTAACTCGGTACGCCTGATAATACGCACCGCATTTCTTTTTATCATATTTTTATTCTTGCTTCGGTATCGCACCGTGCTTACCATCAGATAAAAAAGTCTATTAATTTATCGGGTTTTGGTATTATTTAAACTCAAACAAAGATACCTAATCAATGCACAATACTGTTTAACGGTGTAATAATAGGCACTGTCGTGGTACTTTTGGACGAGATGTCTACAAAAGCTCTCTACAACGGTCCATTTTTAATTAAAAATTTATACTTGTTACACAAATTGGAGTTGACCTTAAAGTATCTGTATCACAGGGGGCATAAGGTCAAGGTCAATCCTATCTCTTGACAACTGTCTGAGGTTGTTTTGAAGGTATCAAATTCTGACACCAATGGAAAGGCACGGTCACTTCTAAGTTACTATTCAACTACACACTACAATAATACGAATACAAATACAATACACAACAATAATACACACACAACACACACACTACATTAATACTAATACAATACTATTCGATACCTATGCAAGTTGTATTTAGAGGGAGAACCGCTAAGTTTGTATTCTGTTGTTACAAAATTGTAAGTTTATTCCAAACTAGCTGTTGCCCGCGACTTCGTACGCGTAGTGTAGTAGAAATTCATCATGCTTCCGACCATTTTCTGTCCCAAAATACTCCCGTTCCAGCTCCCATCCTGCTCCTTTCTCATTACCGTACCACTTTTATTCTGTTACCTTCCCACTCGTATCCTGTTATCGTCCTGGTTGTATTCCGTAACCGCCGCGTTCTGGACTCATCCTGTCCTTTTCCTATACCGTTACCGCTCCCTACTATCCCGTTACCGTACCGCTCCGCTCCTGCTCCAGTCCCGCTCCTATATCGTTACCATTACGCTCCTATCCTGTAACTCTCGCGCTTATCCCATTTCCATGCCCATCTTATCCCGTTATCATCCCGTTCCGCTCCCAATCCTAATTACCAAAGTTGATAGCCCTATCTTTAAAAACATAAACTCTCATTCCTTTTGTCCGCTCTCGTAATGATCCCCTTATAGAACTTACATACCAAACAGCTTCATAGGTTTTTGGTTTTCGAGGTATGATGTGTGTGTGTGTGTCTGTGTCTGAGGGAGTGTATTATTTTTATATTTGGATATATACATTTTAGCAAGTTCTTTTAGGGATGTTTAAAAATTGGTAAAAAATGTGTTATAGTTTCTTTGACCGAGTATACGTATCAAATGTCATCGTTCAGTTTAAAAAAACATATTACGGGACCACGGAGGCCGGGTGGAAATAACACGGGTGGGATTGCCATCGGGGGGAACTGACATGGACCCTTTACGATTCGTACGCAAAACTGACGGTGACGGTGCGCCGTGGTGCCACGCTAGCCGCCGCGGCCGTTCCGGGCCCGGTACGGTGTTGCTATGCTTTTTGTTCGTCTATACCAGCAGTTACTAATAGTTGTTCCACGGAACCCTAGGGTTCCGAGAATTGCCGACGCTGGCCGGCATTTTTATCGATATACTGACCCGCGCAAAAGTGCTGAATCAATTTCGATAAAGTTTATATGGGACCACCTCTGAAGTATGACCTACCAAACAAAAAAAGAATCATCAAAATCAAATTATAATTGGCGGAGTAATCGCGTAACAAACATAGAAAAAAAACAAAACCTCCTCCTTTTTTAAAGTCGGTTACAAATATGAGTTGGGGTTCCGCCAAAATTAGGTACAAAATTTAATGTTCCATAGCTAAAAAAAATTGGGAACCGCTAGGTAAAATTCCTCTACTACTTTCCAAGGCGACATAATCGCATCAGCAAAAAAGCGTTTTGCAAACTGATAAAAAAAAAAGCTCCAGTGCAGGTCCAGCGCCATGTCCATAAAACCCGTCACCGCGAATCAGAAAAACGCCCCTTGATAAGACGTGCTATCTATGGGTGTCTCGATTTAAACAGCTAATTTGCCTTGCAACGGTACTCAACGTTATGCCACTCCACCAGCCACCGCCACCGGCACCCGCCAATAGTCGCCGCGATCTCGCAGTGTAAACTCGCCCCTGATGAAGAGCATCGGACATGCTCGAAACCTAGGTCGACTAATTTGACAAACTACGTGAGTCCTAGCCGTTTTATTAAATATTTATAATTATAATGAATCAAACTCACGAAAACTTTCATACTAAAATTGCTAATCGGTAGGTACTCAACGTTGTTAAATTGCGTAATAATTCCAGTTTTCGTAAACCGATATTTATAAAACAAAGTTTGTTATGTAGCCTAGGACTCCACAAAACATTTTTTAGAATACCATCATGTGAACCAATACCTTAGTTCTACAAACTCTGAAGGTAAGTAATAAACCAGTATAAGCTGAGCTATGTGCACAAAGGGTCCGGTATGTTCCGTGGTTCAACTTATAGTGGACACCTATATTTTTTCCTAAATTCCGTCATAACTTCAATATTACTGGACCGATTTTGATGAAACAAAGCCTATGTGTAGCGCCGGACTCCACAGAATATATTTCAAAAAACTGCATTCAAATTCGTGCCCTAGTTTCTGAGTTTATCCCGGACAGACAGACAGACAGACAGACAGACAAAAATTTTAAAAATTGTATTTTTGGGTTCTGTTGCTACCATATACTCATAAAAAAATTGATTTTCAAAAATATCTTCAATGTACAGTAACCGCTTCGTTACAGTTTTATTATAAGTATAGATTAATTCAGTTTATTAAATTAAAATAAGATAATACCACGACTTTAGCATTTGAATAGTATTTTTAACAGACTTAAAAAAAGAAAATGTTCTTAATTCGATTCTATTTTTTATTAATTTAATTTTTTTGTTTGTTTCCTCAGAATTCCGTCATTTATTTATAAACTGATTTTTTGCTTATTTCCGTTGGGTTCAGTATAGCTTCTACATAGCTTCATGTATATTCCATCGATATTCGACTTCGGACTTTGAAAATGCATCAGAATAAAATTGAGGTCGGTTTTTACCACGTTTTTATTAAATCATTTTTCTAGTTTGTCTGTCTGTCATTCTAGGTGGAATCATGCAACTTAAATTTCGAGCACTTCCCGATTAGCTATCCAGCGGAAACTTTCAGGGTAGCTCGCAACTCGATTATTTAGATTATTTTATTCATCTATTACGGATTCTTTTGATTACGCATATCTTAGTAACGTGACTCTTTAGGATAGTTTGTCATAATAATTGTCATAACATACATTTTTTATGGAACTGAGTAATTTCTCAAGCAGTTCGTTTGCCTGATGGTAAGCGTCACGTCTGCCCATAACAATTGCATTACGACTTAGAACTTTTTATACCATAAATGCACTGCGTAGCACTGTATTGCGCTCATCACTCAGATATTAAGTCTCATAATGCTCAGTGATTTCACTGGCTACAATGTCTTCAGGCTGAAATACAGTCATGCTTGCGCACTACTGCTTGGCGGCAGAATAACTGGCTAATCTGTGGTACATTTTCAGATGGCCTCCCGCATACGAGAGACCTATCACGAGTGAATTCAACCAAATTTTCGTATTTGTATTGATGGCAGGTTTCGATTTATATGAATGCAGCCGCCATTTTGAATAAATTTCAAATTGGCTCCATACACTGTTTTTATTTTTGTCATGGTCACATTTTTTTATTCCTACATTTGAGTTTATTCTGTATGTTTGCTGCAAGTTAATCATCATCATCATCATCATCATCATCATCATCATCATCATCATCATCATCTACAGCCTGTTCGAGTCCACTGCTGGACATAGGCCTCTCCCAATGCACGCCACTGAGCCCGATCTTCAGCTCTTCGCATGTAATTGCTGCCAGCTACTTTACGCAGGTCGTCGCTCCATCTGGCCGGAGGGCGTCCTACACTACGCTTACCTAAACGCTAGTAATGCTGCAAGTTATTAATTAAAGAGTTATTCATCAACCTAGTCGTGTTTAAGACACTGAACCGCTTTGAAATCGCTTCAAGCAAGACTACTCTATCGATTCGTTCCGTAATAAGGCCATCCGTCAGACGTGAGCGGCAGATAGCCGCGAATTGCAAATTAAAACGACGTTTATCGTCCATTACATTTTGTTACTCGACCAAAAGTGATTCGGTTTGCGTTTAACGGCGCCGGTACAACGGAATGGCCGTTTTATAGGACTCGGAATTAGGTTTTTAGGTTTCTATCTGGGTGTACTGTTTTGTACTCAGGTTTGTTAGTTTTCCAGAAAATAAACTTTCTCAAAAGTACCTTCTTATAATAATTTGTATCCTGCATCCGTTTTGGGAACTGACACACTTTTGCCAGTTATTCAACCACCAAGCAGTAGTGTGCACGTTATTGTACTTCAGTTTAAGGGGTTTTTGTACCTCCGAAATATAACTAATTGAAAGTGTCGTCGACGATGGGCTCAGAGCAACTTCTTTCAGACAATCCAGAGATAGAAGAATAACATAAAAATGGACTGTGTAATTAAAAGGTCAATAAAATAAAATACATAGTACACAAGTACACACATATGTCTTAAGATGTATCCAATGATAAAATGTACTAAGAGCTATTGCCCTCTAAAAAGTCCCGAAAAATCGATAACTTTTTTATTACCATTATTTTTATATCAGGCAATATTAAAATAAAACAAAGTAAAATTAACAGAGGCCCATAGAATATATACCTAACATATGTGAAAAAATATAACATAAATTTAATAAACCATACACACTACTTCACAGGGTACAAAAGTTCGCTTCTTCCCTGTATATCCAGTGTACTACCCCTGCAGTCAGAAGTTAGGAACAGTTTTTTATGCACCGCGCGAATTTGGAGCCTATGAGACTTGAATTCAGTGGTCCTTGTCGACTCCAGGCTCCAGATTTTAGAGATTTCCATGAAAAAATTGCGTTATAAATCCTTTTACAGTCACAGAAATCTGAAACGTCCTAAAAATTTTAAGCCCAACCCTTTCTAAATAGAATCCTACTAAGCACCCTCTCTTCCGTAATCATTGTATACAATAATGAAGGAGCAACTAATTAACTCTTTGTAAGATGGGGCCAAGCAAGCCCTTTATACCCTTTTACGCCGGCTAGGCTGTTCTCGCATTAGGAAAAAGCTCTCTGAGAGCGATACTTTCGTTATTATTACATTTTTAAAAGTCATAACTACTCTCCGTCCTGTTAAAGAATTGTAGACTTTAAACAGATGAGCGTACGTACTTATATCTCTTATTCAAGTCTGAAAAAGCCTTGAGAATATTTTGAAGTTAAAGCTAAAATTCCGTTGAGAGTGTTTAGGATTGTTATTTCTGAATAAAAATGCAAAGAACCCTTTTTGATGTTTTGAATATCTGTCAGGTTGTTTAGGATTAGGTCGTAAACAAGTTGTTATGTAGTCTTTTTAAAGGGACGATGAAAATG
This sequence comes from Petrophora chlorosata, assembly GCA_951640565.1. NCBI lineage: Eukaryota > Metazoa > Arthropoda > Insecta > Lepidoptera > Geometridae > Petrophora > Petrophora chlorosata. The sequence continues at coordinate 2,525,167 of OX621197.1, read as the reverse complement.
ACGATAAAAAAGATAAACGACAGACGCCCTGGAAAAACTTATAGACATCTTTTTATACAACTGAGCGAACGGACCAGTAGATCTTTCACCTGATGCTTAGCAATAGTCTGCTGCTTAAAAACATAAGAGTTGCAGTAACTCCCATAACTATTATCTATTAAGCATTTATTTATAGCATCTATCATTCTATATTAGAATTGTGATAAAATAAATTTAAACTTCTTTGATCTATGTGTATTACTAGCTGCACATCACGGTTTCCCGTGATAAAAAGTAACCTTAATCAAGGTTATGAGCTCTCTCAGATCTCTATTCCAAATTTAACTTAAATCTGTTCAGTTGTTACAGCGTGAAGAGAGAACAAACACATTAACACACTTACAAACTTTTCGCATATAACATATTAGTGTGATTTGGCAGAAACACATTTATTTAAACGATTTTTAAAATAATCTTACCAGTTCGAATTTTAAATTTAAATTATAGTCTTGCGTTTGACCGCTTTTTTACGCTTTGTAGATCTATGTTTGGCCACTATCTCGCCTGATGTAAAACGATGATGTGGCCTAAGATGGAGCACAAAGATCTAGAGTGAGACGGCCGTTGAGCGGCTGCTCAGACCTGTCTCCCCAATGGTTCACCGAACATCATCCTGATCATCATCTAACATGTTGTTAAGTGACGATGCGGTCGAAGATGTAGCTCACTCACCTAGAAGAAACCTGTTCACTGTTTTAATGAATACACCAGATTATAGCTATCCGGAAACACAGATGCCGGCAGAGAGTTCCACTCCTTGACCGTTCGCATTATGAAGGTCGAAGCAAAGCGCTTGGTGCGAGCAGAACAATTAAGTACCCAGTGAAAATATAATTCAATATCAACTTGTCTTAAACGAATAACTATATTGTTATAGAAAATATGACCTCAAAGTAATTAGAATGTTCATCATCATCATCATCAGCCCATTACGTTCCCACTGCTGGGACACGGGCCTTCTCTCATAGAGAGAGTGTAGGCCATAATCCACCACGCTGGCCCAGTGCGGGTTGGTGGATGTCACATGTCCTTGAATTTTTGTGATTAATTCTTGGACATGCCGGTTTCCTCACGATGTTTTCCTTCACCGTTTTTAGAGCGAGTGTTAACTCCGCACATAACTTAAGAATGTCAGTGGTGCGAGGCCAGCGGGATTCGAACATGGGTGCGTCGGATCGAAAGTCGCACATGCTCCCACTGGGCCACACTCGCTCGATAGAATGTTACAGAAGCTAAATTATAAATAATTGAGTGTTAGATTCGAGAAAGCCCTAAACCTAGAGTATTAACTTCCCAAACCCACAAAGAACATGGGTGCGTCGGATCGAAAGTCGCACATGCTCCCACTGGGCCACACTAGCTCGTTAGAATGTTACAGAAGCTAAATTATAAATAATTGAGTGTTAGATTCGAGAAAGCTCTAAACCTAGAATATTAACTTCCCAAACCCACAAAGGTCAGGAACAATTCATTACTCTTATTATAAACTAAACAATACTAAGCTCTACCCAGATTAAGGTTTTAATTTACAGCAAGAAAACGTTAACGGTAACGTCTCGTAAAAATACTTTATCGTCGTCGGCGATTAACGAATTAACATTCGCTGTTTGGTGCAGATGTACTCGGTATTAATAACTTTATAGCGAGATAATAACGGTAAGCTCCAGTGGGTGGAGCTTTTAAAAAATTTACTTCATTTAATATCGGAGAATGGAGCCATTTGTCGTTAATATGACAGAAATAATATTTTTGATTACAGTTTCAGCAAGAAATAGTGCAGTTTTTTTTAAATAAAAAAATTGTTTATACGAATTTCGGTGAAAAATCTAAACAAAATCAAAAGGTATCTAACTTCGGCAAAGCCATAATGGCTATGTTTGAAAGGGTTATGTTTTTAGCAGTCTATGTATTTATCTAGTGCCTAAGCTACTCATCCGATTTTGATAAATGAGGTGTCACTCGATTCGTTATTATAGTCCGAGTGACATAGGCAATTTTTTTTCTTATTTTGATAACTTTTGGGCATTTTTATGTTGTAGTCGAGCGAGCTCAACCAAACAATTTAATTATTTGGTTGAGCGATAGACAGAGTCAGAATAGGTACTCATATTGGCTACTTCTTTTTCTCTCATGTGGGTCTGTGGCCAACCCTGGTGTATTGCTGTTATACACACTAATATTGTAAATGCCAAAGTTTGTATGGATTGTGTTTTTGTGTTAGTGTGTTAGTTGCTTTTTCAAGCTGCTACGGCTCAACGTATTTGAGGGAAATCAGAATAGAGTGAGCTTAAGCCGTGGATTAACACATGGGCTTTTTATCCCGGGAAACCGCGGAGTTCAACTAGTTTAAGCAAATAATTGAGACCACAAGATATTCCATAATTTTGAATTTCCTTAATGAATGTTATCACAGCAATACCACAAGACGTAAAAAGTTCTTAAGCTTCGCAAACCGCGATAGCTCTCTTCACTTTACGGCCGGATCTCAATTAAAACAATTTCGGAACGGCCCCGGAATGAAATTAAAGTAGCGTAACGCCGCCGAGTTACAGGCTGAGTTAAATAACTGGTACTTTGGAGAAAAACTGGTGCTGTTTTAAAACAAAGCGAGAATTGGTGTTTTCCGCGAAACTCTAGTACACGTGGTAGGTCTCTCGTATGCGGGAGGCTATCTGGGTAGATACCACCGCTTTGCCAGTCATTCTGCCTGCAAGAAGTAATGCGCAAGCATGACTGTGTTCCGATTTGAAGGGCATTGTAGCCAGCGAAATTACTGGGCGTATGGCCCTTATCAACAGACAAACGACTTGCTCGTCTCATTAATCAGTTCCAAAAAAAGAAACTTAGGTTAAAACTATCTTAGGTACGCTGCCAACTGGTAGTGAGCTGGAGCATTTGGGCTATCTATAATAGGCCTGTAACGATTTGAATGGTTGTCCAAGTAAGTACACTCGAGAGCAATGAATCCGGGTCACTTAAAGAATCCTAAAAATCTCGGAAACTAAAAATGCTAGGTTAATGCAATAAATTGTATTTAATAGACAATGTAATACTCCTTAAATGAAGGTATTAAAACTTCTTAGTTATTGTAAAGTTATATCATAAAAAAATCAAATTTGAAAAAGGGCCACTTTCGAAGATGGAACTACGAAATTACAGCATTTGGTTTTGCTTTTGTTTGTAATCTGTCATTTATGTGGGTACATAAACCATGTTGATAGTGCTCTATATTCATTATTCAAGCTGAAATTATGTCGCTTACGCCTGAAGAATGCACCAGAATACTTACAATGCTGGAAACCGGCCGGAGTCAGCGCGATACAGCCAGGACTGTCGGTGTGTCGCTGTCAACAGTACAAAGAGTTCTCCGACGTTACGAAGAAACTGGTTCTAACCTACGCAGACCAGGAACGGGCAGAACCAGGTGTACCACAGCACGAGAAGACCGATACTTGGTGAACACCATGCTTCGAAATCGCTTTCTCACAGGAACTGAACTCACCAATCAGTTTCGACGCCTCGGAGGAAGTAACCCAAGTGCATGGACAGTAAGACGTCGGCTTGCTGAATCTAACTTAAAACCCCTTAGACCTGCAAACGGCCCTAAACTGGAGCGTGGGCATCGTATTTCGAGACTAAGATATGCCCAGAGCCACGTAAATTGGAGTATTGAAGATTGGTCAAAAGTTATGTTCTCCGACGAATCAAAATTTATGCTCTACAAGCACGATGGAAGACACAGAGTGTATCGAAGACCAGGGGAAAGATTCAAGCAAGCATGCATCGAAGAAAAAGTAGCCTACGGTGGTGGGTCTGTACTTGTGTGGGCCGGAATTTCTTCCGAAAGTCGCACAGAGCTGGTGATCATAGAAAACGGCTCTTTAACTAGCGTAAGATATGTGGAAGAAATCCTCAATGATCACGTTGGTCCATTTATGGTCAATTTAGGTGAGGATGCTATATTTATGCATGACAATGCCCGACCTCATACAGGTAGGATTGTGAATGACTACCTTCAAGAGATGAACATTACTCGTATGGAGTGGCCAGCGCGCAGCCCGGATATCAACCCGATCGAGCATGCTTGGGACGAGCTAGGCAGATGCGTAAAACAACGAAACCCTCCCCCAATCACGCTTCGTGAGCTCAAAATTGCTCTCACAGAGGAATGGGAGAATATTCCCCAAAATCGTATAAGGAACTTGGTGTACAGCATGCCAAACCGCGTAAACGCAGTAATGGAAGCACGAGGAGGCAATACGAAGTATTAAAATTCAAGAAAATCGTAATAAAGTTCAACAATTTCATGTTTCCTATTTTTGTTTTAAGGAGAGATCAGCAGTTTTTTTCTTTATGTAATTTTGTGTTAATAAAATGTATGGTGACTCATATTTTTTTTACTTTCATTTAAGGAGTATTACATTGTCTATTAAATACAATTTATTCCATTAACCTATCATTTTTAGTTTCCGAGATTTTTAACATTCTTTAAGTGACCCGGATTCATTGCTCTCGAGTGTAGTTAGTTTAGTTTTAGAAAGTATATTATACTAGATTTAAAGTGACGAGGGGTATATTATTCATGAAAACTCATTCTTCATCACACTTAATATTATAAATGCGAAAGCTTGTATTAACTGTGTTTGTTACTTTTTCACGCTGTAACGGCTCAAAGGAAATTCGGAACGTAGATAGCTTTTATCCTTGATTAACACATAGGCTACTTTTTATCCCGGGAAACCGCGGATGCAATCGCGGGGCGCAGCTAGTAAGAACATAAAATCTTTAAAAGTAAATTGTTTTAAGCCTTCTCAACACAACACCTGTCCACCGCGTAAAATAGACCCTTTTCTTTGGCTGCGTCTCAATTAATATCCAACAATTTTGGGAACCGTCCCCGAATGGAATTAAAGTCGAGTAACAGCGCGTTGAGTTGTTACTCGAAGGATTTAAATTTGGAATAGGTTTCGTTTTATTTTTTATTGGTTGCTGTTCCACCATCTATTCAGTTAGGCTTCCCAACCAGGCCAGAATTTTTTTTTGTTGTTGAAAATGAAACACGGAGTTTCATATTGCAATGCACACGTCCTACAAAAAGTCGGTCTCAAAATAGGTGACAAGTGACGTTGAAAAATTCGGACTATCGAACCTACAAAAATGTCTGATGTCGGCTGAGGCACTATTGGGTGCATATTTGACATTCGTTGATAATACGACAAAAATCAGTTTCACGAGAATGGGTATACCTTGTTCAGATCAATCGGTTCAAAGTTCCAACTAAAATTCAGTGCTAAAACCAATCGTAATTCATACCTTTTTCCTGGCACCGAGAAACAGTACATGTGTATTATGTAATTGTTATGGACAGGCGTGGCGCTTATCATTAGGCAAACGACATGATAGTCTCATAACGTAATTTTTTTTACGGTAAACAATATATGATGGTCATGTAATATATTTTAACTATAAAGTTGTGAAAAGCAACGATTGTTTATAGACGATTTAAAGAATGCGGGTTTTATTATTTTCTCGTATACGCTAAAACGTTGACTTAAATTAAAAATGGATTTATTCTATCGTTATGAATAAATCATGGTAATCCAGAAATAACAACTCTTTAGTTGTGGTTTTTTAACGTGAAATTATACGAAGTATCCGAAACTACTGAAACCCACAATTCCTATAAAAGTGTAGCGACGCACCATGTCCAAGATGCGCCTAAGTTTGGTGGAGGTTCTATTCTGTATATTCTTTTGCAGAGACACATTTCTTCGACAATACCTTTACCAAGCGCACTTTCACAGGTCGGGATGGAAACTATGCATTTTTTATGAAATGTTATATTGAAATGTCCAAGGCGGCCATGTAGCTAATACTCCGCCAATATATTTTTTAACTGAGTGACGAAACCAGCAGGGGTATCGTTTACCTCGAATTACGATCCCTATCGCTTTCAAACAAGTTTTGTGATCGGTATTTGTCAACAGAATTGTCGAAAATTTCTACTAACTCCGCGTCTCAATCCTTATCCCAATCACGATCGCTAAAAATGATAGTTATACTTCGCCGTTGCATCCTCGAGATTTATATAATTCACAAGGTAGTTCCACTCCATGAGCTGGGCATCAAGCACAATTTTAGAGCTGTCAAAAATAAAAAGCACAAAATGACTTATTTACAACTCCCGCCCTAGAGGGCGCCACTAAGCTCTGTCACCTCATTCACTTTTTGTGTGCGGGCATCGTAGCATCGAAATTCTTTAATATTTTTTCTTAATCAAGTAATTAGTGTTTTTATCGTCTATTTAACAGTTAATTTCAGTTTAAGTGCTATGTGAATAAGAAATCGTAAGGAGTCTTGATCTGAAGACTATAATAAAGGTATGAAAGACACGAAATAAAACTCGTGAAACATTTATAACGGCATGAAAGTTCCGATAGCAACTATCAGGGTGAGAACTTACCTATCTTTCCGTCTTGACTTCCAATCTGCATGTTTAATGTTAATCAAGAAACAGTATTTACTACAATGTAGGTTATGTTACCTACTTAACGATGCAGTTGTTTATTTGTTGAATCTGTATTTCTATTTTCGTTACGAAAGATACTGTGTAGTACTCTGGAAGGATTCATTATTGAATCATCATCAGCCCATTACGTTCCCACTGCTGGGACTCAGGCCTTCCCTCGTAGAGAGAGTGAATTATTGAATAAGGTCATAATAAAAAAAAAAAAAATATACCTTATGCCTTAATTTGCTTTAATTTATAAAAATAAGTTAAAAAAATAAATAACTTGTTTTAATATCATAACATCTTTAAATAATACGTATGACAAAATACTGACTAAATAATAAATTTACTGGGCTTAGTAACCAGACCGAATAATGTCACAACTACCCTCAGTTATAAATTTTTATGCGACTAAATATGCAACTTCAGTACTTAAAAAATAGATATTACGCTAAGACAATATCATGAATGCATCACATTGTAATGCTTTTATTAAGTCCTATACAAAAATTAAGTGCCTTGGAACTATGACGCGATCACAGTCGTGCACAATCTTTTTTAGCGCCACGACTTGTTCGTCGTGAAGGAGTTAAGAGTCAGAACACGGTCATAACATTTGCGTTGCCTTTCTTACGTGCAACGACCACATTTGAACTATTTTTTATTGCCTAATGCAACAAATTGAGTGCCTTAGAACTATGATGCGGTCATAGTCGTATACAATCTTTTTTAGTGCCGCGACTTGGTCTAGTCAAGTCAAATAGTTAAGAGTCATAATACGGCCATAACATTTTCGCCGCCTTTCTTTTTGCAACGGCCACATTTGATCTATTTTTATAGCCAAATGCAATAAATTTAGTGCCTTGGAACTATGATGCGGTCATAGTCTTACACAGTCATTTTAAGGGCCACGATTTGGTCGTAGTCATGGAGTCATAACATATTCATTTTTTAGACTTTGGCGTTGCCTTTCCTTCATGTCACGCCTATATTTGATAAATTGTTATAGCCTAATGCAAAAATTGAGTGCCTTGGAATTATGACGCTATCATAGTCGTTCATAGATCAAATTGTCAATAAAAGCGTTGATAGACGTGCACAACATATAATTAAGTGCCTTGAAACAATGACGCGATCATAATCGCGCATATTTTAAGAGTTACGACTTCGTCGTAGTCAAGTAATTAAGAGTTATAACACAGTCATGTTTTCTGCATTACCTTCTTTTCACCCAACAGCCACATTTGATATATATTTTTAGCCTAATGCAACAAATCCAGTGTCTTGGAACTATGATGCGATCATAGTCACACACATCATTGAGTGCCTTGGAACTATGACGCGATCATAGACGTGCACAACGACAAATTGAGTGCCTTGGAACTATGATGCGATCATAGTCATGCATATTTTTAATTTTAACTATAATTCAATTTAGTCATCTTTTGATATTTTGCATTGTTCTTATGTATATTTTAGCGTTACGACTTCGTCGTAGTCAAAGAGTTAAGGTTAAGAGTCGTAACACTATCATGACTTTGGGGTTGCCTTATCTTCATGCGACGCCCACATTTGATGTATTTCTTATAACCTAATACCTAAAACAAATTGTGTGCCTTTGAACTATAATGCGATCATAGTGGTGCGTTTTTAACGGTACGATTTGGTCGTAGTCATGCAGTTAGGAGTCATAACACGATTATGACTTTTCTTCCTTAATGATACGCCCACAGTGGCAGAGGCCTAGTATACACCCACTATGGAAAACTGTCTAGCCGTAAAAATAGCAGATTTTAACGTATGCATATAATGTTCGCTCAACTGATCTTACAACAAGTTAATATTCACAATGAATAGATTCCAGTGGCATACTACTTACTTATGGTGACGTCACCGCGTTTTGCGGTGGCTTCTTCTTGATCTAGACTTTAACTAGTAGAACACGAACGTTCTTGATGCAAATTATACTAAGCTTTATGCAGCCTACTGTTGTGTGATGAAAGGTAAACAAGAAGTTTTTTGGATCGGAGATTGAAAAGAAAATCTCTAAACGTTGGGGGCGTATCTATATTATATAGTGACATCAGACCTGAAAAAGGCTTTCACTGAAAATGTTCTTGTATAAATTTTCAGTTAATGGGTATAAAACCATCTAAGTTGACTCTTCAACTAAAAACCAGCGCGAGTTAAAGAATACATAAATCTATCTGTCAGATCTCGTCGGTCATCCTATCTTATTAGAAAGGATATGGAAAAGCTTAAAAATTCGATCAAATTATTATATTAGGATTACGCCTTACAAACACAATAAAGCAAAGCAACCTGATTTAACGTATATTACGCTAGAAAAATTCTTTCCTATTCGGAAAAATCCTTGTAGTTATAATACTGAGGCAAATGAATCTGTTTAGAAATCTGGCTTTCAGGTTAAGAAGGCTGAATGATAAATGCTTTGATGTCGAAGTTTACTTCGACATCAAAGCATTATAGACATTATAGCATTATAGTTACATTAGTTACATTAGTTGTGCATTATAGTTAGTCAGCCAGAAAACCGAACAGGCAAAGTAGCCAAAGGTATCGGGATATACCGGGGTATCGTATCACGACGTGGACTGCACCGGCGTCGTTACCAGGATCCATGGAAGTCACAGTCAGAAGTCACAATCCAAAACTCGTTAGAGGTTTTTCCAAACATGGAAATTAATTTCGAAAGACCCCTTTATCTATCAGCACAGTTGAACTGTGGTATAAAATGCTTATAAAATATCATTACTGAAACCATTATTTCTTTTTTTTTTGTCACGGTATAATATACGATATAATAATACCCAACAATACTTGAACTTATCTAATTCAAAACTAATAAATATAAATTTAGGAATAGAACCAATCAAACCGTCCAATATCTTCAGCTGTTGTGATAAGTACCATTCAATGATTTACCTTTAGGTAATATTTTTTTTTTTTTATATAAATTCCAAACTCGTCTTGGTGATCACTGTAGTTCAATTGGCCAGAACCCTTCCCTTCTAATTAATGTTGAGATGCGGGTTCAAGTCTCAGTAGCCATGGGTTGTTTAAAAAAAAAAAAAAAAACTTTCTTTGAGCATTTTGTGAATCATGCGTTAATGCCTAATAAAAATATGGCGGCCAAGAATCAGTGATTAAAATTTGAGGATCAGACATTCGAATGTCAATGTCAAATGGACTGCTCGGCCGACAGTGCCAATCATCTTTCCTAAGCTCTTCAAACCTGTAGTATCCTTACTCGGAATCACCTATACCATTCCATTCTTGATTTGGGCTAAATTCAATCAAGTCCATAGACGGTTACCCACATTAAAATTAGACAATGTAAAATGTCTATTATATTTTCGGGTTACAATTCATAAATGAATAACCAAAAAGGAATAATGATAATATTAATATACATTATAAAGAAAAAAAAAAAAAACAGTTAAAGAATCCAAACATAAATGTGGGGGTTGGTGTGTGGGAGGCTTTAATTAAACGGCTGATCACCAAAATAATTTCGACTTTTATTGCACCTTTTAAAAAAGTATACGTCTTTTCTATCTTCTAATTATCGTCGTGTCTCCTCTCTCTCTCTTTCCCATACTGTCTCTTTTACTCCACTTACGTTCCATTCCTCACATTCCTATTACGTTCCATTCTTCATATTTCATGCATCCTACAACTCGGCCATCCTGCAATCTGACTGTCCCCAGTCAGGCTTCTCTACATTCATCATCGTCTTTCATCATTCATTCTTTCATTCGTCTTACATTGTTACATCAAGTTACATCTTTAGCGGCTTAGGATTAACAATAGCGTCTTAGTTTCTTTATTACATCTTATGATTAGGTTAATGGCTCTACTTCTATTGTCTAGGGTTAAACAAAATCAAAAACTTACATCTTTCAACTATTTTCTTTACATCTTCGGATTAGGTTATTGTAAAACTCTTATATAACTTTAGATATTCTGCAGCTCTTATACAGCCTTATAATAAGCAGCTTTACTTTTATAATTAGGACCAACTTAACTTATTCTTTTCAAAACTAGCTTACACATCAAAAAGTTTTCTTATAATAAACCTTAGTGAACAACTTAACTTCTTACTTAATTAAATACAGCTTACATCTTTTACCTTAAACTTTTATCACAAACATAAGAACAAACATACTTAACTTCTTTATTGAAACATTATCTTTAAATAACCTAAACAATTTAGCATACAACTCAATCTAGGTAGATATCAAATGACTCATGACTAAACAAATTGACCTGGTCGTGGGAAAACTACTCACCTATGCTTACATCATCAGCTGTATCAGGCCACGGCTTCATATAGTCAGCTGAGGTAGAAGTCTTGGACGGTCCTTCAGTGGTGGAGTCCATTTTCTGTACATCATACCGGTCATTGCGCTTAGTCTTGACTACCTGGTATGGTCCTAGGTATTTTGGCTTCAGCTTCAGGCATGGGCCAAACTGAGTACGTCGGATAGCGACCATATCTCCTTCTTCATACTTCTGACTCTCTTTTCGTCTTTTGTTATACGTCTTGCGATTTTCTTCTTGAATCTTCAGTATTTGTTGTTTTGCTATCTTTCTCAGATCTTCTCTTTCTTGAGTAAAGCATTCTCTTTGCTCCTTCTGTAATAAATCGTAAATCTCGACATCCTCTTTATTCTTCATTTTTGTTCCTACCATGAGCTCAAAGGGTGTACTATCAACACTCCGTTGATATGTGCTGTTCAATGCCTGCTGCACTCGTCCAACATGTTTATACCACTCTTGAGGATCTGAAATACAGAGCTTAGTTAGCACAGCAATCATTATTCGATGGATTCTCTCTACCTGTCCATTTCCTCGTGGTACACCTGTTGTTATCATAACATGCTGTATGTTCTCCCTTTGGCAATAGTCTTTAAAGTCATTACTTGTAAATGCAGTACCTCGGTCTGAAATCATACGGGTGGGGTTCCCAAACGTCTGCTGGTGAATCAATAATTTATCGATCGTCTCTCTGCTGGTTGTTCCTTTTACTGGAAACAGCCATACAAATTTCGTGAATCCATCAACAATAGTTAAAATATAATTGTATTGTTTTCTTGTCTGAGACAAAGGTCCAATGTGGTCACAATGCAAGGTATGCAAAGGAACTCCTTCTTTCTCGATGCTATTTAACAATCCTTCTTGTTTGCCTTCCTTCTTTGTAGCCAACAAACATGGTATACAAGTAAGTAAAAAGTTATCAATTTTCTTACTCACATGCCTGATGTAGTAGTCTTTTTCTAGCATCTCCATCATCTTCTTTTTCCCAAAATGTCCTTTTTCATGAACTCTCTTCATTATTTCTGGTTCTAGACATTTAGGTATTACTAACCTTTTATCCAAACCTTTGTAAAGCAATCCATTATCCAAAGTGTAGTCGTCATATGCTTTATCCTTCAGTATCTCTATGATAGCTTTACATCCTTCGTCCGACCATTGTGCTCGGCTTATTTGTTCGTGCAAGTGCAGTTCTATTGTGCCAACATACGGGTTCCTGCTTAATGCGTCTGTATGCTGCATTTTGCTACCGGGTCGATGCTCTATGACATAGTCATACTCTTCAAGCAACAATACCCACCGGGCAACTCTTGTAGTCAAATCTTTCTTCTTCAAAGTCATCTGGAATGCTTGACAATCAGTTACAATTTTAAAATGCTTACCATATAAGTAATGCCTAAATTTCTTTACACCTTCAATTATGGCCAATGCTTCCAATTCATAGCTAGTATATTTCTTCTCTGCATCATTGGTTTTTCGACTGTAGTAGTGAACAGGGTGCATCTCTCCTGCACTATCTCTTTGCAATAATATAGCACTGTATGCGACTGCAGAAGCATCAGTGTGAAGCTCCGTATGCCACTTAGGGTCATAAATTCTTAGTACTGGACTACTGGATAATGCTGACTTCAACTTATTAAATGCATTTCGCTGCTCATCATCAAATGTAAAGTTTACATTCTTCTTCAACAAATCAGTTAATGGCTTAGCTATTAACGCAAAATCTTTTATATACTTTCTGAAGTAGGAAGTTAATCCTATGAAACTGTGCAACTGTTTAATAGTCTTAGGTTCAGGGTACCTTGTTACGGCTTCGGTCTTGTCCCTCGACGGTCTCACTTGTCCATTCTCAATGATATGTCCTAGGTATTCTATCTGGTGACATAACAGGGATGCCTTCTTCCAATTGATTTGAAGACCATACTGGGATGCAACTTCTAGTACTTCTTTTAATCTCTCAACAGCCTGGACTTCATCACAAGCTGGAATCAGGATATCGTCAATAAAAATTATTAGTGTTCCTTTAGCAATCAGTTCCCTGAAGATTATCGACACAAATCTCATGATATATTTAGGGCACACTGAGAGACCAAATGGAGCTCTCAAAAATTCATACTGACCGCTGTGGGTCACAAATGCCGTGTACTTTATGCTCTCTTCGCTTACTTTCAAATGGAAAAATCCATTTTTTAAATCAAGCACACTAAATACTTTAGCGTCTTTAAGTCTATCTATCAAGTCGTCTATGATAGGAAGTGGAAATTCATCTTTTACCATCTTTCTATTTATGGGTCGATAGTCAATACATACTCTTGTGGTACCGTCTTTCTTTTTGATCAACACTACTGGAGAAGAATACTCAGAAAAACTTACACGAATTATTCCGTCTTTCAGCCACTCCGATACCTGATTGTCCACTATTTCCCGCTCACTCAATGATAAACGTCGGGGTCGTTGAGCAACTGGGATGTCATCTTTCAGCACAATCTTCAACTGGATGGGCGCTTCTTTAGTTTGTACCGGGTTGTACTTCTCCACACACTCAAGAACTTCTTTCCTTCTAACTTCATCAACTGAACCTAAAACAAACTGATGACACATGAAGCAATTCAATTTGTTTAGCCACTCGTCTGCGCGCGGAACTATCTTCGCAGAACCGTGCGATAATATCGTCGTTACGTTTCGTAAAAAGTCTTGACCTATTACAACACTATACGGCATACTGTCTCTAGGAATCACGTAAAACAACACTTCGTACTCATGTCCGTCTATTTTCACTGATGTAAACAACTTTCCGATCGCCGTTACTTTCGTGCAACCAAGTCCAGAGAACACTGATAACGTGTTATCACATTTCGGGGCACCGATTATTTCGTAAACATCGTGGGATATCAGATTCACTTCGCTTCCAGAATCTATCAAGGCTTTTACGTAGAAATTTTTCAGCAAAATCGTTTTTTCCACCAAGTTGTTCTCTTTGTTTTGATTTTTATCAATGATAACGTCAGAACTATCAGCTGTTGAAGCTACCGTCATCTTCCTTCTGCAGCTGTCAGTGTCACACTCGCAGCTGTCAAAGTCAACTTTCCGGACGTCAGACGCGAAGTTGGCAGCGAACGCTTTTTCTCTCTCGCTCGCTCCGGCTGAACTTGAGGAACTTCGTGCCGATGTTGAATTACCAACCGGGCGACTTTCCCTCGGCTTGTTATTGTTCAGACAATTCGACGAAATATGCCCAAATTCATCGCATCTGAAACACTTCAGGCCTTTTCCTTTACTCGGACACTGAGATGATAAATGAGACTTCTCTCCACAATTATAACAACGCCTCACGTTCCCATTTTGAGCACTTTTTCGTCCTTCACTTTGAGCGCTAGCCTTTCGTTCACTTTTCTTCATGCTTTCCTTCATCGCTTCGTAAATCTTAAGTTTCTCCTTCAACTCGGGATAAGTTGTAGCACCATATAGCATCATTTTGTTCAATGCTTCGTCTTCTATTCCGTCAATGATGTATTTTATAGCAACGTAATCGGGCAACTTGCCGCGTTTGCCCAGCTCTTTCATCGTAAGCACGTAATCTAAACAATTTTCGTGCTTGTGTTTTTTTCGCGCCGACATGAGTTCATGAATCGTCTTGCTGTCAACGGTGTCAGGGAATTCCTTACAAATGCCACTCTTTAACTCTTGCCAGGTTTTGAAAGGGCGTTCTGACTTAAGCCATAGGGCTGCGGTACCTTTCAGCGCTCTTCGTGCAATGATAAGAGTTTGAATCGGCGTCCATTGAAAAATTTCTGAATTATCTTCGACGTCCTGTGTCCACCGAGTGACCGTGTAGGTTTTGTCTTGCGCGTTAAATGTAGGCACTAAATCGTCCGTGTAGGTTAAACTCGACATTATCGTTCCTGTTCTTTGCGTCGGATTTTCTTCTGCGTCGTCATAGTCTGCTTGGCGACTGAGTCGTCGATCCTTGGCATGTCCACCCATTTTCCGTCTTGAAAATCGTCGTTAGGTAGATAGACAGGTCGATCTCGTCGTAAATCAACGTCTTCTTGGAAAATCACGAATAATTATTGTTACGTCGATGCCGGCTTCGTCGTCGTGCCGTGCACCACACACCCAACCTAAATCCCGTGAAATTACGCAAGTTTCTTTCGAAATCTTACGTAATCCCGGACGAGCTTCCAAAACTGTGGGGGTTGGTGTGTGGGAGGCTTTAATTAAACGGCTGATCACCAAAATAATTTCGACTTTTATTGCACCTTTTAAAAAAGTATACGTCTTTTCTATCTTCTAATTATCGTCGTGTCTCCTCTCTCTCTCTTTCCCATACTGTCTCTTTTACTCCACTTAAGTTCCATTCCTCACATTCCTATTACGTTCCATTCTTCATATTTCATGCATCCTACATAAATTATAACCGCAAAATGGTGATAATTTTCTTATTGAAAATACGTTATTTGGTAATAACAACATTTTACTGTGTCTTATATAATTAGTAACGGACGTTACTCGTATGTGCTGGAGATTTACCCTGACACTTCTTTTAACTGGGTGGAGTATCATGTGTGATAATACGATAAACAAGAGCCAGTAATTATTTTTCCCATTTTAAAAATTGACGAACAATATTAACAATGGGCAACTGGCGTCATGGTCATTCTTTACTAGAACAGTCAACCATAGTATCCTTTGTTCCAATCTCTGGCATGTTAAGAACCAATACTATTTTATACATATCATGTCAGGAAACAAGTTAGCCTTTGCACTTCAACCAGAAACAGACAAAATTATTCTAAATTTTGTTTCAAATATATTCCCAACGATGACTATTCCAAATTACAACAAAATAAATGGCAGTTTCACTAGCATTGTCAACAGGACGATGTGTTCAATCACCATCCTTTATATAGAATGTATGAAATCGTAACCAATTACGCAGTAATTTCTAATAGATTATAAATTTGCCGGGAACAGTAACTTTTGTCATACAAGCATATAAGTTGTAAGGCGTTTGTTGCCTTTACTTTCGATCAGAGGCAAAGTTTGAACTTTTTTGTCATGAAAAGAAAACCTTGTACATAATACGAGCATCTCGTTAGAAGGTAGATAGATCAAAAGGATTATATGTGACAGTTGAATAAACACTGCGATTTTCTCTGCATACTTGTGATGCATAAACCTTAGCAGCTTACTTACGGAGTCTTCTATTGACCTTATCAAATAAGCTGCCGGATAATATGAGTACTATTTTGCTAAAGCGGTGTAGGATTCTAACTAAATTATGTTAAATCATAATTTATATTATACAATTGTTATTAAAATATTACATATATGTGTTGCCCATATAAATATTTTTACTCTGAGGAACATGAAAATTTCGCAAAAGCTCTAAACATCTACCTTGTGAATTATATAAATCTCGAGGATGCAACGGCGAAGTATAATTGATGGTTAAACAAACTTACCAAGTGAAGTTTGACCGTAATTATACAAGCCGTTGCATCCGAAGAGATTTATACTAATAACCCACCCGTGCCCTAATTTGTTGTCACAAACCCTTACAAATATTAAGTACCTACTAGTAGTTTTATTTTTCCTGTTTTGTGGCCTTAAGATTTTGCGAAATGTTGTTGTCTCTAAATCAAATGAGGTGACAGAGCTTAGTGGCGCCCTCTAGGGCGGGAGTTGTAAATAAGTCATTTTGTGCTTTTTATTTTTGACAGCTCTAAAATTGTGCTTGATGCCCAGCTCATGGAGTGGAACTACCTTGTGAATTATATAAATCTCTTCGGATGCAACGGCTTGTATAATTACGGTCAAACTTCACTTGGTAAGTTTGTTTAACCATCAAATATTGCTGTTTGTTTAAATTTAAAATTAAAAGCGATCGGGATCGGTTTTCGAGTTACACGATTGCCCTGCAGGTCATCTGGATGGAAAAAACCCACCTGCTTATAACATCGTCCACATCCGCATGGTGAGTCGTTACATTTACTCGGTGGGTGTAAGGGTCCGTTCAGGTGCTTCTCCGAATCGGGGAAGTGGGTACCTAAACAGTGTGTAAATAATTCATTGGATACCCGCATTCATTATAACTATCATGAATCTTGTTACGGAAAGGGATGTTGGTTTTGTTATTCGAAAACACGCAATATTATAAGAAAACAAATTGGCGTGAAAAAGTGCTATCGGTCTATCGATTTTCGTAGTTTCGACAAAGATTGTTTCTAAATTAATTATTTTATAGTATTAAGATATGTTTTGAAGAATCAATGGACTTATGTTGTCTTATGATTGCCATTTAGGCATTGATATTGAAGTAAATGGAGTAAAAAGACCAACTAGACCGTACTACCGATGGTAGGTGCCACACTTGCTTATAACAGTTGCAATATACCACGTGAGCTGGTGCTATTCCTTGATAAACTTAGAGCAGTGCGGCTTGATAGATCGTTTGACCTTGGTAATTCAATGATTGGGGATTGGGGAGGTTGATTGAATGGGGAGACGGGTCTGAGCAGCCGCTCAACTGCCGCCTCTCTCTAGATCTATGTGCTCCATCTTAGGCCACATCATCGCTTCACATCAGGCGAGATAGTAGCCAAACATAGATCTATAAAGATAAAAAAAAAATGTGGAAAGTCATGATGATTTTTTCCTTTTTTTAGTGTTTTTAATGTTAAACTACATAGCACTATGCTAAAATATATCGAAGATACATACGTAATAACATAGTTGGCTTAATTATTTTTGTAATGCTCTTGCTGCAACAAACATGGTTACGCAAGCATTTTTCTACATTTTCGTCCACATTCACAAAATTCCCGCCAGCATTACCTTCCCTAAAAGTCACAATTGAATTACTCGCGAAAAACTACCTGTTATTCCATATTCGGCCTGTATACAGTAACGAGGTAGGAGTTGGGCGGTCGAGTGGGCGAGTGGGCGGGCGGAAGTAGGTACCTCCTATACCTACCGGCGAGAGGCAAGACTGGGTCACTGAGATCTCATTAGAGTTATTGACGGGATGCTTTGTTTCACTTTGAGATATGGAAGAGTATTTATAGGAAAGGTTGATCGGAAAATGCCTTTAATATTTGGTAGTCCAATTTGAAGTGCAAGGAAGCAAAGAAGCTTAGATGCAAACAAACAAAGACATCTTGGTACCATGATACAAAAGACTTCAAGAGTCAGGGAGTATGAGAAAAATGTTAGATATAATTATCTGATTTTCTAAAAATCTTTTTAAAGTTAATCTAAGTTTAATGTTTCAGTTTTAAATTACTAGAGATAGTACGTTACTGTTGTGAAGTTAGTTGACATTATGCTCAAATTTAAGGACAAAATATATTTTTATTTCGTTGTTATTATTAAAATATAGTTAAAATATTTCAGACTACGAGTAATTTTGTAATTGTAGGTAGGTAATTAAGAATATTTCTTATTTGTTAAAAGATTTTCTTACAAATCTCTCATCCAAGGCCCTGCTTGGTTGGTTTAAAAAATAAGTTATTGGTTACCAAAACCGATAAACGTTATCATGTGCTCTATACGTAATTATACTGTGCGATTGCGTATACTCACAAATAAAATTAAAAAGTATAGAATGTAACTCCGTTATTGGCTATATGTTGTAGAAATTTGTGTAAAATATTTATTAGAATAACAGCTGTCGATTTTGAAAATATTTTAAGTAAGAACATACTGAAAGATTTTCAATAACTTAAAAAACTTCCCACCACACCACAGTCTATAAATCTTAGATGGTATCTTCATGTAAATTTATATTATAGAGTAGGCAGAGAAAAGCACCATTATAAACAAGCCAAATAGGTCAACTGGCCATTTCATTACATATATTGATCGCCGACGGACGTTGCGTGCGACTTTGTTTCTTGAGATGAAAGGTACAGTTAAGTTATTAGGAGACAGAGGTGGAACTATTCTCGGACGACTTTTAATGTTATTGGGTTCCTTTCGTGGTTTTTTCTGTGTATTTGTTTTTGTGTGCAGTGATGCGTTAATTATTGAGAGAGGTTTTAAAATATTGCTTTTAACCGTGTAGCATCTAAAAATGTTAGTAAAACTTGAGCACCGATCCCGATCGCTTTCAAACTTATCAACTGATCGGTATTAAATTTGTTTGTGGAATTGTCGAACTTTTCTACTCAAAGTCCGCATCCCAATCTCTATCCTAACCATGATCGATAAAAATGATCGATATCGCAGTTTCAAGGATGTTAACGCCTTCCAAATTTGAAATTGAAAGCAATCGAGATCGGTGTTCGAGTTAAACAATTCCATTGCTGATTGTATAAATTTGGGAATAATGTAGTACTATTGCAATGTAGATTTTTTTATTGCTCACCCCTAAATAGTGTGGACTAAAATAATATGGCACATTATAATTATTGTTACACCTTGTACCTCATTGTGTACCTTTTTTTGATTATAATTTCGTTCGCTTGACAACAAACAAGCGGTGTCACTTCGAGGTTATATTTGTCAGAATTAAAAATATTGCACTTTATTCACGGCACTATCAACCCTAAATCAGCGTTATTGAACTTAACAAATAAAACAACACTTGCAGAACATTGCAAGAACATACAATCAAAACACTGCTTCCCAAACGCAACTTCTATCATTTCTTCTATTTTTTCATTTTATTTCTTCTATCACATCGAATTGAAAACGACGCGGCGTTCCTGTACATTCGAGAGGAAAAACGACTTACCTTTACTGGAACCGTCCGGGCCGCGCAGTATCGAGCACTCCTCTATTGTCCCGAATGGCGTGAACAGCTGGCGAACATCTTCTTCGGTCTGTTGTTTGCTCAGCATGCCAACGAACAGCTTCCGATCTGGAGAAAAACAAGGAATTAGTTCGTGCTGCCGTGTTGTTTCGGGGTTCCGTTTCTGGCGTAGCGTTTTCATCGACATTTTTGTAATTTACTCGCACTGTACTGAAGCTATTGTGGTACTACAATTCAAAATTTTGAAAGTTGACTGTCGATTGAAATTATTTAGAAACATGATACTGATTTTAGTATGTTGAAAACATATAGTTGAACATGTTGACACAATATTACTTGGTAGATTTTGATAGATAATAATTTACAAGTTGATAATAGCTAAAATATGAACAGTCTTTTTCAGTTTTGTCTATAAGTAAATATTTTATAGTTGACGAATATAATAATACAGCCTAGTGGAATAAAAGTTACGAATTTCGTACTAAATGAGACAGACGGGAACACAGAACAGTTGAAAGTTCGCGTAGCATTTGTAACTGGCGTTTGTCGCAGCTACGTCGTAGAAACTTTGTAGCTGGCACGCCTACGCCGTAGCACGTAAACGCGTAACCTTTTCTATCAAATTATTACGGATTTGTAATGCGCTAAACTCTACAACTTTTATAGAAATGTTTTAGGACGGAACAAAAATTAAGGTATAAAAACTTTCAGACATTAGTCTTGTCTAAAACTTGGCTGACACACAGCAGCGTCGTATGTAAAAGTACTGTAATTAACCTGAAAAGTAAACGCAAAGTCAGAAACGAAACATGTAAATAGGTACAATTTAGCCACACCACATTAAGCCTAGCAGTGGTGCCTGAGAAAAGTTTCGACTGATCTCCAATTAGTTCACTAATGAACTCAAAAAGTTTATATGACCTTTGAAATTTGTGTGTAAAACCAAACGTACACGGGACACGAATATGTTGTAAGAAGAAGAATAAATTGTTCCCTACTACTGCTAGCTAAATTTGCAGTCGCATTTTTTAAACCTTTTAACACGTTTAATGCTAGATTTAGTGTTAAAATAGCTCATTCTCTCAAGCACCAATTACAATAAATTTTTGGATAAGAATAGTACAATTGTCATTAAAAAGAAGTTGGTTAATCTTCTTTTAGAAAAATATCCAAAAACATTTTGTCACCATCACAAAAGTATCACAATCACGCATATTTTGAGAAAAATATGTATCATGATAAATGATAAAAATAAATTTAAAATTGAACTAAATTGAATTCTATCTTGTGATGGAAAAAGTTGGTAAAAATATGCGCAATTGTCGGTACTTTGTAGCGCTGTGTGCGCGCGCACTAAGTTGCTACTGTTGTCAATGTTAACCAAAAGACAGCCTAAAATATCTTTCGTGTATTCAGAAACTATTTTCACACAATTTGAAAGAAAAATTAGAAAAAACTACATGTTTTATAGAGATCCAATTGTTTTTTCTGAATACACTATTGTTTTGTCGGTTTACAAAAACACCCCCTATTTTCACCCCAAATCGCCCGTCTATAACCACCACAACAACAATGGTGGACAACAAACATAGCTCTCTATATAAATAAACACATAACACACAGTTTTAGTTAATTTTACAACGGCAAAAAACGCACAAAATTCAAACCCAGGTAAGAAAACACATAAATAAATTAGCCACATTACACTAAAATGTAAATGATTCGGCGGAGGGTTCCGTATGGATACGGATACGGAAACCTCTTGGGGTCATTTCTGGTTACAAGTTTATAAGACTTCTGTGTGAGCATGACCACGCTTCGCCCAATATTTATTTCTGATCTCATTCTAAGACTCTTGGGGCGTGATATTGCGGGCTCCTTACAGAAATCAGTGTTTGAAAAATTAATGATATAATAACATAAATCCACACTAATAACGCTTGTAAATGAATACCAAAATAAAATATATGTTTACAGCACGACGGTAACTAAGGTGCACTGGGAGGTGTATCGCTACGCGTCGAATCTTTAGAAAGTGGAGTGCGACTTGAGAGAGACAAAAGTATTTTAAACAAAAAAGTGAACAGTGTTTCGAAATAGAGGTAAAAACTAAAAACAAAGTATTTTTACATTAAAAAGAAAGTCTGTGATGTTTTGCATCAAAAACTTTCAGTTGTTTTAAAAAAAGATACTTTGGATATATTTCTCAAAAATAATATAAAAGTTCAGAATTGCTTTGTTAATATATAAAAACAACAGAACAAAAAATAGATAGAGCTAAGAAAAGATAGAAGTCGCAACTCTCAAGATTTGACGTATAGCTGTCTCACATCGCGCGCTATCGACAGACAGTGACAACAGTACAGCCTATTGCACGCACAACGAACGCTACCTGTGTCGGTCTACGCGCGCCGCCGGCCCGCGCCCCCTGCAACACAAAAACATGCTACACACGCTTATTTAACATTCTGGATATTTATAACTCATAGTTTATGATATTAAAACGGGACTTAATCGCGCTAAAAACATCAGGTACCTGGTGTGTACAAAGTAGATTGCAGCTGCGGTAGTTCCTATATTGGACAAACCAAGAGAACGATAGCGGAAAGGGTCAAAGAACACATCGCAGCTGTAAAAAACCGCCAGGTGAATAAATCTGCGATTGCTGAACATTTACTGGAGTCAGGACCTAATCACTGGATTGAGCTCCACGACCCCAAAATCCTCGCCGCAGATCGTCACTACTATTCTAGGATGGTACGTGAAGCGGTTGAGATTAAAAAACACCGTAATTTCAACCGTGAGGATGGATTTAAACTGGCAGCAGCATGGAACCCAGTGATTAGCAAATGTTCTCGTCGCGGTTTGGGTTCGACGACGAAAGCCAGTGATACCGTTAGTGTAGTGTGCCGTGATGACAACCCTATGTTTTTACAAGACCAAGTGCGGGTAGTTGGTGACAACGCTCGCCTTTCTCGACGCTGATACCCGCATTCTCCAGTCTTCTCGTGACCACGGCCAATGCAACTTGGTCGAAACGTCGAGGTAAATAAAATTAATGTTTTTAGCGCGATTAAGTCCCGTTTTAATATCATAAACTATGTGTTCGAATCGCGAAAGTTTAAAAATTATTATATTTATAACTCTATTGTGAGGTACGTCACAGAGATGGTGAATCTGGATACCTAGCTTGGAGAGATTAGACAAAGAACAAAAAAAAAATTAATGCATTGAATGCAATAATGCAATTATAGTGAGAGAATAAATAACTAACCAAACTACTGAAAGAGGACATAAAAAGTAGTATAGACGTAAGTAAAATAAATCTGAAAACCACGTTTTATGCGCTTTAAAAAGAATAAATGGATTCAGAATGCACTGTCATCGAGTCTGAAAGTTTCAGGATGATAGCTAATCGGGAAGTGCTCTAAATTCGAATTGCAAGATTTCACCCGAAAGAAAAACAGACAAACAAGAAAGTGACTTAATAAAAACGTGGTAAAAAAGCTTCAAAAATGGTTGCAGTAATAATAAAAAAATAGGTGAAATCAACTTTCTAATTCTAAAATGTGTTCGACAAGAAAAAAAAATGTTTACAGATATACCTTGACAATATAATATTAGATACTGTGTTAGTTAACAACATTCGAAAAAAATATATCCTTCTTGCGAATAATAAAAATCAAAAGTTTCTGAGGATATATGTTTGCAAAAACTTCTAAACAGATTTTCATGAATTTTTTGTAAATTGGTACTTTAAAGTATGGAATAGGATAATTTATATCCCGACAAATTGACCATGCAGGCTAAACAACGGGGCGTAGCTGCAGCTAGTAATAAACATAAACAAATGTAAATTTTAAACAGGCAACGTTTAAAACAAAATATGGATGAAACTGCCCACGCCATGCCAACTTCCTTTTAAGTGAGCATTATACAAAAGTCAGCGCATTAACGAGTCCCTAAAGCAGTATACAGTTTGAACTTCTTCGTTTTTAAAATGCCACGAACGCTTTGGCAAATTCAGTACAATAAGATCTAGACTGGAGCGAAGCACCCTGGGCGTTTAAAGAACAGACAGGATTCGAAATACTACGCTATGCTCTAAAACGGCCATACTCGTCATTGTTGTGGGTAGGAAGGCTGCCAGGCTTAAATGGGATAGGGCGGGTCACACAAGCCATATGCATCCATATCGGTGGGCAAAAGTCATAACGGAATGGGTGCCTGAAGATGGAAGACGGCGCCCAGGCCGGTCCAAAAAGAGATAGACGATCTGGATGCATACCACGTAGGCTGGTGTAAAGTGGCGCAGGATAGGGATGGCTGGAGAGACTTGGGGGGGACCACTCGACCCAAAAGTGACACAGCAAAGGTTAAAAAAAACATTTGACTGTACTCAAACAGCATGAGTTTTACACTTATGAAACTAAAATATTTGGAAAAGCCCCATGTTAGCTTTTAAACTAAAACTTTTTAATCTTACGTATATTTTAAATGTAAAAGTGTGTGAGGATGGATGGATGGATCGATGTATTTGTAGCTCAGTCACGCAGAAACTACTCAACGAATTTTGATCCGATATGTACGTTGTTTGAAAAAAAGCATAGGCTACTTTTTATTCCGGGAAACCACGAGTGAAACCACGGGCGCAACTTGTTATTCTCTAAAATTTTTCAAACGAACATGACAGTATGATATTGGTTCAGCCAAACCGAAGATAGGCGGAAACATAGAAACGGTCATATTTTAACACCATTAATTAATAGAAATAAATAAATATATTTTATCTATCGCAGTGGTGCTGAGCTGGTGGTTTAACACAATCTAAGTTATCAATGAAACATCGGAGAAAAATTCCCAAGCTAGTACCTAAAGCTGCATCAAAATAGGTTAGGCTATTCCGGAGGTGAAATGTTGTCAAAAATGCGCACACATTCACCCACACAACCTCTCACACACAACATTTTTATCCCAAACGCAATGTAAGTGTCGTGGTATTTAAATTCCTATGCCCATTTCGAGGATCAAAAGTTTCACATTCTAATCCAGCAGAACCTTTGTGTCAAAATTCACTCAAATCTTTTCAACCGTTAAAATGATAAATTTCGGCCAGATATTGATTGTTTTCCGCCTGGTCAGTTCAGTACCGTAGTGTGATCTGCACTTTTACTTAGAATTGGATTCAATTCGAGAGTTAGAAATGACGGATATCATAACCCCATGGATTCCTTTGGATATTTTTATGGAACTGAGTAATGAGACGAGAAAGTCATTCGCCTGATGGCCACGCCTGTTCATAACAATTGCAGTGCCACCCAGAACCTACCCAGCGGTGGTACCTACCCAGATAGCCTCCCGCATACGAGACCTACCACTAGTTAATCTATAATAGTTCCATAAAAAAAGATAGCAGTACGTCTCTACAACACTTAGTGCATAGCTTCTCCGATCTTAAATTCATAGAAACATCCAAATGTCAAAAATCTTTCTTCTTTCTTTCTTTGTACCTTATAAAAACTCTACAGTACACCGAGGTTAACTGGAAGATAATGCTTAATAGCATTAAGTTCGCCTACAAATTTGTTTGTGCAATAAAAAAATTTCTATCTATTTATCTAAATGTTTTATAGCAATAGAAATCTTTACACGCGGTACAAGAGGCATTTTACAGGTCTAAATTGTTAACTTTCGCCCCATTCCGTAGGCTTTGACGGGCGTTATCTTCATGAAATTAAACGCAAACACTCTTGAAAGGGACGGCGAAGATTAGGAAGCAAGAGTACGTAAACAATAAATATTGTTAAGAGATTTTATTGTTAAGAAGGAATGGAGTGATTTATTTGAATAATTGAGTTTTTGGCAAATATGTCTGTAAAATAACTCTTTATAATAACACCACAATACAGAAATAATGAATGACGGAGTTCTGAGGTAACACACATAAAAAAATGATAAAAAATAAATAAGTAAAAAATACAATCGACCAGAGAAACTTTTCCTTTTTTGAAGTCGGTTAAAACCTAGAATAACAATAACCTCAAGATGAGTGTCTCAATGGGCGGTCTTGTCGCTCAAAGCGATCTCTTTCAGACAACCCAGAAGTGGAGATGTAAACAAAAAATCTTTACACCGTCCATGTGGACGATAATTTGTACTGTGTCATTGAATATTATCAAATGTAATTTTCATTTGACAGCCTCTGTGGTGTAGTAGTTGAGTCGATTGACTCAAATCGCATGCACCCCTGAGTTCGCGGGTTCGATTTCCAGACAAATTTTTGCACAGAAAAAAAGTGCAAGTATTTGTATCGTGTCTGGGTGTTATGAGGTCCTCGTAGTTCCTGGTTCATAAGATACAGGGAATCCTTGTTAGGGCCCAGGATCAAATTGCTAAGAAATGTTTTGGGCCGATCATTATCACTGGGCCCAAAACATTTCTTAGCAACAGATTTTTTTATCCATCTCATATAATACTAATTTAAAACGGTAAATTATTTATTGTAATGTAAGATTTTTATAAAATCATATAATTACAAAACATTACTTAGAATCTGACCTAAATAAAACATGGTTCCAATTAGACTGGATTCAAAGGCATAGACTGCCCCGTGTTATTCCAATTTATAATTCACTCCAAAAAATAAGGCAACAACGAAATTATCCGACACAATCGCGAAATTAAACCTTAACACATAAAATACAGCGCGACAAAACAAATTATAAAGGTAACAGTACACTTTAACAATGGTACAAAACGGCGCTTACGGCTCAGAGCGCCGCGCCGGCCGCCACACGCTCGCGTCCCCGAACATTGTTCGGAAATATTAGAACCGGTTTGGGTCGGTCATTAAATTCAGATTTATGCCCGGCCAGCGGAATATCTCTCCCGTGCGACTGTGCTAATGACCACCTAAATTGAGATAATTTCACAGCGGAGTTCGTAATAAGCACGGCGCGCCAGTGTGAAAGGTTCTTTGGAAGGTTTGATGCACGCATACTAGTGCTTACTTAGATAACATGTAAGTATCACTTTTTGTAATAATAAGAATTTTTTATACTACTCATATTTTTTTAATCATCATCTTCATCAGCCCATCACGTTCCCACTGCTGGGACACGGACCTTCTGCCATAGAGAAGGTATGGGCCATAATCCACTACGCTGGCCCAGTGCGGGTTGGTGGATGTCACATGTTCTTGAATTTTTGTGATTAATTCGTATACATGCCGATGTCTTCACGATGTTTTCCTTCACCGTTTTTAGAGCGCGTGTTAAATCCGCACATAAAATAAGATAGCCAGTGGAGCAAGGCCAGCGGGATTCGAATTCGGGTGCGAAGGATTGAAAGTCGCACATGCTCCCACTGAGACACACTTGCTCACAAAATTTTTTTTAATATTGTTTGTGAATAAAACATATTTAAATACTTGTACGACTTAATCAAAACGTGGGATTCGTCATTTATTGCTGTTATAAATTTTATTTCTACCAAAATATATAGCTACATGTTGGGCATTACAAAATGTTAATAATTTTATTTTTATATTATTGCAATGCTCAAGTCTAAGCGTTTATCAGTTTATATTGTTCATTTATTTCTCTGCCACCCGCGCAATCCCCAGTTTCAGTGTCACATTCAACCAATAAAGTTCCATTTATTTTTATTTAGCGTGGTAAAGCCAGCGGCCAGCATTCCTGGCACTTTCCCCTCCACAGAGCTTTTACGTTGAGTTTATATGTA
Organism: Petrophora chlorosata; assembly: GCA_951640565.1. Taxonomy (NCBI): domain Eukaryota; kingdom Metazoa; phylum Arthropoda; class Insecta; order Lepidoptera; family Geometridae; genus Petrophora; species Petrophora chlorosata. Next base: position 2,497,781 of record OX621197.1, on the reverse strand, counting down.
TTATATTTATATGTTTTGTTGAATGTTTTTTTTATAAACAAATTATGAGCAGCTTTAGTGGATTAACCTAGGTTTAACTGTGTAGGTAGGTAAATAAACGATTGCATGAATGAAAACAAATGAAACAGAGTTTTATATACATATTACTAACGGGATATTTAACATGTTTATTATTATATATATTATTATTATTTGATTTGAGTTTTCGATATTCCGGCAGAGTTACAAGCGCCATGATGATGCTAGTGTTAGGGACCATGATAGTTTAAAAACTTTTATTAGACAGGGGTTTTTTGTAACTGTCAGTTTCAGTTAAAATGCCATGAGAACCCGCTGTTGTTATTTAAGGGTATCATTGTTAAATACAGCGTTAATTCAAAAAGCTTTCAGTCGTTTGTTTATTGTTCTTTTTTAAAAAGTTCCGCGAGTATTATTCATAAGTGATAAAGACGGCTCAGACTCACGGTTAAACGTCGAAATTACTCCGACCAGGTTTCGAAAATTTTAGATGTCCTTCTTCTGGGAGTTATAGATCAAGCCGTGACGTGCGTCGCGAGCATTTTCACGTGACTGGCGACGTGTGTCTAAAATGTCCAAACCTGGTCTTTTTTTTTACGCTTAATATATTCATGTTTGGCCACTATCTCGCCAGATGTGAAGCGATGATGAGACCTAAGACGAAGCACATAGATCGAAAGAGAGACGGCAGTTGAGTGGCTGCTCAGACCCGTCTCCCCAATGGTTCACCGAACATCATCCCGAAACACGACTAGGTCCCTTGACGGCATGGCTTTGTTCGGTAGGTGGTATTATAGTTACTAATATTAAGTACTAATATAAGTTACAAATAATAGTTACTAATAATAGTTACTTATACAAGTATTTACAACCTAAGTACCTACTTATAACCAAATCTTTACCACAACGTCTTATACACGTGTAAGTTTAGGTACTGCATTTAACCTTCTACGTAATAAGCCTGCAGATACATTTACGGCGTCAGGTCAGGCGCTAGATTGGAATTAAGCCGAAAGAAGTCGGCTTGAAAATTTGGTGATTATGTGGAGAAATATGGCAATGGACGGCAGATAGATCTTGGGTTTTGATTGGGTGATAAAGTGAGGTGAGGTTGGTTACATTTTAATAACTGAACCATTCAAAGATTAGATTAGATTAGATAACTCTTTAATGTACAAAAATAAAATAAAAATATATACAGTACAAATAAATAAAATATGGTACTTAAAAATTTAAATTGTACAAGAGGCGGTCTTACCGCTAATAAGTGATCATTAAATTAAAAAAAGTAGGAAGTTTAAAAAAAAATTAGTTCTTCAAACATACATAGATCTAAACGCCTATTTTACTGCTACCCAATGAATAAGTTTACATACACAGTTTTAGAGCGCCGTCGGAAAACTACTGAAAAGGATTAGAAGGGTTCACTCCGTTTATAAGCTGTGGATCCACACACTTTCAGAAGTACCCACATAATTTTGAATCTGCTCTCCCATTTATTACGCTGCTCAACTTACTGTAACTAAAAGAGCAATCATAAAAGTTACAGAAAACTTTGCTTAAGCTGAGGAACAGAATATTTTCCACTTTCAAAGTTTAATCTTTTCATACTCAAAGTCGTTAATTAGGCAGTCTAAAACGCTGACCAAAGTAGATCATGCTATACTGGATGTCCCCTAACTTCAGCAGCTTAACTATGTAACTCTGTTCATAGCGGCTTAATCCGCACCGCACAGGCCCCGGGCTCCCCGTAGCCTCCCCGCAGCCGCCCCGTTGCTGCCTCGCAACCACCCCGCAGCCGCGCCGCAGCCGCAGCGCTTCTCATTAAGCGCTAATGTGACAGAACCGTTAAACACCACGTTAAATAAACTAATTACACGGTGGTAAGTCTTCAATTCCTCGATGGATTAATTGAGTGGGGTACCTTTTACCTAAATAATATATGAATAGTCTAGTCTACAAAGCGCTAATTTAAATTCTGTATCATGTGCTAACCGTGGCCACGGTTGGAAAAATGTATGATACTGCATCGCTGGTCACAGCGTCAATGTATGCTGACAAAAAGTGAAAAAAGTCCAGCGCGGGCTGACCTATTTTAGTAACGCTACGTTATAAAACATATACATAACAACACATATCATGTTATCCGTATGGACTTGAACTACACAACCCATTGTGCATAGACGGAAGGACTTAAGGGTCTCACAATAGACCCTGCAAGGCTTCGAAAGCTATTATCCTGACAAGGTTTTCTAATTTCTGCACAAAAAAGTTTCTTAACTTGCATAAAGGTACGGTACTTGCAAGCCTAATCAATCACGGCAACATATTGTTCGCTTGCAAGGCGATTTTCCTACGTTACGTGAAATGAAATATGAGGGTACACGATATTATTGATAGGTTTCATGCAACATTAGAGAGTTGATTGGTGGAGCCCGATTCCTGTTATATTTTTCGTGAAATATTAAGCAGTATCGATTGGTGTCGGTGGATGTTTATGGTCCATTCGTATGATGCTACTTTTAACAACATGTTTGATTGATTTGAACATACTTACATACAGAAAGTTTATTCGTATGCTGGAGGCCGTCTAGGTACCACCACTTTGTCAGTTTTTCTGCCGGCAAGCAGTAGTGCGCAATCATTATTGTTCGGTTTGAAAGGCGTTGACAGCCAGCGAAATTACAGGGCTTATGTCTTAATATTCGATGTCTTGGGGTGATGAGCGCAGTGCAGTGCTTTTTATGGTAGGTATTTAAAGTTCTGGGTGGCAATGCGATTGCTATGGGCAGGCATGGCGCTTACCATCAGGCGAACGATTTGCATGTCTCATTATTATATTATTATTATTATATTCAGCCCATATCATCCCACTGCAGGGCAAAGGCCCTACTTTCCTTCCACTTCTCGCGAACTTGAGATAGAATACACGTCACATACAGTTTAAAAATAGAAATTAAAATGCTCGGGGAGAATTTGAACCAGCGTCTTCAAAATACGGTCTTGACGCCTGAACCACTGGGCTCCCGAGTCATCTGCTCGAGCAACCAAACAACTATCCTTTGTATCTCGTCTTACATTTTTCTTTATTCCAACTTCGAAAAAAGAGGAGGTTCTCAATTCGATCGTATATTTCTTTTTATGTTTGTTACCTAAGAGCTTTTAACATTTTTATAAACCGATTTGGATTTGACACACTAGCTTTGAAGATACCCAAATTATAGTTATCAGGAAACAGAGAAGACGGCATAGAGTTCTATTTCTTATCAGTACGTATAGGTAAATATGTTTTTTTTTACAAGCTTTTATTTAACTTGCAATGTTTATTATTCGTTTGTATGGGTCAAATCTTGCAAGTTAAATCATAACCACTTCCTCTTAACCTACGGATTTAAAATGTCTCATACTTGTCAAAGTCCGATTACAATACAATATTATGGTGACAGCCAGTTGATCTGATGATGGAGATGGAAGGTGGGCAAAGGAACTTCTTGACGGATAATCGTAAACTACTCGTACTAGTGTTTGCGCTCATTTTATCGGCTCACGGTTCCGATTACGAATTTGTTAAAAGCTTTCTTGAAAAATATATTTTTCAACAAAAATCTTGGTAAGCTTAGCATTAGAATGGCGAAAGAATTAAAGCACAAAGTAATCTCTTACTTTGTGGGGAAATATTACTTGCTTTGTAATCTTTTGAAAATTGCCAAAACTTCTGAACACGCGAAACAGGGTAACTCCAGCCACAAGGCTTACTCAGACAAGTTTAAATTTATTTATTTTTGTAAATAGCCATCCAAAGCGTTTATTATCCGCGACGGGCTGCCGTTTTTGCGTAATCAAGCCCTCCACATCCAAGGTCAGGCGTCTTCTCAGCAATTAAGAAAGCTTGTGGACGTAGCTAGGACAGGGCGTTCTGGGGTATTATAAATAACCATCTGCTGGAAAACAAAATAAAAAAGATACCTATATTTACAGACCGCCAAAAAATTATAGTATGATCTCTACGCAAACTTCGTATAAATACTCCTCTTGTATTAAGACTAGGCAACATTTTTGTGTTTTTTCCATTTTCAAGTCGTTGACCCACTAAAGTGTGAGCCTCACTACGGCCCTAAGAAGACCCTTTCAGTTTTAACATAAATTCGTTCTAAATTGCCCTGTAGGTAACTACGTAGCTGGCGGGCTGTTGAAGCGAAAATTTCAATGTTCAGCTGATTCCATTAATTAGGTATGCTGTGCTCGCCCCATCGCACCAACTTGAATAGCCAATTACATTGATAATTGGTCGCGCAGGTGTCTTGGGACAAAGGCGGCGCAAGGAGGGGGGGAAAGCGGTTGTAGTTGGAACTTTGTAAGATTTTAATTGGGGTCTGAAATTTGTAAAGACAGAAAAAATAGCGACTACTAAATATTTTTTGTGAATTTTAGCTCTATTCCTCTCCTTGTATGGTTGTCTGGAAGAGATCGCGTGAGAAACGAATCATAATATAATTCACTTTAGAAATCGCATATCTAGCTATTCATAATAATTTATTAATAATTTATTATGCATTCGTAGCTAGTGACCATTTTGCGATTTTTAAAGTGAATCATATTATGATTAGTTTAAAGTAGCCTTTTTAGGTCACCAGGTCTTAAAATTTAAAAAGTACCAGGATCGTGATAAGTTTCAAACGAAAAAGTTTACAAATTGTTACCTATTTGATAAACAGTCTTATTTCGATAACTCCAAAACTAAAAAGCGTGAATTACTTTCATTTTTTTATAACTGAGTGACGAGATGAGCAAATCGTTCGCCTGATGGTAAGCACCACACCTGACCATAACAATTGCAGTGCCACCCAAAATTATATTATATATCTAATACCATAGTACTGCGTAGCACTGAATTGCACTCATTACATACCATGCAATTGTTATGGGCAGGCGTGGTGCTTACCATCAGGCGAACGACTTGCTCGTCTCGTCACTCAAATCAATAACAAAAAGTAATTCCCGCTTTTTAAGTTATTTCAATAAAAAGACTGTGGTGGTAGATGGTAATTTTATATGTGTATATACCTTGTTGCTAGAAAAATATTTTAATGCAATACAATTATGCAAATATGGGCTAAATGGAGATAATGGGCATTAATCAATCAATCAAAAGTTCTTTATTCAATATTGGCATCACAGACGCATATGAGAACTAATATCTGATGTCTCGGGGTGATGAGCGTAATGTATTGCTACGCAGTGCTTTTATGGTATTAAAGGTTATGCGTGGCACTGCAATTGTTATGGGCAGGCGTGGCACTTACCATCAGGCGAACGAATTGTTGGTCTCATGACTCAGTTCCATAAAAAAAGATGAATTACTGTTTTTACATTCTACAAAACTCCTGAGAGTCTTAACTTCTGCTATCTCACGTCTAGATCGAGTTTGTTCTTGACATATTTGTTTGGCAGAAGTTATTGAAATTAGAAAGGAAAGTCGTTCGCAAGATAAAAGCATTTTACTTTGGCTTCATTAGTCATTCTTATCGTTCATTGGTCCGATGTTATTTGGGAACTTTGAAATTACGGCGACACTGTTTTATTTGACTTTACATGGTAAGAATTAATTTGTCAGACTTATAAGTTTTACGATTCATCTTGTTATAACATATTTATTACTCACCTATACTTAACAGACTGTATCCAAATATATAAATCTCAACTTTCTGATTACTTGTAATAGAGCTGAGTATCCCATTTCGATACCCTCATGTTAGAGCTAACATGTAGACAGTCTTAGACGGGCATCGAGATGATTTTCAGTGAACCATCATGGATACGGGTTTGAGTAGTTACTCCACTTTTTTTCTTTCTTCTTAATCTATGCACTCCATCTTCGGTCACATCGTCTCTTAAGTTCTTAAATAACATGATAGAAAACTAGTAAAATACAATAATTATAAGTAAAAACTGGTGGTAGGTTTCTCGTATGCGAGAGGCCGTCTGGGTAGGTACCACCGCTTTGCCAGTTATTCAGCCGCCAAGCAGTAGTACGCAAGCATTACTGTGTTCCGGTTTGAAGGGCATTGTAGCCAGCGAAATTACTGGGCATTATGAGACTCAACAGCTAATTGTCTCAGGGTGACGAGCGCAGTGCAGCGCCGCGCAGGATTTTGCAAAACAAAGTTCTGGGTGGTGCTATTATTGTTATGGGCTGGCGTATTGCTTACCATCAGGCAAAGGACCAGCTCGTCTCGTCACTCAGTTACATAAAAAAAAGAAAAAGTAAAAGTCATCATCATCATCATCATCATCATACCATTACGTTTCCACTGCTGGGAAACAGGCCTTCTCTCATGGAGAGAGTATGGGCCATAAATCCACCACGCTGCGCGCTGGCCCAGAGCGGCTTGGTGGATGTCACACATGTCCTTGAATTTTTGTGATTGGACATGCCGGTTTCCTAGCGATGTTTTCCTTCACCTTTTATAAAGCGAGTGTTATATCCGCACATAACTAAAGAAAGTCAGTGGGATTCGAACGCGGGTGCGTCTGATCAAAAGTCGCACGTGCTCCCACTGAACTACAATAGCTCTAAGTATAAGTAAAAGTAATTTGTCTATATTCTAACTTTCAATTTTGGTTTTCTTTCTTGATATTTTGGTAAGACAAGTATCACAAAATATCGTCAGATATATAGTGAGCTCAAAAACCAAATACGAAGTAAAAATTTCCGCTTGCTTTCATGGTGCTTCAAGAATGTATTTTACCTCTACTATTCTTTCCGATACAGACCATTGAAAACAACTCTACCTGCCACCAGTTATCAAAACCACTGACAGCTGCCAGCAGCACGCCGTTTAACGAGCGCTGACAATGACAGTCTCCGTAAACGCACCATGGGATTAATTCGAAAGCATTAATTAAACTCTGCACGGTACTGGCCCCGTAAATGCAACTATGCAGGCGGGAAATTAGAGCGTAGGTTAGGTGGGTTATGGTGTTAGTTTGGACAATGGTCACCATTGTTAGTATATTGGATGTGCCGTGGGCAACATAAGCGCCTCCTAGGCCGTAATCGTGATAAATTGAATAGATACGAATAGTTCAACGTTCAAAAGTTCTTCACAGAATTTTGGCATCTTTTTGGAAATTTATATGGGGCCATTACTTATTTATTTACTGAACCCAACGCAAAAATAATTTTCCGAATCGGTTTATAATTAACGGAGTTCTAAGGTAACAAACATAAAAAAACATATAATCGAATAGAGAATGACCTCATTTTTTTAGTCTGTTAAAAACGGCAGAAGAAACCGCGGGGCGCCGCTAGTAATAACACGGAGATTTCTTGTGGTGAAGGTTTTTTTTATGGCACCAAGTTATGAGACGTGCAAGTCGTTCGCCTGATGGTAAGCGCCACGCTTGCCCAGAACTTTAATAACATAAAAACACTGCGTAGCACTGCATTGCGCTCATCACACCGAGACAACAGATATTATGTCTCATATGCCCAGTAATTTCGCCGGCTACAATGCCGTTCAAACTGGAACACAGTAATGCTTGCGCACCACTGCTTCGCGGCAGAATAACTGGTAAAGCTGTGATACGGCCTCCCGCATACGAGAGACCTACTACGAGTAAAAGTAGGTAACATATAAACGTAAACATTTATAAGTATATAGTATACATGGGTTTGTCATCTAGCAAAAACTGAAAGGGTTTACGTATGATGTGACGAAATCTTGGAATATACATTATATCACGAAAAACCACGGATAAAAACGCAGGGCATAGCTATAGCACAGACATTTCTTGTGGTGAAAGTAGCACAAAAAGCAAATGTGGTTACGAGTAACCAAACAAAAGTGCCACATATCAAATTATCACATACTCAAAGCGTTCGTAATATGACTGTCCCATTTCCCCAACTAATCATTTTACCACATTATTATGCTTCTAATCTGATTAGGGTCTGTGGGACCCCCAAATGGGTTTTAGTGCGACAAAAACGTTGCGCGTTATATTCGGTCGAACATGTTTTTATGGGAGAAGTATTAGGTGTGAGGTGTTTTGTAGGAGAGTAAAAAGCTAAATCACTGCTTGTTCATTACTGTATGTTACTTATTGTATTAAATTAGATACATCATCTTATTTAGAGAAAGAAAGAAAGAAAGAAAAACCATTTATTCGGCAGACAAAAATGACAAACAAAAAATTAAAAAATTAAACTAAAATAATAAATATATGCGCCGAATGGGCTCAGCTCAGCATAAAATGCGAGATGCGAGAGATTTACACAACTCGGCGCTGATTTTCAGCTGATACCCGTTTTGCTATAAGAACAGTGAAAAATGGACTGTACTTATCCATAGAAATATCTATACTTATACATTTAAAAGTAATAATATCCTACAAATAATGATAATACACTAGGTACATATACTAAACATACACATATATAAATATATATATATATATATATATATATATATATATATACATACATATATATATATATACATATACATATATATTTATATATATATATATATATAATTATGTGTCTATAATATGAACAAATACAAAGTGAGAAAGAAATGTACATATAAATAATAATAAATAAACATACAAAGCAAAAAATAAAAAGGACTCGGTGAAATGTTTACCCACTAACGGTGGGGGAGGGGGGGAGGAGAGAAATGTAGATGTGATAGAAATGGAGGTGAGTTGAAAAAATTAAGAAGAAGGAGATAACTCTACATCTAGTGTTGAACATGGTTCAATTATGATTGCTGTGAGATTGGTAAATCATGAGTCACTCATTCAAATGTTGCGTTTGGTTGAGAATAAAAGAAAGAAGAACAAGCCAAAAAAGAAAAAAACTTCAACACATAAAAATAAAAAAACAAACCAAGTTATAATAAATACATAAATAATATACATAGGTATAAATACAATGTAAAGTTGCGTGATCTCAGGAAAAGGCTGAGCATATAGGAAAGTGTAATAAACTTTTAGTCTTTATGAAAATCAAGAAATTTCAATAGAAAAGACTAACATACACTTAAATTTTAAAATCTATTTTGTTCTCATTTCAGCACAAATTCATAATTGAAACTTTAAACTAAAAAATTAAGCAATTTGTTTCTTAATTAAAAAGTTAAGTTTTTACCTTAGCCATCAAAAACATAAATATAGCTAAACCTAAACATCCCAATTAATTTAAACAGCTACAATTTTATTTAAAGCTCCCGTTACATACTGACTCCCTATCTCATTCCGTATAATAATGCCAGCTACTGCCAACTCCCGTCATTTTGGGGTAAATTAATTACATCGGTGCAATTCGTCCCGTGGATCAAACCACTGGCCACCGACAATTATGACTATTAGATTCGACCACGAATGCGTTTGACGTTTGACTGCATAGTGTATGCATTATTGGTGGTGTAACAACTCCGTATAAATCCTAGGGCACATGGTGTTAGGGGAATTTGGGATTTGGGGAGTTACTTTTATGTGATGCCATCAAAAATCAAAATCAAAATTTCTTTATTGCTGGAATGTGTGTACAAAGATGACAAATAAAGATAATTCCTGACATTCTACCATAACAATGGTGTGCAATATTAACATTTAAAAAAAGAAAAAATTAAAATTTTCAAATTATAGATGTTGATTTTAATTAATGTCATAATTATAAAATGTCAAATTATTAAATAAAATCAAATAATAAATCAATTAAACTTGTTATGGTATTTTGTTATAGAATTGTTCTTGTTGCGTTAAGCCTGTTAGAGTTAGTGTCACATTAGTGGGCAAAACCTGCTTCAGATCTTGCCTATTAGATCGCGATCTTACGTTATGATTTCCCAGTTATCGTAAAATGTTTCAAGTTATTCTCTATTTTTGCGTGCTTTGCTACAATGCGGTCTTGCTGTACTGAGATTCAAATTAATACTGGAATCTTAAAAACATTTAAAAAATATATAATATACGAATAGCATTTTGCTAAAATACGAATAGTATTTTTCTAATATGCGAATATTATTTTTCTAAAATACGAATAGTATTTTTTCTCTGCTAAGGTGGCGTTCCTGGCTAGGTGAGGTCGAGAAGGATCGAAGTTCGACTGGGAAGAGACCGCGCAACGCTGAGACCAGTGGCGCCTTTTGTTGTCGGAGGCCAAGACCCACTTTGGGGTTACCGCGCCGTCTAAGTAAGTATTTTTTCTAAAATACGAATAGTTGTTTTTTCTAAAATACGATTAGTATTTTGGAACATATATTAAATATTCAAACTCAACAATTTAACAAATATGGAACTGTTATCTAAATAGAACCGAGATCACTTATCTGTTACTCGTATGTAACAAAAGCGTAACACACAACTCAACATTTATTAACTACATTTGTTTTATCTGCTCTATGTTTATCTCTCGGCAATCAAAACTTTTTAATGTCATGAACATAGTAAATGTTTAATTTTGGCTACTAGGTAATTTACCTGTTCAGATAAAACAATTTATGTTTATATGTTTTTAAACGTTAACTAGCGCAAATTTAAAGGTTTACTTTTAAGCTTTTAGTACATAAGAATTATCAATTTTCGACAAGAAAATACAATGTTCAAAATCAAATAAATAGTCGATATTTTAGTTGGCACAATCTGCGCCGCGAATCCAAAGCGTAAACTCTCGGAAGAAGGACATTCTATTTGTCCGAAACCGGGTCGGAGTTATCCGACACAATCATAACGTGAGTGTAGCCGTTTATATTTATAATTACTATTCCAAACTTTAATGGCACAATCTATCAGCTAAACGTTTCCAAATGTAAACATTGGCTATGGCATTCTCATATTCATGGCTATATATATTCATTGTAGTTAATTTAAAACACTTTCTGAAAAGTTGTCCGATCCCCTATTGCATATCGTTGTGATGTGATATTATTTAATTAATTTATTTTGTTTGTCTATACATAATAATCAGTCTTTGACAGCTTCTGTGGTGTAGTAGTTTGGCAGGTTGGCTCAAATACCATACAACACCGAGGTAGCTTGTTCGATTCCTTCAACAGGATACATATTTGAGCGCAGGAAAAACGAGCAAGTATTTGTTTCATGTCTGTGTTGTGGGACCATGGTCTGGTTTCCTAAATATAGTAAATCCTAGTTAGAGGCTGGATCTGTGTATACAATAGTTGGAAAAAAGTGAATAGCATTTAGTTGCCATGTTAATTAACCGTTTTTTACAAAGATAGATTGTAAATGTAGCCTAAGAGCTTACAATAAACTCTTGATTCCTAAATGGCCGGTCCAAATGCGAAGTCGTGGGCAACGACTTGTTCATAAATAAACCGTTTTCAGACCTTACAGACAAACATTGACGAATGGCATTGCTATGTAGCCTGCCGGCGGGAGTGACTACTGCCGTCAAGGTAGAAGCCCTTCGACTGCGGAGATTTAGGGGTTCTAATATAGACATCCGAAAATAGATTCTATAGCCTAAATGTTAAAGATTCATCAATAGTAGTTGTAGCCGGGTTAATACCCGGGTTGTTTGTAATTAACTACTGAGCCTAAAAAGCAGCTTGACTGAGTCCATTATCTTAAAGGTACTTTCATCATCATCAGCCCATCACGTTCCCACTGCCGGGACACGGACCTTCTCTCATAGAGAGAGGCTGGGCCATAATCCACCACGCTAGCCCAGTGCGGGTTGGTGGATGTCACATGTCCTTGACTTTTTGTGAAAAATTCTTGGACATGCCGGTTTCCTCACGATGTTTTCCTTCACCGTTTCTAGAGCGAGTGCTATATCCGCACATAACTTAAGAAAGTCAGTGGGGCGGGGCCAGCGGGATTCGAACTCCGGTGCGTCGGATCGAAAGTCGCACGTGCTCCCACTGAGCCACACTCGCTCAGGTACTCACATATTTCGACTAAAATATACCGTTTAGTAACCCGTAAAATGTACTTAGATTCCTTAATCTTTGTTTTTTTTAGTTTTAACGTATCTTTGTGAGTTTTTGTAACTAACTGGCGAGGCAAAAAATATATAAATAAATATTTCGTTTCTTTTTCATTAAATATTTTTCCTGTAGTCCAGAGGAAGGAATCGAAGTAGCCGTAACACAGGGTATCCTAGTACGGCTACTAACAACACTTCTAAGTGTACAATATATATTTCACACGATTTTGTTGATGTCTATATATGAGTGACTTACTTAGAATAAGCTATTATACTTATATTATTTCTGGAAATAAAAATGATTATTATTTATAGTAATAATGTTTAATTTTTTTATTGCTAAAAAAATATATTTTTATTTTGTATTTCTGTTTTCTTTTCGTTATGATTTTTGTGGTCGACAAATAAATGTTTTTTTTTTTGGAACGGAATGACGTGACGAGCTTGTCGTTTGCCTGATGGTAAGCAATACGCCAGCCCATAACAACAACAGCACCACCCAGAATTTTGTTTTGCAAAATCCTGCGCGGCACTGCACTGCGCTCGTCATTTTCTTTCTTTCTTCTTTTAACAGGTCATTCACTTGATGGTAAGCAACACGCCTGTCCTAACAGTTGCAGTACCAGCCAGAACAAACAACCTAAAGATGATTAAACTCCATACCAATGTATAAAATGTTCAATTTCAAATATCGAAACTAGAATGCTCTTATCCTAATTTTAACTCTGAAGCTCATTGGCATCCATTTATAGCTAAGTTGAGTATTAAAGTCCTAATAACAAGACTTGTATAACCTTTTAGTAACCTTATCTGAACCTGCAGCGTAATTCTTGTATTTAAACTTGTCCTGACCTATGACAAGCATTTCAATGTCCCGACCTTATAAAGATGGATCGTTTCACTTTGTGATATTTGGAACTAAATGTTTTTAATGTGGTATCAGTAACTAGTACGTAATAAAGTAAAAAGAAAAGTATATACAGGATGGAATTGAATACGATATTTTTTCCGAAATGTATAGAATACAGAAACAATTAAAAATAAAATAACATTTAACTTAAATTTATATTAGTGTCACAATGGGCGGTCGTATCGTTCAAAGCGATTTCTTCGAGACAACCCAGTAGTAGAGGAATGTCGACAAAAATATATATGGACGGTGTTATTAGGATAATTTTGTAGGTACATAATAAAACTATCTATCTACTGTTATATGTATATGCATATGATGCTTTAGAATAAATCTATAGAGTTAAATTAACTAAATAACTTATTTTATTTTATTTTCATAGGAAAACTACAATAATAGATACAGCTAAGTACAATAATAGATACACTCGTACAAGATATGGTGAAAGACCAATTAAAAGTTTTCACAAATTAATAAATTAAGCAGCAAACTGGTAAGTACCTAATTCACTTTACGCTGCCATCCAAATCACACATTTCATCGAATCCTCCCATCACTTACGCCGGAAGTACCAAACAAACAACTCATAACATAAAATACAACGAAACTTCGCGTTAAAAATGGCGACAATAAAACAACCATTACGTGGTGAATGCCATCTGCGAGGTGACCGTCGGGATTCACCACGTAAATTAATCAAGGGGGACAGCGGACGGTAGGCAACGGTTTGTATCTCCGAACTGTGGTGTTCCTTAATGACGGTGGATGGTGAAAATAGGTGTGCACTTTAGCAGTAAATTATTTCGAATTGTAATATGAAAAACCGGACAACGATCTGGGCCCCAATTCACTATGACAATTTGGCGATTCCTTGCTTCGTCACGTCGATTCCTTCATTAATAAACGACATATCTATGACGCATTCATGTATTCATATATATGACGCGTCACAGAGAATAAAAATTTCGCTGATGTCGTTTATTAATGAAGGAATCGACGTTTCCTCGAAACAAGGAATCACCAAGTTGTCATGGTGAATTAAAGCCAGTATCGTCATAGAAATGTCGTTTATTTATAAAGGAATTGACGTGATTTCGAAGCAAGGAATCGCCAAGTTGTCATAGTGAATTAGGACCCTGGGCCCCAATTCACTCTTTATCTCTGCTACTCTCTGGCTCTGTCCGGCTTTTCGGGGATTTCCAAAAAAATATACCAAGAATATGTTTAAACTAGTTTCCTTCATATTAAACATTAAGTGTCTCAACACATAGGCCACTTTTTATCCCGGAAAACCGCAGAGAAACCGCGAGGCGCAGCTAGCATTCATTTAAAACAAAAGAATAAACTTAATGGAACATACTAGACCTTTCTTTCTAACTTCACACTATATCAAAAAGAACCACTTCACACACACACCCACACAAAGCGGTCGCCGCCCAAATCATTGTACTCACATTATTGCCCAGCTTTGGCTTGCATTAAACTTACTTTGGCCTGTATTCCAGTCAGTTGGCGTCCATTCAAGTCGGTTGGCCTCCATTCAAGTCAGCCACGCCTATTGGCCTCACAACTTCCCTGCCCAATAGTTTAGGGACATCTCGGACTAATGAGACGATGTCTTGCCTTCATTGTCCCGGGATTAACTAGATGTTATGTTTATTTGCATTCGGATCTTGATTTAAGTGAAAGTCTTGCCAATTTGGCAGGGATTTGATTTGCTGTTTGTTTTGTTGGGTTTCTTTTTACTAAATGAATAGGTATTTGGACGATGTATCCTTGTAATCGTAGGTATTAGAGATGCCAGATGATGTGGACCTTAAAAATAGGATAAGCTTCTTAAGTTTTGCTAAGATGTATTATTGTTTATTGTTTATGTTGTATATTGAAAATATATATTAATATTATTTTTGTTTAAACTAACCGCTAAGTTACCGCCGTTGTCCAAGTTGGCAAAGCGTCGGAACGATATACCGAAGACGCTGGTTTAAATCCTGCATAAGCAATTACATTTTTTTTCTTACAAAACGGAATCTACTCTTCAATATTACATCCCCTAAATCATCTGTAATCAATATTATTAGCTAATCCAATAGAATATGATCTCTCAGCTCGAGCCCTCAATTAGGAACAATTAAGTAACATGTAATTACACTAGATAGCGGTAAGTGGCCAGGTATTGTTGCACAGTAATCAATTGCAATTTAATTAGCACTCGGCAGTACGTCGTCATCTGTAATTACAATTAATTTTGATATCTTTGTTGATGGTTTGCCCTTTCCTTGTTGTAGTTTTAATATAATTTACTTAATTATAAGGTTATTTAATGATGTAGCTCTCGTAGCTTAGCTCGCCTAGCTGTTCGTAACAGATATGGTAGGTTCAGCAAAGTTCGCAGCGGTCACCATTTGGATGGGTGACCGTGTGGAATTTTCATCTTAGCGCTACTGTGCTTCGGAGGACACGTTATGCTGTCGGTCATGTTTGTTTTTAGACAAAAATCGTTAGGATATGTCGGAGGTGTTCGGGAGGTCTAAAAACTCCGACACCTGAGTTTCCACACACTCACACGAGAGAAAAAGGAGAAGAATGATTGGATATAACACATTTTAATCAATGCATAGCACTGGTAGAGTCAGTATTCGC
The DNA here is from genome assembly GCA_951640565.1 of Petrophora chlorosata. Classification (NCBI taxonomy): domain Eukaryota; kingdom Metazoa; phylum Arthropoda; class Insecta; order Lepidoptera; family Geometridae; genus Petrophora; species Petrophora chlorosata. Next base: position 2,482,254 of record OX621197.1, on the reverse strand, counting down.
ATTTCTTTTCAGCACTCAGACTTCAATTTGAGTATAGGAAAGAAATGGGTAAACATACTTACCTTTTTTTCAAAGTCATAAGTTACAATTTTTAATATATTTTATTTGTATCATGTGTTAATGACCTTTAAAAGTGCACTTTTGACTTTGACTTTGACTTTGACAATCAGTTTATTGTTAATACAAATCGTGTTGTACAATCAATTTTATTAGCTCTGAATCCCACACTAGGATAGATCTTTTTTTTACCGACTTAAAAAGAGGAGAAAAAGAAAGAGGAGAGGAGAGTTCTCAAATAGATTGTATTTTTTTAATGTTTGTTACCTTAGAACTCTATCAATTACAAACTGATTTGGAAAATTATTCTTGCGTATCGATACTCGACCTTGTACTTCGAAGTTACATCAAAATTGAAGTCGATTACGTTTTGTTATAAAATGTTTTGTTATTAAATCATCATCATTATCATCATCAGCCCATCACGTTCCCACTGCTGGGACACGGGCCTTCTATCATAGAGAGAGACTAGGCCATAATTCACCACGCTGGCCCAGTGCGGGTTGGTTAATGTCACATGTCCTTGACTTTTTGTGAAAAAATTGACATGCCGGTTTCCTCACGATGTTTTCCTTCACCGTTTTAGAGCGAGTGTTAAATCCGCACATAGCTTAAGAAAGTCAGTGGTGCGGGGCCAGCGGGATTCGAACTCGGGTGCGTCGGTACGAAAGTCGCACGAGCTCCTAATGAGCCACAACGATTTTTGTCTGAAAACAAACATGACCGACAGCATGACCGCTCGCTGTTATTGAATGATACTTCATTATCGTCGTAATTTAAGCTAAATTCTGCCCAGTACCGCATACACCATGTAAACCACAACGCATGATTATAAAAAAAACCCGCAAGTAAAGGTTAGTCGAATATAATAATTGCAAGAATATTAGACAAATTAAATATAAGATACCTCGGTATAATCTGACGGTTCAATTATCTTGGCAGGGTTATGTTATGACCCTACCCCAGCCTAATGATCCTATCGTAACCTCGCCCTAGACCTGGCCAGACTAAGTGCTATCCTAACAAATTGGCGATTAAACTTATTGACTAGACAAGCATTTGACCGCTGTCAACTTTGTGATAACATGAGACAGACTTAATTGTATGTCTAGGAGATACCGTTTATTTATTCGTCTAGGTAAAAGTACCACAAAACCTACGGAGTTTTCTTTTCTTTACATAGCAGTTTTTTTATTGCGAAAATGGCATACGTTTGACGACATCTCGCCTGATGGAAAGCGAAGATGCGGCCTAAGGTGGAACACGCTTGCCCATGACACACCTATTCCCTCTTGACTTAAAGAGGCACTACTTGCAGCTTTTTGGGAACAAAGACTAATTGAAAGATTAATTTATTCTTAAAATTAAAAGAGCCGCATAGCCTACAAAAATTTCTTTCTATGGTATATACGGCACTTAGGATGGCAGCAGAGACAACTGGATCTACTGACGTTGGAATTCTAGTTCAGCCTCAGCTCTTCAAATTTACGAAGGAAAATATCGTCGGGTACGTTCATTTATTCTTCTAGATAAAGGTGCCACAGAGGCCTAGGGAATTTTCTTTCCTTTACATATGCGGTACTCACTTAGAATGGCAGCAGAGACGACTGGATTTACTGACGTTGGAATTCAAGTTCAGCCACAGCTCCTCAAATTTATGAAGGAAAAATCATGTGGCAAGTTCAAGAAACTTAAAATTTGAATAAATTGATCAATCATCTATCCATTGTGTCATTTTAGACATATATATTGATTTCTCTTTACTATAATAATTAGGGTACTTATTCTAATTAGGCGATAAAACCGCATATTAAATTGTTGTACTGGTTAATGTGAAATGTACTTGGTTTTAACAGACTTCAAAAAAGTTGAAGGTTCTTTATGTTATGTATGTTTATTTATCTATCAATATAATCTATATATGTTTATGTCCACCAAGCCGCATTAGGCTTACGTGGTGGATCATGGTCCATTTTCTTTGTGGGAAAAACTCCCTATTCTAACAGTATGAAAGTAATGAAATAATAAAACCAAAACATGAAGCAGTCGTAACGGTAGCATCGTGTTCAAAATTGAACCCTAGTCACTCAGCTATAAGTGTCAACTTAATTAATCTCACATGTCTCTAACAGTTTTTACATCCAAGCTTAGACCAAATCGTAGAACTATGTCGTCAGCGGTTCTGTTACGTTGATAAATGGCACGGTTTCTTATACACTTTTATAGTCTCAACCTTCTTGCGAAGTATGTGTACTAAGCACCGAAATAAAAAACGAGTTTTATATTTCAGTGATGGCTTGATCCTAAAAGAAAAATATTAACATAACATAACATAACATTTATTTATTTCTCCCACAAAGGTTTACAGTAGGTATATGGTTAAAAATGTTGAGTGTTAGTAGCACTTTGAAAACCTGTTTTGTGGGAGACTGGTGCCTGATGTAGGTCTAAAAGACCTGTATTACAGGTCACCAGACTCCCAGTCCTTTAAAAAAGAACCTCCTTATTAAAAAAGAACTGTGTACTGAAAACGTCAAAACAATAGAAAATACGTTAATAAGAGTAGTAAAATAAAGTTAACGGGCTTATCGCTTTAGCAATTTCTAATTGAACTGAATAAAATGCAGAAATAATATTTAACGGTGTTGTACTTATACAACGTGTTTATGAAATAACGCAAAACCTGAGACCCCCTAACTGATTTTTTAATGTTGAAAATGTTAATATAAAAATAATTTAATATCGTTAAATATTACAAAAAAATATTAGGGTTTTTGTATTCCTACGAGATTATAAATGTTTTTAATTCGCAAATATCAATTTCACGATCCACGGTTAACTGAAATTTACGAGCGTATTTTATTTCAAAGACAAGGTTAATATTCAAATCAAAGTATATTATTCAAATTTCAATCCCTTTATGTGCCATGAGAAGTTTTAGACAAAGCATCATGAAAATAGAATTATCGAAAAAATTACCTATGGATATAAATAGTGATATTGATTGCACCCCCGATTCTGATAAAACTATTTTCAGGTATTGCATTATTTCATTAACACGTTGTATAAATGTGTATGTGACCAGGTTTCGGACAATTAGGATGTCCTTCTTCCGGGAGTTTACGCTTTGAAATCGCGGCAGACTAAAATGTACTATGACTGATGCGTAATGGGTCTGCGCCGCGATTCCAAAGCGTAAACTCCCGGAAGAAGGACATCCTAATTGCCCGAAACCTGGTCGGAGCTATTCCGACACAATCATAACGTGAGTATAGCCGGTTATATTTATAATGAATATTTCGAGTCACGATAGTTTCCAAACCATGATTATTTAGTTTGTTGATTATTTAATTTATTATTTATATGATAGATGACTGATTGATTTTATTTTATTTTATTTGACCTTGTGGTTTTGACATATCGAATTTGTATTTTGATTGACTTTGTATTGTACTTGTATTTTAATTGGTTTTTAGTTATGTACCTGAAAATAAATGTTTTTAATTATTTTCAAAACCCACTTTCAGTAAAAAAGCAGACTAAACGATGCTGTATCAAAATATACCTAATGTCTGAAACGATTAAACGACACAGCCTTGGTTTCTTCATGTCTTTAAATGGAACAAGTTCGAATTTAAATACGTTCACGAGGCCAAAGCTACCAACATTGATATAGCATCTATAATGCATGATGCAAGCGCCTCCATAGCGTCATACAAAGCCCTGGCTATAAATGACGTAATATCTAATAAATTTGTAATCTATGCATCGAACGACTTTAGTTACGATAGGCTTAAGCTTTCTAGGTCATGTATTGTGCGCGGAATTGCCTGGTTTAAGACCTAAGTCAGGCTTAGGTATTGTTTGGGAAGAATGTTCTATTTACAATGTATCTTGAATATGAATGAATGTCAAATTTAACAGTGTATATATTTAGTATAGATGTATATGTAAGTATGTTGTTTATAATATTATTGTTACATACATATACACACATACCTATCATAACTATTATGTCATTTATGTTAACACCCCGTCTCTCATAGTTTTTTTAAACTTTTTCCATCCAAATGTTGTTTGGAAGAGATCGCTTTGAACGATAAGACCGTCCATCGTAACACTTTAGATTTGAAGTTTTTTATTATTAATTTTATCGTTATGATTGCTGGTGGTGAAACAATAAAGACTTATGTAATCTAATCTAATCTATAGGTATGTAGGTATATATATAGGTATGTAGTATTGTGTTCACCACATATAATACAATACATTGTAAATAATGTTTATTAAGCACAAGCAGGGAAATTGTATAACTCGAACTATGATCTCGAAACATGTTTTGTGATCGGTGATTGTCTGTGAAATTGTCGAACTTTTCTATTCAAAGTCCACGACCCAATCCCTAAACCAATCACGATCGCTAATATGATGAGTTACATGATTCCCCTGCAGAACAAACAACAAAAATTTACATATGAAACTAGCTGCGCACCGTGGTTTCATCGGTATAAAAAAAGCTTGTTCAGTTTTTCCTAAATTCTCCAATTTTCCGGTCAGCTTTTCCAGTTTTTCTTATAATATCCATAAAAACCTAATTTTGACTATAAAATTGCCAAATCGGTCCAGGTGTTCTCAAGTGATGCGCTTATACCAACGAACAGCATTAATTTTCTATTTATATAGATAATTGATTTAATGAACGGCTTTATCGCTAAAAGCAATTTTTTGCCATATAACATCATCAGCACTTGATTTTTTACCTTTTTAGAAGAACAAAGAACGGAGTCACTCCTCCGTGACAGGTAAAGGGCTTCCTGACAAGTTGAACCTGTAGCGATGAAAACACCGCTCAGGGAAGCTTTGTGTACCCGAAATCTAACTTATATAGCAGAGGCTTCCTTTCATTTAATGTTTCTGATATCTATATAACTTTTTTGTTGAAAAATATATTTTTCAAGACATTTAACGAATTCGTAATCGGAATCGCGAGCAGATTAAAATAAGCTCAAACACTAGTAGTTTACAATTATCAGTCAAGGACTTCCATTGCCCACTTTCCTTCTCTGTCTTCAGATCAGCTATCACCATAATATTGCATTGTCATCGGACTTTGACAGGTATGTAAAATTTCAACTTCGTAGGACAAGAAGTGGTTCTGATTCAGCGTGCAAGATTTGATCCAAATAAACATTTCAATTTAAATAAAAGCTTGTATTGACCTATCAAACATTGCAAGTTAAATAAAAGCTTGTAAAAAATAGCACAAGTCGTTAAGAAAAAAGAATTCTACTCTATACTTACTTCATAACAGTTGGCAGTTTATTAAACCCAAGCCCCAGAATTGAAAGCCTTACAAGCCATTCAGACATTTGATTCCTCATTTTATTTCACATTTAATATCTTGTACTACCAGCGTTCTTGTTCACAACATTGTGACGCCTCTAAAGCTGTAACGTTCCGAATTTATTGACGCTATTAACATTCAAATAATAATTCTCGACTTTATAGTCTATAAAAGCATTTTAATATCTGATCGTTTGATAAATTATTCAATTTGCCGCAAGAATTGAACGTGAACGCAGATTATTGCGTTTTGCGATATAGTTGTGAAATCGCAAAACGAGTGTTCGTTCAGCTTAAAGCTTTTGAGCTCTTAATAAATGGGCTCGATCTAGAGCCCAGGGTTTCAATAGAGTCGCTCAAGCGATTTATCGAGCACTAGAATAAGTTTCCAACTGATTTGTTTCATGAGATTCATTTAAATTTATGATTTTTAATATTTATTATAACGCTGCGTGATTTTATTTAATGAAATGGCTTACGGATATTCCAAGCGGAGCGACGAAATAATATAATTAGTGAAAATATTACTGAGGGAGGTTGTAATTTCCTATCGTTTTAAGGTAATGATTTATTGGTTAGTGTTGGTAGTCAGCGATATAAGTAGCTGAACTTGACAATCTTTCAATTGTCAATAACACCGAAAATATACAAATTATATGCATTTTATTGCAATGTTCTTGTTCCCACAGGATATTAACAAACTTTTTAAATGCAATATTCAGAGAAATAACTCAAATATTATAGGTGAGAGAATCAAAAATTCACAAATGTTCAGCATTCTTTTGTCGTTGACCGCACATGATGTGATAAAAGTTGATAGACTTACAATTTTAGGAATAAATATTTTAAAGTATATATTTTAGAGTAGATGTTGTTTTTTTTAACTGACGAGGAGAGCTGGTCGTTCGGCAGATGATAGCAATACGCCAGCCCATAACAATAACAGCACCACCTTAAACTTTGTTTTGCAAAATCCTGCGCGGCACGGCAGTGTGTCACCCTGAGACAATTAGCTGTTAAGTCTCATAATGCGCATAATTATTATTATAAGAAAGGTACATATTTTTCATACCATGAAAGTGCCTTATATTTGTTTCAGACTTGTTTTTAATATGATAAGGCGACATGTAGGACGATGAAGCAAGAATTTCACTTATAAATACGCCCAACGATCACATATATAGATCCTGGCTCTTAACTAGATTCCCTGTATCTAGGGAACCAGGAACTATGGGGACCATGGTCCCACAACACCCAGACGAAACAAATGCTTGCGCTTATGTTATTGTATGTCCCGTCGCGGGTATCAAACCTGCAACCTGTGGTGTATGAAATTTAAGCCAACCTTCCCAATCGCTACACCAGAAAGGCTGTTTGAAATTCATAAGTCTAAAATACACCTGTTCATTGTCATTCATATCTTCACATTAATTGAAGATGCCTAAACGTCAAAGTTTGATAAAGGTCATAACGAATCATCTATTATTACGACGCATGATGGCCTAGCTGATTCAATAAGGTCTAAGCCCACCGTCACCGGTTCTATAAGCAGAAATTAAGAAATAGAGCTAAAAATATTTTTAATGCTACAAATAATCAAAGTGACACAGTGTTGCACTCAATCAGCAGTCCCGGGCATTGTAAGGCCCTAGAACCTTCATCTATGGCCAATCTTTCCAGCATGACGCAATCTGTCTCAATTCTAGATTTTCCTTGTATGGACCATAAGAAGATGTATGGACTTTCGTAACTATCTACACAAAAACTAAGAAAAAGTTAGTAGCAATTGCAATTATAAATGTTACCAGCTGCGCCCTGCGGTTTTAGCCGTGGTTTTCCGGGATAAAAAATAGACTATGTCCTTTGTCAGAACCTAAAAAACCTACATACCAAACTTCATCAAAATCCGTTAAGTAGATCATCATTCCATCCGTCCATTCATCCATATATGCATCCTCACAAACATTTACATGCCAAAAATATTTTAATATATATTATATTAAATATAGTACAATATATTATATAAATATTTTATATTAAATATAATACAGTAACAAAACCATCAGAATTTAAAACTGGTGTACATTTCACTGGTTAAAATACTGATTACTTGTAATATTTACGTATCTAGGCCTCCTATCTACCCGGTGGTTTCAAACCTTATCGATCCCCTGAATTAGTGATAAAACTTTCCAGTTTGATAGCCAGCAAGACACGTCGGCCGTGTTACACGTAACGATTTAATATCGGACAGTTTGGCCCTTCGGGTCTCGGGCTATTTCGGCCCGGCATCCATTCATTAAGAAATAAGTCGGCACGCACGTACGCAACACTTGAGTGGGTCGGTTCTATGGACCTGCTTGATAATCGGGCCTTGTTAAAAATTGAGGGGACGGGACAGGCTTTGACCCAGGGACCATTTGGTATGTTTTGAGAGTAAAAATACTTTTACGATGAACTTTGATACTGTTTAGGTTAGTACCTTTTGACTCGTTGGAGTTGATCAAAATGCGACAAGTTCTGTATATCATCAAATCTTCTTATCATCAGTCTTTTCCTACACAATATAACATCAGACTTATCCTACTTAGGCATTTTTTTTACATGGAACTAAGTACTGAGACGAGCAAGTCATTCGCCTGATGGTAAACGGCACGCCTGCCTGTAATAATTGCAGTGCCATCCAGAACTTATAATACCGTAAAAAGCACTGCGTGCACTGCATGCGTTCATTACCCCGAGACATCAGATATTAAGTCTCATATACCCAGTAATTTTGCTGGCTACAATGCCTCTCAAACTGGAACACAGTAATACTTGCGCGCTACTGCTTAGCGGCAGAATAACTGGCAAAGCGGTGGTACCCACCCAGACGGCCTCTCGCATACGAGAAACATACCACCAGTAAGAACCGCGAACCTTAATTACTATAGCTATTTATACTACCATTACCATAGCACGTTATCAGGTACTTTCCAGTGCATGCTTTCTCTCCACTACCTACTCAGACGGCCTCCTGCATACGAGAGACCTACCACGAGTGAGCATAATTATGTAAGCATTTTACTGTCATTTTAAAAGCTCATTAAGCTCAATAGGTTATGAATACATGATATCAGTTATAGCTAAATTAATTATGTACAAATATGATGGCACCTGTAACATTAATTCCTGGCGATTTTCATCAACCCAGTTTATTGATGCAATACAGATTTCAATAGCAATATCCTAAACGGGACAATTTACGGTCCCTTTAATGATAAATTTGTTGGAGTGTGAACCCGCTTGCGGTGGCAATAATGCTCCGTTCAGGACCGCCCTAAGGTATATAGAGGGGTAGTATTGGAACTACCCTCTCGTTGGATGATGATGCATAATTATTTGGAAGGTTTAATTGTGATTATGTTATGTACATTCTGAGCTATTCGCGCGTCTTCAAGCATCCTTGAGATACCTCTTGGAATGTATTGTTTTCCAATTGCCCGCCTAATTTCATGGGTGTCTTCAAGCTCTCGTAAGGAAACAAAAGCGAGTGTGGCTCACTGCGATCACGTGCGACTCTCGATCTGTGATCCTGTGTTTAAATCCTGCTGGCACCACTGATTTTCTTAAGTTATATGCGGATTTAACACTCGCTTTTAAAACGGTGAATGAAAACATCGTGAAACCGGCATGTCCAAGAATTAAACACAAAAATTCAAGGACATGTGACATCCACCAACCCGCACTGGGCCAGCGTGGCGGATTATGGCTTATACTCCCTGTATGAAAGTAGACCCGTGTCCCAGCAGTGGGAACACAAAACTTAAAACAATATAACTATAATGGTTGTAGTCATCATGCTCATATTAGCATTAAGGTATTGAAGCACTTATCTATGTATAACAATCATTTACGTCTAATTAAGTTATGTTTTAATTATGGTAATCAATAATTTGCCTTATTTGTATAGCATGTACATGTATTTCTGATGCTATTTTTGTAACGCTGTTGACTGCCTCAATAAATAAATAAATAAATAAAACATGAAGATTTGATAATGAAGGAAACAAGGTCTAGGGAAAATTATCGAATTCCTTTTACAAGAATTGGCCGGATATTGCAGTAAATCCATGCCGTCCATGTGTTTTTGCTTATTTCTTCTCCCTGTGCGGTTATCTGGAAGAGATCGCTTTGAGCGTAAGACTGCAACTTGTAGCACTTTTAAGTACCTAAATCTAAGTATTTCAATGTATAGTATATCAATGTATCTAATCCAGACAAACGCTGGAAGTTGGAGAGATCTCTGGCTGCAGCAGTATAAAATGATCAGTAGCTCCCAAAAGATCCCACTTAATATTCGTTGCATCAAAACCCAGATAATTATATTTTGAACTTGCAACGAATCCCACTTAAATTTTATTTAAATAAAGAATCTAAATGTGCTATTTTTTAATGTTTTTGTTGTTGAAAATAATTGAGTTGGTTTTTTAAGTAATTTATTTGAAAATTGTTTCTGTCTGAATTATTAGATTTTGAACATATAAACTTATCGATAAGTATCGATTTTCTGCTCGATTGGATAATTTACGATCCCTGTAATGACAAAGTTGTTGAAGTGAAAACCCACAAGTAATAATACCCTCTTCCGGGTTGCCCGGCGATTGTTTTCAACTTGGTATCGCATATCTTTTGGTGATTAACTTTATTGGGGCATTGAAATCTTTATAATAAAAGTTAAAGGAAAAGTTTTGATCACAGAAGTTTTATTCAAACTGATAAAGTGGTCTTCTAGATCAGATACCACTGTGTTGTAATTGTTGTAACTGGCTTCTATTTTTGTCATTCCTTTGCTCATATCATTAAACTGTCAAGGTGAAAGTTTGTTTGGTTAGAAGGCACGTTCACCATTTAGGTACGGATATCGCATGACATGTGTATGAGACGTCTTCTTATCTCATGGTAAAAAAGTTTTTTTTTATGGTACTGAGTGATGAGCCGACAAGGTCGTTCAACAAGTGGTAACGCCACACCTGCCTATAACAATTACAGTGCCGCTCAGAAAATTGAAAACCATAATAATTAATTTTTAGAAAAACAAAAACCGACTTCAAAGTATCTTCGAAGTCCAAGGTCACATATCGATGAAATTTATATGGGACCACTTCGTAGCTATACTGAACCTAACGCAAAAAGAATTTTCCAAATATGTTCATACATGACGGAGTTCTGAGGTAACAAACATAAAACAAAATTAATAAAATACAATCGAACAGAGAACCTCCTCCTTTTAGGAAGTCGGTTAAAAAGCACTGCATAGCACTGCATTGCGCTCATCACATCAGATATTAAGTCTCATATGCCCAGTAATTTCACTGGCTAGAATGTCCTTCAAACCGGAACACAGAAATTCTTGCGCACTACTGCTTGGCGGCAGAATAACTGGCAAAGTGGTGGTACCCACCCAGACGGCCCGAATACCAGAGGCCTACCACAAGTAAAATATAGGGGAATAAGACAATAATCTCTTTCATCAATTCGTGAACTGTCAAAAAGCAGGTCCTCGCAATTGTTCTAATCCTATTTTACATCACACGTTCATAAGAGCCAGTTAATCTGAAATAGCTATCTAGATCCCAACTATATAAATAGCATTTTCCGTAAGAGAAGTTAAGTTTCCCGACCACGAAGGTACAGAAAAAGCGAAGACAATGATGGCGAGTTGCAAAACTATTTTCCTCGTAAGCATCGTGCCGTGAGTTGCACGAATAACTCAGACATTAGCCGATTAAGAAAACTGTGTCGTCCCGAGGGGTTAGTGAAGAAATACTGGTGGTTTAGTCTTGATGTGTATTTATGTCAACAGATAACATCTTACTTGTTTGTACTTTAGCACAGAACAGTTAGATATCATTTTCTACCAGTCACCCAGGGTGCAAGAAATAAAAAAAATTGAAATTCAAGAAAGGAGCAGCGGACGGCCTCAGTAGAAGCTAGCGGGCGGCCTCAGCAGCCAACCAGCAGACGGCCTCCGTAGCAAGCCAGCAGACGGCCTCAGTAGCAAGCCGGCAGACGGCCTCAGTAGCAAGCCGGCAGACGGCCTCAGTAGCAAGCCGGCAGACGGCCTCAGTAGCAAGCCGGCAGACGGCCTCAGTAGCAAGCCGGCAGACCTAAACTTATATTTTTTGTTTAGGTTTTTTTTATCAAAATGTGCTAAATCACTTTAGGTAAATTATATGGGATCACCTCTGACCTACCAAACAAAAAAAAACATCAAAATCAATTCATAATTAGCGGATTAATCGCGTAATAAACATACAAAAAAATACCTATACCGTCGAAATGAGAACCTCCCCCTTTTTTGAAGTCGGTGAAAATTGGTAGCGGTGCACTAAATTGCGTGATGGGAAATTTTAAATATTCTTAATCATTGCCTAAAAAAAGTTACATATAGTATGTAAAAGTATATACTATTATTACTACATAAACTTAATGTACATGGTGAATTTTACGCATCTTGTGTTGTTCTGGTTCTTGTACAAAAAAAAAGCATAAAACTTATTAATTTGTCTCGTTGATTTAGTATAATGTGACATCATCCTTCCCATCTACATGGAACCAACAACAGAGCTGGTGCGGCTTGTGAAGCGGCTGAAAAAGCTAAAGCATACAAATACAGGGGTCTAGGCTCCGAATGTGATTTTGTCCCATTCGGTGTCGAGACCCTTGGTCCGTGGGGTCTTAGCGCTATAAAGCTTTTTAAAGAAACAGCAAAAAGGTTAGTTGACATCACAGGAGATCGAAGAGCTGGCAGCTACCTCGGACAAAGAATTAGTCTAGCTATTCAAAGGGGGAACGCTGCCAGTATCTTCGGAACCTTCCCTAAAGGGGCTCCTTTTAATAATATATTTTAGTATTATATTTTTTAAGGTTTTTAGTTTAAGTTTCATGTACTATAATATGCTATATAATGTATTATTAATTATACTTGTATTGTCATGGAATAAATTCAATATCTGTACAATGTGAACAAAAAAAAGTAGATTAAAATAACTGTATCCATTGCAATTATAAGGGCATATTTGTATTGAAATACGAACTGCTAAATAACTATGTTCAAAATAATAATAATGAAGAGACACTTCGTGGAGAAATGTGCCCTACCTAGAGCATTGATGCTTCCATGAAATTGACAATGTATAAAAAAACATTTTTACTTCATTATCGAAACTTTTTCAATCAAATAAGTCTAAGACAATATCCCGTCCCATTTCCTTGCCTCGCATGCCGTGAGAGCCTCCCATCACGTCGAATTCCCACCTATTATTTATTAACGGGTCATAAGTGCTAAAATGTGTACAATTCATAAGTCCACTGGAACGTGTGCTGCCAGCTCCAATAAATAATTCAAGACATATGGGTGCGCTCGGCAAGACGGCCAGTCGGGTCGTGGAGGGCAGTCGAACTCAGGATGTGAAGAAATAAAATCAATTTCTTATCGATTTAGCTGGGGCATAGATTCAATATGTCTTTGTTAATTAAAAACATATCAAAAATTCAGCGTGCTTATTTTTTTAGATAGTAATTTTACTATGACGGCGGGCTTTGGTGTATATGTTACGGCTAAAAGACGAAGTGCGGCTACACCTAGTTTTAGCCGGCTACAACTAGGTGCAGTCGGCCACATGCGGTTAAACTTAGATCTATCCAACTTATCTTCGATTAGAACTAGGTTTAGCCTTCATCATAGCGGCTAGAACTAGGTGCACCAATCAAACGTATAAGGGGCAGCCCTCGGTAGGTTAGGGTGAGGCGGGGGTGGCCCTTGGGCCACCCCAACGCCGCGAACATTTATATTAGATATAATATAATGTAGATTATCATCTATCACTTCGATAGATTATAATCTACCGAAAAATAAAGCCACGGTTCACAATCTTTCGACAGTTTACAATCTCGCATATTGGATAGATCTAAGTTTAACCGCATGTGGCCGGCTGCACCTAGTTGTAGCCGGCTAAAACTAGGTATAGCCGCACTTCGGCTTTTAGCCGTAACATATACTATATGTTTTAAATTAACTTTCAATGTAAAGAAACTGTGACGAGGACAAACCCTTTGACTTTAAAAAAAAGTATAGCAATTTTTTTTTATAGTACTGAGTGATAAGGCGAGCAGGTCGTTCGTCTGATGGTAAGCGCCACGCCTGCCCATGACAATTGCAGTGCCACCTAGAACTTTTAAAACCTTAAAAAGCACTGCATAGCACTGCATTGCGCTCATCAACCCGAGACATCAGCTATTAAGTCTCATATGCCCAGTAATTTCGCTAGCTACAATGCCCTTCAAACCGTGTGTTTATTTATCCGTTCTTACATCCCTGGAACCTCGTAAGCACTCGAGTCAATACCCCCCTTTAGTTCAACGTGTTTTAGAGGAGAAGGCTAAATCTTGTTTCGTCCGAGTTTTCAGTCGATACAAAATGTAATTGTAGGTTATTTGAGACAGGTGCGGAATAACGGCGGGGTGAAATATGTTTGAGGGCTGGAAAGGGTAGTTTCTTCGAGTTTTGAATATGATTCTGATAAAATGAGTGTTTTAAAGTAATTTATGCCCACTTAAGTGAATTGATTGAGGTCGATTCCCGCTACAGGATAAATCTATATACTAAAATCTTCTGAAAGAAAATTTGAATTTGCAAAATACTAAAAAGATTATGAAAATGACAAAAGTTTTGGCAATGCTAACGATAACAATGTTTTGCTTGGTGAAATCAAAATTCAATATTATTATAGTTTTAAAACAGCTGAAGTACATTTATTGTTCAAATATTAGAATAAAGATTCCTGTGTTCCGGTTTGTAGCCAGTAAAATAATTGGGCATATGAGACTTAATAGCTGATGTCTCGCGGTGATAAGCGCAGTGCAGTGCTATGCAATGTTTTTTTATGGTACCTATTAAAAGTTTTGGATGGTACTGCAATTGTTATGGGCGGGCGTGGCACTTATCGTCAAGCGAACGACTTGCTCATCTCATCACTAAATTACACAAAAAAAAAACATAACTAGATATAGAAACAAGAGTCTTAAAGATTCAATGCAAGGCCTACCCCGACAAGTCAGCAAAATTCCTAACAAGGGCTAATGATTTCCAGCTCACCCCACTTCCAACTTGACATATCCAAAATAACCCTTCCACACTTATACGTGGAATGTTATACAACTGTCCGCAGCAGTCAAACCGCATAAATAAAACTTTTAGGCTTATGGTCCCGAAACGGCAAACTAAAAAGCTTTAAGGGCGCTGAAACGGCGAAATTGAATTGGGGCAGGCCCTTGCCAAGCTATTTGTGAGGTAACAAGGGCAGGGCTCCGGATGCGATTATAATTGGGATGTAATATGTGGACAGGATCACAAGATTCGGGATGCTTACGTTTTTACGGGTCAGTACATTTGTCCTTTCGGATGTTCGCAGGTATGTGTATGACCTATTTTGTCTGGATGGTTGTTAGAATTTTGAAATCTTGGTATATTAACGCAAGCTCTTCAAAGATCTTATAGCTTTATAGACTTTATGCTGTCCCGCACTGAGGCAGCGTGATGAGTTATGCCCCATTAAATTATGAAACATCCGGGTCATATGAGTATTTTTTCACCGGCTAGGTGGAGCGACGACCTGCTAAAAGCGGCCGGAGGAAACCGGATGAGAAGAACCGAAGACCGGGCTCGGTGGCGTTCTTTGGGAGAGGTCTATGTCCAGCAGTGGACGAATGATAAAGTACAGGCTAATGATGATAAAGTATTTTATTGCTTAGATAAAAAAAAAACAAAATTCAAAATGAAAAATAGCTGTGAATCTCCAACCCCTAAAAAAAGCATAATTCAGTCACCCTATAACAAAATTCAGCCGTACACATTTCGTCTGCACTACACTAGCTCCCCACTGCATCTAAACAGCCACCACATTCGCAAGTCTGCGGCAATACGGCAAACTTTTATATTTCGAATTCGACTTCTGTTTCGACTGGTTATTCCGATGGCCAGCCCAAGTTTCTCGGCGTCAACGTTCGGTGTCACTTTTCCTTCTGAAGTAACTTTAAAATATTTACGACAGAAAGTTTTCCCCGACAAGAAAAATTCCTCCCGGTCGTTGGGAATTTATAGTTCGACGATGGAGTGTCAAAGTTCCGTATTAGAGATAGATTATCTTACTTTTGTCATTTACGGATTTATCTTTGTTTGGCCGTTGCGATGATGTGGGTTTATTTGGTGGCAACTTTGCTTTTAAAGAAAGGAGTGTGGTTCTTAGGTGCAAGTTTGTTTTCTTTAGCTTTGGAAAGTTGGTTTAGTGTGTTTTTCAAGTGGTTTTGATGGAAACTAGCCAAAGACATTTTTTTTAAACTTGCCACTTTGATAATAGTGGTATTTATTTTAACCGAATTCAAAAAGGAGGAGTTTCCCAATTCGATTTTTTTTTATACTGCCTTTTGGCGTGACAAACTTGATGCCTTTAACAGAGATTGGCAATGTACAGCACAAGTTCGAGAGCAGCGGAAAAGTTGAGGAGTGGCTGAACTGTCCCACTGCTGGACCTTTGTTCAGCATTGGGACAGTTCAGGCTAGACACAACGCAACATAAACTGTCTTTCGAAGTTAAAGCACAGCATGTCAAAGCCTGAATCTCACATAAATGTATGTCGATTTCGGAGTCAGTCGCTGACTTCGTGTAAATTGGCCTTTATATTCATTCGTTGCATTGATTCCTTTGAAATTTAACTTTTTTGGTACTTAGAATAATGTTTGAAATTATACATTTTTAATTTTAATTAAATACTCTCAAAACAACTATAATTAAAACTAGTTTTGCCCGTGACTTCGCGTGGACCACAGAAAAAAGGTTTTTGCCATGAATTTTTACCATTTTTCGGAATAAAATGTAAACCACAAAAGTTTCATGCAGATGATGAATTTATTTTTAGCTGCTACCGGAGTGGGTCAAGTCATTTAAAATAATATCAGAATTGGTTACTTATTTTATGTTGAGAAAGAAGAAAACATACTATTTGGTGTACACTTCAGATAATGACGTAACGGCATGTTTTACTATCAAAAGCCGCGTCTAGCGGTGTCGGCGCTGACGGCGGACACTGATAAATTGGCTGAACGTTTCGCCTGAAGTAATAAGCTGAAAACGGTGTTGTTGACCACTTTGGATTGTTTACATCTTCGGGTATTTGTCTATAGGCTATTGTATGGTCAATGATTCATTTGTTTTCGTCTGCAACTCTTTTCTGTGTTACTGGTGACAGTCTGATATATTTTATTTATAAGATCTTGGAAATTAAAAAATATATAATAATATAATATATTAATATACGCTTGATTTTTTTACTATCATAAGTCGCAAATGATAATTTATTTATAATTTCATCTGAAAAAAATCTACAAAAATATTTATTACTAGCTGCGCTATGTATATATATAGATTGATACATGTTATATTTGGATCTTTTGGGTAATAAAAGCCTATTTTATTTTATGTGTCCCTCGACGTTTCAATCAAGTGGCTATGACCGTGAACTCGAGAAGACTGGAGAAGAATGGAGAAGAACTATAGCGTCTGTTTCAAATAAATTCATATATAATAGTTACATCTCCCTTGTGACTAGAGCTGATGTAACTCGGTCGAAACGACGACGTTAGCGAATCCATTTTAAGATTAGATAAGGTCACGTATTTCATTATAAATATTAATTCCCGAAGCGAGTCTGAGAAAACCTCTCTTGACTTGTTCCAAAATACGAGTAATGTGTTGAACATGCAATTTTGCAATTAGCCTTATTTGTGTCGTACGTATATATATATACGACTGTAAACAACATTTATACGACCCTTAATAAACTTCTTTAAAATTCTAATTTTAACGTTGACGTAAACCGAGCAGTGAGTGCACGCATCCGCCAATCATAGTATATAACCATTATAGTCATCAGAACATAATGGATTAGAATTATTTTTTATGACATTTATTATTAGGAAAATTTTTCAATTTCTTATTTATTCAAATTAAGTCCTTCTGGGAGTTATGAAATCAAGCTTCGCACGTAACCGTTAGTCTTGCCCTTTTTGTATCAATTATGAATAACACTCACGAAACTTTTTAAAATCCAATAGTACCTACGTAGACTTGTTCGACTCATTTCTCGAAATTAAAGAACCTTTACGTGGAGTAGCTATGTTCAAAAATAACTTTCATAGCCCAATTATAATGGCTTAAATTAAATTTAAAGCCCTAAAACTTGAATGAATGATAAAGGTGGCCAGAATCTCGCTCGGCAACAGCTGAAGCATAGCAATGGCGGTGGCGTTATGTTTGTTTGAGTGGACGGAACGCCGATGTCAAGCCGTTAAGACGGCCGATCGGCATAGCATGATGTAAATGTGTGCGTGTGGCTTGTGTAAGAACGAGCGGACCAGCATAGCTTTAGTGCTTCAATTTTGAATATGGCGACGCGGCGGCCGCTTTTTTTATTCGTTCAAGCCCCAAAAGTTATCTTTAAATTGTTTAGCGCTGAAGCTGATTTTAAATCAATTATAAGTTTTTTTATGGAGCTGAGTAATGACATCTCATTACTCAGCTCCACCTCAGCTCAGATGAGCAAAGCGTTTACCTGATGGTAAGTGCCATGCCTACCCATTAAAATAGCAGTTCCACCCAGAACTCCTAATACCATAATTCTGTAGCACTGCTTTGCGCTCATCACCCTGAGACATTAAGTCTCACATGCCCAGTAATTTCACTGGGTACAATGCCCTTCAAAACGAAACAGTAAAATTATGCTCACGAACTCTTGCTTGGCAGAATAACTGTTAAACAAACTTAGCTTAACTGCTTCAAGAACGATAATATACAATTTAAAATGTCGTCTAAACCTTTGAATGCGCCACTTCATAGCAAAACGTGGGCAAAGTAATAAATGGAGTAGACACGCGATAAATATCTATTATTATTTTGTCATTAGTTATGGGACACCTTGTAGAGCTATGACTTATTCAAGGAGGTTGAAAGAGCTATTTTGTAGGATTAACTAAATTTGTCAGCCTCTAAAGTGAAGTGGTTGGGCAAGGTGGCTCAAATCTCATACACCACTTAGGGTGCAGGTTCGTTTCCCGCGACAGGACAAATGTTTGTGCACAGAAAGCAAGCATTTATCATCAATTCGATTCAATACAATTGTTTAGTGCATTCCTTAATGTAGGTTGATATAATTGTATAATGTTCATTAAGGACCCTGTCGGGCACGCTTTAAGGATCTATGTATGTGATTGTTAAGCGTATTTATTATATTTTACCATTACCTACATAATATAGAAAGAGATTAGTTATGCTCACTTAGTTAGGTTTCACCTGCGTAGAATTTGGTTGCTCCTTAGGGAACTGATCATTTTCCTGGTTAAAAGTATCACCATCATTAGCCCATCACGTTCCCACTGCCTGAGACTCGGGCCTTCTCTCATAGAGAGAGTATGGCCCATAATGTACCACGCTGATTCAGTGCGGGTTGGTGGATGTCACATGTCCTTTTGTGATAAATCCTTGGATATGACAACTTCCTCATGATGTTTTTCTCCACCGTTTTTAGAGCGAGTGTTAAATCCGCACATAACTTAAGAAAGTCATTGGTGCGGGGCCAGCGGGATTCGAACTCGGGCGCGTCGGATCGAGACTCGCACGTTCTCCCACTGACTCTGAGTGAGCCACACTCACCTAGATTGTGGCTCAGTTAAAAGTATCCTATGTGTTATTTCAGCGTGTAAGTTATCTCCATTCCAAATTGTATCCAAATCTGTTAAGCCAATATTCATAATATTCATGGCCGCCACGGCCTGAAGAACTAACAGAGCTAACAAACTCACTTACATCATTCACACTTTTATAACTTGTGTAAGCCCTTAGTATATCTATTATAACTTCTATCACCGCCGTCCGTTTATGTTTCGTTATTCCTCTCCATCCAAATGTTGTCTGTAAGAGATCGCTTTGAGCGATAAGACCGCTCATTGTTACACCATTGTAAACATTTAACTTGTACTTAATTTTTATTTTTAAGGTGAATAACAAAGTGTTTATTCATCTATCTTATATACAATGGATAGATAGATAGATGGATGGATGGATGATTAAGACGCAATTCACATTGATTGAGTGCTAACAACGAGGACCTTGTTCTATACAAAGGAAGCTAGAATATTATGTTTGATTACAATATTATTTAATCAAACCTAATGAACTTTGTAGGTTGATTATTATATCGAGTCTGTGGTTTATTGGTTTCTCAATAAATTCTATTAAAGAAAGAACTAATACAATTATTTGTATTATTTACTTTTTGACTAGTTTTTTCCCGCGACTTTGTCCGCGTCTATGACAGGGAAAACTAATATTTCCTTTTTTCAGAGACCAACTTAGCATGACCTCCCCGGTGTATAAGAGCTCATACGATGGAGAGTTCAAGCTGTATATTCGTAGTCACCCGACCGATTTTGATGTAACACACCCTATTTTTTATATTATTTTTCACGGAATTGAGTGATGAGATGAGCAAGTCGTTCGCCTGACGGTAAGCGCCATGCCTACCCATAACAATTGCAGTGCCACCCAGAACTTTAAATACCATAAAGAGAACTGCGTAGCACTGCACTGCGCTCATAGCCCCGAGACATCAGATATTAAGTCTCATATGCCCAGTAATTTCGCTAGCTGCAATGCCTTTCAAACCGGGACAGAGTAATGCTTGCTTGTAAAACGAGAACTGTCTCTGGTAGTCCGCCAACATAATAACTTAATGAAATTTTAATGAAAAGTGATCATTATATGTAATACCTGAAACCACAGCTGAAATTAAACAAAACCACTGAACAAAATGATTGATCATAACAATTTATTTATGGTCCAATAAATAGGTTCAAAGTGAATTTTGATGGATGCCCGCATTCATTTTTAATGAGACGAGTGGGTATCTACTCGCATGCCATGGTGCGTTAAGTTGTCATGGTTTTACTTATGCTTGAATTATGTGGCCTCAATAGGAAATGTAAATAAAATACAATGAGTATTTTGTGGAAAAGTTGGCATAAAACATCCGGCATTTTGTTTGATATATAGTACTTTTCAGGCGTCCGTACCTCAAAATAAAACATAACCCTTTTAGGATCACTTTGTTGTCCGTCTGTCTGTCTGTCTGCCCGTCTGTCTGTCAAGACCCTTTATCTCGGCAGCGTGGAGGTATCGAGTTGAAATTAAAACCATATACTCCGGTCTACAATCCCTTGAAGCTGTGCAAAAATCAAACTTTTAAGTTATCATAGAAAAAGATACAGCCGTTAACGCCGCAAAAAACGTAGGTATATTTCGATACTCTCAAGGAAATCAAAATTTATAGGTTACTTTCCGTTGAACTATGAAATTTGGAAAATAACATCGTGTTATACTACAAGTACAAGAAAAAATCTGAAACTTTACATTTGTAATTAAATCATAAAAAATATAGTCTTAGTAAAAACTGCGAGACTCGATTCCTGAATTATTTATAATAATGTAGGAAAAAAAATGTACAGAACTTTCAGTGGGCGTGTGCGACTCGCACTTGTCCGGTTATTGTTATTTTTTTCTGCAGTTTCGATTTTTTGGGCGTTTGTAACACAGTATCCAGACACTGGGTTTGCAAAAATTTCCTAAAGAGCATAACTTGACTAGGTACGAGTATAAAAATGTTATTTGAAGAATTATTCGTATATAAGAAGAATAATAAAATAGTACAAGTAGGACGAAGTAGTAGATATATAATGAACATGAATATCCCCCAGAAGAACTGACATTATTAATGCATGGAATTTTTTATTTCAATTTTTTATAGGCAAGCATTTATTACCAAAAATAATTCTACAGACTACGTACTAAAACTTACTCAACTACTTACAAGGAGAAGCATTTTGATAATATATACATGTATAGATAATATAAGAAATAATATATGTATAGATAGTCCTAATGCTCCAGCCCACTACTAGTTGGCACCGCAGCCAAGATGCTGGCAGTATTCCCTCATTGTATTGCAATACTAAAGAAAATATTTTTTATAAAAAAAATTGCCGTTCTTTAATTCGGCAACCTAATTTACTTAAAACTTCTAAAAACGTAGTGACTTTGTGCAAATGAGAAGATATCGTGAATAATAAATAAATTTTAGAATTAAAAACAAAAGCTGACTTTAAGACAACTTATATTTTTTGAGCTTCTTGATTTTTTCAAAAAGTGCTGTCAATTTCGATAAAATTTATATGGGATCTCCTTTGAAATATGACATAACAAACAAACAAAAACATCAAAAGTTGTTCGGCGGAGTACCATACTAACAAACATACAAAAAAATAAAGACATACAGTCGAATTGAGAACCTCCTCCTTTTTGAAGTCGGTTCAAAATTTAGAATTTTCAAAATTATTTGTTATGTTGTGGTCGAAAACGTTGCAATAATTAGAAGGATATCGAAAATAAAATAGATTTATTTTTAAATTTCTATATTTCACACGACGGAAGGCGGGCGATTTTGATAAAAACCAGTAAACTCTCTCACCCGGCAGAGAGTGAACACGTTTGCAACCTAATATGTATTCCTTGCCAAATTACACTAAGCGCTGCTCATAGAGATGAGAGCCTTCAATAAATCCCACTCGCCTTTGTACGGCTCGCTTGAAACGCGGAAGCGTGGAGTGTTTGACGCTGTAAATTATGAAAGGCTTTGAATATATTTTTGATTTTGATCTTTTTGGTTTTCTTTTACTTCTTAACCCCCGACGCAAAAAAGACGGGTGTTATAAGTTTAACCACTATGTGTGTCTGTCTGTGGCACCGTAGCTCTTAAACGGGAGAACAGATCTGGATGCGGATTTTTATTTGAAATCAGGTTTTCTAGCTAAGGTTCTTAGACATGTATAATTAAAATCAGTTCAGCCGTTTTTTACTTTTTTTATAGTTTTTTTGTGTCGGAGTGTTTTTTAATTTAGTTTTCTTTAAAAAATCTCAAAATTCAAAAATTCAAAATTCAAAATTCATTTATTTGCATAAACATAGGTAGAAACATAATTGTATTATAGGTTTTAATTAATATAATAGATCTCTATGTTATTACCGTCAGGTGCGCAAATTTTTATAACAGTATGTAGATAATAAATTAAATATGAATGTAACATTCATAACTTATTTTTATTTAACAAATAGCAATATTTATGAGAATTAATTAATTTAAAATATCAATAATAGTTAGATACATACATGTCAACATCAAATTAAATTTCCGTAGTCAATAATGAGCATAAAACTAGTCATGTCAGGTAAGCGATTACAATTAATTATCATTTAGAAATTCTTTAATGGAATAAAATGCCTTGTCGATTAAATAAGATTTAAGTTTATTTTTATAGATATGAAAAGATTCAATTTCTTTTATTTTTTCTGGTATTTTATTATAAATTTTTATTCTCGACAGTTTAGTTTGAATTCGCTTGGTTAATATACCTAAGCCAATACAATAAAGTAAATAATTCAAAATACGTTTTGAAAAATATTAATTGCACTTACTGCTAATTGTAAAGTTACAATATATAGCAAAATTAGCGGCGCCTCGCGATATTTAAGTATTCGATATGATTGTTTATTATCTAAGTCTTGCTTTTAAATAAATGCCCTTTACTACCTAAATGTAATAACGTCATTATGTTCATTTCATATGGGCTGTTAAATACTTATATTGAAACAGAATATGACTATAATTGGAAACATTCCACTCCTGGCATTTTCAAATAGTCTGCAAATTGAATTCCCACTAAATAGCAATTGAAAATAATTCGGTCTGAATGTATTTCCCGAATACTAACGGCAACCGCTTTAATGCTACTGGTTATCAAGAATGCCAGTGGCAACCATGAATGCCACTGGCAACCATGAATGCTACCGGTAACCACAAATGTCGTCAACAAATTGTAACCATTTTGAAAGTATTGAGCGCCGCACTTCATAATTCAAGTGATGGCGTTGCATGTAAACAAGTCGTAGGGATGGGACTTTATCGATATTGTTAATTAAACTCGGTGGTTTCTGAGTAACTGTTTTAATTTTATTTGGGGAATACCATTATGAGTGACTATGCAGCTACGGCATTTAGAAAATGTAATGTATTTTTGAATATGAAAAGTGGAAGTTAATATAAATACCTATTTAAATACGTATGTCCTAGATAAATATATAATTTAATCATCTTTAAATTATTTCAGTATTTAATTGTATGTACTCTACCAGTTATTGATCTGTGAAGCTCTAGATATATCATAGAACTATTAGAATTCTAGAATATATCCCAATTACATGTGTGTGTGCGTGTGCTATATGATTGTATAAACGGCTCATGCTACGAATATATTCCGTTTTGTGTGATAATAAATAAATAAATAAAGATAGTCAAACTTTAACATTGCTTGAGGCACAACCTTGATGCTTATGTTAATTTTAGTTGTCTTTTTTTATATCTCAATAATTTTAGTAATAATAGAAATCGAAGATGTTTAGGATATTATTAAAAATAACTTAAATTATTATTAATAATGTGTCAAAACCACGTTAATTTTCATAGTAAAAATGTTGAGGATAGTAACATTTATTTTAAACAAGTTCTGTAAAATTACTTCCTACATTAAATATACCCTGCGTCATCTTTATCATTTCCATTTGTCATCGACTAAATTTACTCCATCACTAGCAAAAGAATTTCGTTCGCGTGCTCCGAATATTTACAACAGTTGAACGACAACAACAATTACAACAAATTGTTGTACAACATTCTGTAATGAAATTAACAAAACGTGTTAGGGAAATTAAATAATGAGAGATAAGGATCGTGTTTTTGTGTTATTTGTTATGAATGTGACAGGAGTTACCATAATTTTAAAGTCTTTTCTAATTTATATTATAAATGCTAAAAGTTTGTGATAATGGTTTGATGGATGTTTATTACTCAATCACGCAAAAACTACTGAACGGATTTTGATGAAATTTGGTATGAGTTTGGTATAAGAGATTGGTATTTATTAATGCTGAAAGTTTGTGATGATTGATGGATGGATGTTTGTTACTCAATCATGCAAAAACTACTGAACGGATTTTGATGAAATTTGTTATGAGGTTTGGTATCAGAGATTGGTATTTGGCTGGAAAACGACATAGGCTACTTTTATACCTAGAAAACCGCGGGCGAAACGGGAAGCAAGTAGTTGTTTATATATAGTACGAGTTTTATACCTATAGTACTAGAGCATCAGATTGCATCAAATTATTCATCGCACTCTCTATATATACCTAACTATAGCTACTTCCTATCCTACTTCTTACTAATATTATAAATGCAAAAGTTTGTGAGGATGGATGGATGTTTGTTACTCAATGACGCACAAAATATTAAACGGTCGTTGCGTATGGATTTTGAGTATGCCGATACTTTACGTCCTGGAAAAGGACATAGAATTCCATTAGTTCCTTCCATCCAAAGGTTGACTGGAAGAGATCGCTTTTAGCGATAAGTCCGCCCGTTGTACTATAGTTTTAAAGAGTCTATCGTGTACCTTGTTAATTTCTTGTTTGGTGCACAATAAAGCATTAATTATTATTATTATTATAGTATAATTTTTATCGCGGAAAACCGCGGGTGAAACGGCTGGGAGCAACTAGTTGACTCGTATATACCACTAGTACGAGAACAACTGATTGCATCAGGTTATTCATCGCTCTCTGTATATAACTATAGCTACTGTAATATATCAAACCAGAGTGGCAACTAAACTGTACCGTGTCCATTACAACCGCACAAACGCGTCAATCCGTCATCGACAGACATCACTATATTATTCATAGCTTCGGCTACTGTGTGAATACAACACTATTGTATGATTGCGTTTGGGTGTCACAGCATTATTTAGTTATACAGGGCTATTCACCCTGAATGTATATATATATATATATATATATATATATATACATTACTTAATTACTTAATATATATATATATATATATATACTAGCTGACCCGGCAAACGTTGTTTTGCCATATAAATTAAAAAAAATGTTAAGGGTGAACAACCCTTATCACTTAGGGGTATGAAAAATAGATGTTGGCCGATGCTCATAGATACCGGATAAGCACAAAAAATTTCATCAAAATCGGTCAAGCCGTTTCGGAGGAGTATGGCAACGAAAACTGTGACACGAGAACTTTATATATTAGATACACACATTCAGGGTGAATAACCCTGTATAACTAAATAGTGCTGTAACTAGATGACGATATACCAGGAACAAAGGACCATGGTCCTACAACACCTAGACACGAAACATCTCATCGCAATTTTTCCCTTTTCCCTTCGCGGGAATGTAACCCGCAACCTCAGTAGTGTATGAGATTTGTGTCAACCTGCCCAACCACTACACCACAGAAGCTAAAAAAATATCAATTATTTTTAACAATTATCTTTACCTTTTTAAAAATCTTCAAAGACAACATTCCTAAAAAAACACCTTAAGCTCTGACCCCAAAAACTTTCCTCCATGTTTTTATAAAAAAATAAGTTGTTCGCATCCATAATTTTATTATTTCAAACTGAATCCTGAAGTTTGGATCAGTGCCCTAACTTATTCCGTGTTTAAGTTTCAATAATTTCCTTTGGGAATGGGGATGGTTCTGTAGATAGCCACCCCCTGAATTATTAACGTAACCCCAACCTTTAGTCATTTAGAACCCAGAATTAATACAATCAGCAATGTGAGTTGTAATTTGAATTAAGTGATTAATTTTCTAATATAACATAACCTAAATAAGTAACATTATATCTGAGTTTAATTCGTCAATTTTGATTAACATATTAACAAAAATTATATTCTATATCGTAAAAATTAATTACATTATTTAGAAAAACATCATAATAATATGTTTACAAATATAACTGTCAATATCAAAGTAACTATTATTAATATTACATTGTAGTACTGTGTCGTTATAATAATTTCAATAACAAAACCTTTGACAGAAGCAATATGACATACTAGTAAATATTATGACGTGGCACTAAAATATCCAATCGACCTTTATACCAAAGAAAACTAACTATTAGATTATACGGAAAGAAACGAATTGTGCGAGAAATGTTCATTAAAACGATTTTCGATACGTTTGCCTGGACATCGACCGAGCTACGTTCGTAGCAAACGTAGCAGCTGCTACGACGTGCTACGTTCGTAGCTGATTTCTACAAACGTAGCTCAGTCGTAGCAACGACGTGGGAGTAGATTCACAACGTCTACGCGTCTTCGCTAACTGTAAATGTTAGTAACTTTTATTGACAGAGAATATAAGTAATTTTATCAAAGAAAAAAAAATATCGATTCCTAAAATAAACTAAGCGTAGCCTCCGCTTAAAATTTTAAACGACTTGTATTGACAACGGATCTGCCATTAAAAATGGATTCATCCATTTTCGGGTCCAATTAGGATTAGGATTGATGTTTCCTTTACAAGATTCGTCATAATTGATATGGTCATTAGTGTTTTATATTCAGGGAGGATTACCGTTGATGAATGGGTCAAATGTCTTCTGTGTCATCAGTTTCTGGGAGGATTTGACGAGTAAATTGTGTGAAGGTTTGAAATTTTGACGTAACAATATCTTCCGCAGGCTAAATTCCTAATTCAGGGTGATTTATTTATACAAAAGGTTGTTATGTTATTTTGTTTTAGAGAATTAATAGGTAAATTATTGGAGACATTTCTGGAAATAAAGAAAAGAAATGATACATATCTTTTTTTTTATATAACTGAATGACGAGACGAGCGTGGTTGTTTACCTGATGGTAAGCAATAGGCCAGCCCATAACAATGACAGCACCACCCAGAACTTTGTTTTGCAAAATCCTGCGCGGCGCTGCACTGCGCTCGTCACCCTGAGACAATTAGCTGTTGAGTCTCATAATGCCCAGTAATTTCCAGTAGTTTATAAGATACATATTTGAACCGACTCCAAAAAAGAGAAGGTTCTCAATTGGACACATTTTTTTATTTTTTGCTCCGTTAGTATTCCGTCATAGAACTCCGTCAATTATAAATTGATTTGGAAAATTCTTTAGGATTTAGTATAGCTTCAACATAAATTTTAACGATATTCGATCTGAAACTTTGAAGTCGGTTTTTTTGGTTATGTCTTTGTTAGTTTAACAAAAATAAATGACGTCTCTCGTTACCTGAAAGTTAGGGAATCCTAGTTAGTGGCCAAGGTCATCTAGTTAGAGTGAATTTTTTAACCGACTTCAATTCAATTTAAAAAAGGAGAAGGTTCTTTCTTCGATTGTTTTTTTATGTTTGTTACCTCAGATCTTCGTCATTTATGAACCGATTTGGAATACTCTTTTTGTGTTGGGTTCATTATAGCTACGAAGTGGTCCCATATACATTTCATCGATATTTAACATTGGACTTCGAAGATACATTGAAGTCAGTTTTATTTTAATAAAATGTATACTTGTCAGAGGAGAGTGATTTCATGGGTCATAATTTAGATTTTGGCGAAAATTAAAACTACATTTGTAAATAAAGAAAATGAATAATATTTTACGCGGAAAACAAACAAGTTAGCATATTGGATAAATTGAATCTGATTTGATATAGTAAATAAAAAAATTACGCAAAAAAAATGGATAAAGTTTACGTAAGTCTTTCTCATAGCTTTTAAGAACTGTCTTTACCAACATGTTTGTAATCATTTATCCTAATAAACACTTATAAATGTTTAAAAAAAGTTTTGAACGCTCAAAATATATTAATACAAAGTAGTTTAAAACAGGCGCCATTAAAGATCCGCTCAAACTTGAAGTTTAGAACAGAATCTCAAAGAAGATTCAAGCATCGCTATCGAGCAGTTTTTAACAACTTTACACAGGATTTGCAGGTGAAATGAACGGGAACTGTTCCTGTTATATCCAGAATTTCCGATTAACTACTCAGGCAAGTTGGCACGAGAGTCTTTATTATTATTATTATTACTTCTTTATTTCAGGTAACTTAAGGAAACAATAGTTACATTAGTGACTAAAGTAATTCTAAGAATATTATATAAACCTTACAGACTAACATACTTATTACAATATTAAAAACTATTTTTATTAAGCTACAACAGGCAATTGTTTCGCCTTTTACAGGTTTAATTAGAGAGCGAGTGTGGCTCAGTGGACGCGTGACTTTTGATTCGACGCACCCGAGTTCGAATCCCACTGACCCCGCACCACTGACTTTCTTAAGTTATGTGCAGATGTAACACTCGCTCTAATAACGGTGAAGGAACATCGTGAGGAAGCTGGCATGTCCAATTACAAAAATTTAAGGATATGTGACATCCACCAACCCGCACTAGGCCAGAGTGGTGGAATATGGCTCATGTTTTCTCTATAAGAGAAGGTGTCGCAACAGTGGGAACGTGATGATGATAAGAAAAAAACACTATATTTTTGAAAATGTTAAAATATAAATAAAAGGTATGATACATTTCAGGATGCCATTATATAATAATAATATAACTTAAAATATAAAAATATAATGACCTTCCCAGTAAGATGATGCAGTAAGAGTACCGAAAAAATGGCGCAGAATACCCTATTAAAAATATGATATAACCCTCTCTACGGACTGGACACTTCTGTCGTATGCCGAATGCGCTGTGGGCTAAGTTGACTACAGACTGGAGGCCAGACAACGCAAGAAGACGGCGCGGCAGACCGAGAAGGAGATGGCGGGACGAGCTTGACAAATTTTGTCCAGACTGGGCGCAACTGGCGCAAGACAGGGACGAGTGGAAAGAAGGGGGGGCCTTTGCCCAGCAGTGGGACAGTAACGGCTTAAATAATAAATAGTAAAAACCCTCTCTAAAAATAAGTAATTTTAAGGTACTGCTATCGATGCTTACGACTAGCATAATAACAATGAGGTACATATTACATTAGACAAAGAATTATAGTTGTGTTTACTAAAATTACACTAGTTGTAGTATTATAGTCCTAAATATTAATATGTAAATATGTTTGTGTGTAAACTATGATTGCTAATTACCTCCTCTATTCTCGCTGTCCGCTGGTTTCACCTGTATCGCCCGGTTCATCTGAAATAAAAAAAAACAATAATTAGTTGATTCGTTTTAAGGTACTGCATTACGCTCATCACCCAAAGACAGCACATATTAAGTCTCATAATGCCCTGTAATTTCGCATTTAAAATCTATTAGTTCATTTAGTTTTAATAATTATCTGTTATATAATTTAAACAATACGCTCAGAAGTTTATAAATTTCATATTTTCAAAGAATCTACAACTTTACATGACACCACATTAAAATTCAATAGACGTTTACCACGTTAGCGCTAACGAAGTAACTGCACTAATCATTTAAGCGCATTCTCCCCGCTTCCCAGCTCCCACCTCCCGATTCCCGGGAGTTTCCTTTCATCAAACTGCTGGCGGATTCGCGAGCACCCATTCATAGCAAATGTAGGGTTGTCACAATGAAAATTAGGACTTTAGACAAATAGAAATGGCGATTCAATTAGAATAAATTGATTAACGCTAATGATTTGGCAACTATGTTTTTGAGTGAACGCAAGCTTTTTTATACCTACTTACTGGTAGATAAGGTAAGATCCTTTTTGTTTTAACCTCAAATATCGATATGATAATTATTATTACATATTGATAATTATGTCAATGCTATTTGGAATAGAAACAAGACTGTTATTTAAATAACCACCACTAGTTAGTGGTCCCGCGATTTCAACTGCGGTTTATCGGAATGATTCGTGTTTCGGGATGATGTTCGGTGAACCATCGGCAAGACGGGTCTGAGCAGCCGCTCAACTGCCATCTCTCTCTAGATCTATGTGCTCCATCATAGGCCACATCATCGCTTCACTTGAGGCGAGATAGTGGCCAAACATAGATCTATTAAGCGTAAAAAAAAATTAAATGAAAAGTAGTCTACCTTTATCCGGACTCAAAAACCTACATACCAAATTCAATCAAAATCCATTTAGATTTTTTTATGGAACTGATTGATGAGACAAGCAATTTGTTAGCCTGATGGTAAGCATCACGCCAACCAGAACTTTAAATACCAAAAAAATCACTGCTCAGGACTTCATTGCGCTCATTACCCCAAGACATCAGATATTAAGTATCGTATGCTCAGTAATT
Source organism: Petrophora chlorosata (assembly GCA_951640565.1). NCBI lineage: Eukaryota > Metazoa > Arthropoda > Insecta > Lepidoptera > Geometridae > Petrophora > Petrophora chlorosata. The sequence goes on along the minus strand of OX621197.1, from coordinate 2,451,543 downwards.
TCGCTGGCTTAAATGCCCTCCAAGCCGGAACACAATAATGTTTAACGTGATTGAGTAACAAACATCCATTCATTCTCACAAAATTTTGCATTTAAAATATTTTCAGAAAGTAGGATAGTATATTAGGAAGAAGACAGATAAAAAGACACCGAAATTTAAACATTTAGTCTGTCCTTAATTGTTAATCAACGGCTAAGACTCACTATAAACGTCGAAACTATTCCGGCCATTCATTATTACTCCTACTACTCCATTCGACGTTTACAGTGAGTCTTAGCCGTTTATAAAAATAAAATTATGAATAATAACACTCACGAAACTTCTCAAAATCTAATTTAGTCTGTTTACATAATTTTTTATCCCACGTAGCAACCCTATTCCATGTAAACCTACTAGCTTGTAAAGCTGCCGAAGTGGCGCTGGCAGCGTGGTTGGGTTGCGGCTGCGGCGCGATTACATTCGCTGACATTTGTACTGGACTAGATGACCAATATCCGAGAATTGGAGTGCGAATGATACAGTTATTAGAGCGTGAAAGATATAAAACCCTATGGTTTTACGTCTAGCGCGTTTAGCTCAGTGGGAGGACGTGCGATTTTTGATCCAACGCACCGGAGTTCGAATTCCACACCACATTCAGTACTAACTTACACTTTCTTATGTAACTGTTATGGGCCGGCGTATTACTCACCATCAGGCAAACGACCCGCTTGTCTCGTCAATCAGTTAGGTACATAAAATACGTGCGGACTTAACTCTCACTCTCTTCTCCCTCTCACTTTGTTTTTAACGAAGGAAGACTTCGTGAGGGAAACGGCATGTCCAAGAGTTAATCATAAATATTCAAGAACATGTGACATTTCTGAAAGACATCGGGTGGCTGGATTGTCGTGTGGAGCTGTCGCCACCGGCTTTGTAACTCACTTCCCGCGCTTAGAGAAATTGAAATTGTGATGCGGGTTCAAACCCCAGCCGGTGGCCGTATTTTGATATTTTCCAAAGACCTTGTTTAAAAAAAAGAAAAACATAGCACTAAACTTATCTCTACAAATAAGTTCATGACATTGAAGAGACGATTTAATCAACTAAAAAGGTCATACAAGTTTTATTACAAAGTTTCTTCAATATAACCTCTTAAGGGTAACAAAAACACATAAGGACCAATTGGTCGCAGTACAACGATAACAAAAGGTCAAATGATAAGAAAACATACTACCTATCTACGCGAATAAATTGCCTTACGGCACATAAAACACGTTATTTGTGTTTTCTATGTATGTCATGTGTACTTAACTGTAAGAGAGAGTAAAATACATGAATCGCAGATACCTTTTCGCTTTCTCTTTCACATCTTATGGCACTATTCTATTTCACATGCTTTTTATTAAATTAACCGTTAACTATTATATAAAACGTTTCAAGCTTGCCTTCTGTACGTTGCTGAAATTAGCAAGTGAGCCGGCGAGCGAAAGAGACAGAAATGCATGCAATGGGCGGAGCCTGAATCGGTAGGTATTCAAGTATATTGCTCTAGGTAGAAATATCGTGTTTCTTTGAAGCCTACAACTAAAGACTTCTTTGACCAATGAGCCGTGAGACCAGCTGCGTTCAGAATTGAGAAGATGTTTTAGTTGAAATACTCGGGTCTCGAGAGAAAACAAGTTAAGATAGACGATTTCCAATAAAATGTATAAAACTTCTTAGGTTTTGATATCATCTATTGTTACTTATGTTAGTCACTATTTAGAATAGAATAAGACATTTATTTGCCACATTATACAAAGTATAGGTGACATAATGAATTGTAGAAATAATTTAAACTGGATTAAACAGTAGATATTGATTAAAAAAATAATTGTTGGTTTTGGTGACGTTAGCTACTTAAATAGTTTATTTTGCGATAAAGCCGTAAGCTTGTTGCCGAGATTGTTTTAATACAAAACGAGCTGATCCGGCGAACTTCGTACCGCCATATTTTTTTATTTTGAATCAATTTTTAAAATTTTCTTTTATTCATGCATTTTCCTGACAGTAACGAACACAAAAAAAAGAATTATCCAATTTAGTGCAGTTGATCGGAAATTATGCGCGTACAAACATTTCACATTTCATTTTTACTTATACACATCGATAAATACATGTATTTAAAATAATAAATAAAATAAAATGTTTAATTACAGTTGTACAATGGCATACCCTCAACAATTAAAAGTGTAAACTCATTTAATGCATTCAAATCTCAGCTAGCCCAATATTTGATCGCAGACCATTCTCTTGTATGCAAATGCATTAGATGAGTACTTGAGTACCTACCTGCGTTTTTCCTTACCGATCGGACGGAATGACGAACGTATTAATTTGTATTTAAGCTTAGTATTTTTCTCAAGTAAGTGACATGTGTCTTATTGAGAATAAATTCCTTTAAACCTAAACCTAAACCTATTACAGGCAATCTGAAACCCATAATTTAGATAAAGACTATCTCGTTTAGTTACTTCAAACAATGTTATTGTTCAAAACAAATATCAGAAGGCTATATTTAATTCGCCAACGAACGTAAAAAAAGCTTTACACACATCAGTAAAAAAACATAAACTGGTTCTAATCAACCTGAATGGCTGTAAACTCTACGATGTCCATTGTCTACCATACGGAGGGTAATTTAGGGCTGTATGGAGTAACGATGACATAGATACCATCTACATTATGCAAACACAATGCTGGACGCGTGTCTGCCCTAATCGACTTTTAAAAATAGTTTTTAGATATGAATTGCGTGTGTTGCACGATAATTTTATTTTGTCGCCTTTGGAAATGGTTGAAAATATTTAAGCTTTAATCTCCTTTTAAAAAAAAAGAGAAGGTTCTCTATTCTATTGCTTTTTTTAATGTTTGTTAACTCAGAACTCCGTCATTTATGAACCGATTTGGAAAATTCTTTGCGTTGGGTTCAGTATAGCTACGAAGTAGTCCCATATAAATTTCATCGACATTTGACCTTGGACTTCGAAGATACATTAAAGTCAGTTTTTTCGTTTGATAAAACGTATACTTGTGTACATTGAAATAGTTAAAATTGTATATAAGGTAAACATACTTTATTATCGCACCAAACATATCCCTACGAATGCCTACATTTAATTTACCAAGTACCACGAAAACCATAGTCAAAAAGTACAACATTAAGGCTTCAATACAATAAGCCCGTACTAGTATTAAATGCTGCCCATCACGGAATAAGTAATTGAATTTCACTATCAACACACACACACACACATCCTTAATGGCTATAACATATCAAGTAGGTCTATTAACTGCGATGACAGGAGCACACACGCGATCTTTGACGACTGGTGTTGGCATACTCGATGCTCTATTTAATTACATAGTAATTATGACATAGATATAGGTAATTTTGGTAAGAAATTGCATTAAAATAGCGACTATTAGACTTTATTTTTATCATCAATGAGGTTTATCTTTTTTAGTCAATATTACTAACGCGGTCAATTCTATTAATTTGAGCACCATGTGAGAACTTACAGGCAGTGGAAAAAATATCATCGAGCACAGAAAATAAAAATGACTTCATGTTTCTTAAAACTGACTATAAAATTAATGAACATGCTGGTTTAAAACTTATGTTATCAATTTAATTTTAGCAAAACCTGTTATTTTAATGTTAATTGTAATAACAGTGGACTATTAACCATTAAGTGTTCGTGAACAAAAAGTATTTTTTTTTACCTTTTACCCCCCCACCCTTTTTTAACAACTAAATAACGGGAGACGAGTCTGAGCAGCCGCTCAACTGCCTTCTCTCTCTAGATCTATGTGCTCCATCTTAGGCCACATCATCGCTTCACATCAGGCGAGATAGTGGCCAAACATAGATCTATAAAAAAAAGCGATTTCTAAATTCTAGTTACTTATGTTTTGTTGTAATAATACATTTTCAAAAAACTGGAGATAAATGAAACTCAACGAGCATAAGTACTTATAAAATATTCACACACTGAAAACATACACGAAAAATATTTCACAACATAAGTCAAGAGTGTCAGTTTAAATAAATATGTTGAGGGTGAGTGCTTATCCTGCCACTTTTGTCAATGAGCAGTCAAAACGTCAGCGTGGCTGTCACCAATGTCACAATCGTATAAGGCGCCAGGCGACTGTGATGACAACACATTCAAATAAATTGAATTATAATATCGAATGACCAAGGCTTTGCTGGCGATGTCATTTTGGTAATTAAATTTGATACATTTACATCGACACAGTAAGACCTAGTGCCCTATCCAAGGGTAAACACAATAGAACGGTATTTATCAAGAGCTTTCGATAACATTTTATTGCAACTGAATGTGAGAGGTAATCGCAAAACTACGTTTACTACTGGTTCCAAAATTAAAATTAATTTAAACAAAAGACACATAAGATCCCTTACACACACAACACACAATCACAAGAGGTTAAGAATAGAACGTTTAAAATCGAATTACGTAACATGTATGTATCTAATATAATATTGAAAAATATTTTATGTTCTTATTCTACTAAAGGAACTTTTCAAGGTAAAGGTTGAAGGTGCTCGCATTTATTAAAATATATTATATCTCAGGACTTAAGAAATATATTACTCTAAGCTGTCTACAGGCAGGAACAGACAGCATGAGTGGCGTATGAGGGAGTTGGCTTATGACCTGCAATGAGCGAAATTGATGATGATTATGATGTCTAGGAACAAAATGTCCTCGTCAAAAGTCAAATCAATTAACACTTTGAACGCCTCGCAGCAGATACTATAAAAAACAATGACGGGACAAATAATTGTACACAAAAAAAGTGCAAGTATTTGTTCCGTGTCTGAGTGTTGTGAGACCATGGTACTTATAGTTCCTGGTTCCCTAGATACAAGGAATCTTAGCTAGGGTCCAGGATCTATGTATCTATAAGGGGTCAGCGGGCGTGGCGTTCAGTGCGATAAAACAATTTGACTTAATCAAATTTCATTATATACCATCCTTCAAATACACAATGAATTATGACAAAAAAAAACCTATTCCATTAATGAAGCTCGTTAATATCAACTGACAGTGACACTTTGTAATCTAGATTGAAAATTTAATTAAAAATATTTAAACGAGTGTTTGAAAAGGTTAATGATATTTTAATTGCTACTGTTTAAATGAAATTAATATTGAGTATTGTGTTCTTATGTGGTAATTTTGAAGTTGTTTATTTTGGAATTACAAAACTCCTTGTAACAGTAGGTATTGTAATTGACAGACACGTTTCACCTTCTCTAAAAAGACTAAAATTATTGTTAAAAATGTTTTGTCGAAGCAAAAATGTTTGGTAGAGTCAGTTTTCGCATTTATTTTCTAGGCCCAGACTTTAATTTGAGTACGGGAAAGAAATGGGTAGACATGCTTGCCTATTTTGTAAAGTCACGATATTTCAAGTAACATTTTTTGAAGTATTTGAATTGATTTGTATGTTGTGTATATGACGTTTAAATGTTCATTTTTGTGCCTATTTAATAAATCTATTTTGACGTTTTTATTTTTTTATTAAATGGGTCATATCTTACTATTTCTGGAAAGGTTATATCTTCAACTCCTCCGCACTGTCTAGCTTGACCCAGCGAAACCTATTAAAAGTAAAAAAGAAAAACCTCTGCCCAAAACCTACGCACTTAATAATAAATTGGCAAAGTTCAAAAGTCAATGTCCAACAAATTTCGGTATCAAAATTATTTGCTTTTGTTGCAAAGTAAAACCGATCATAAATTAAGAATCCGTTAACCGAAACCGAAACTTCAACAGAATTCATTAAGTAGGTAATTTAATAAAATAACCGAGTGAAGGTTAAGATGCTCTTCATTTTTGGAATAATTTTAACTTGGAACATGTTTATATCTCTGATTTATAAGTGACGTTAGAAACCTATTGAAGTTGTCTATTGAAACTTCATATTTTAATCCAAATGGAAATAAAGATCTCTTTTTATTGTATACCAACTTCACAAAGGAGGAGGTCCTCAAATCGACTGAATGTTGTTTTTAATGTCTTTTAAGCGATTTTTCCACCAATTTATGAATCGATTTTGATGATCCTTTTTTCTGTTTGGTAGATCATACTTCAGAGGTGATCCCATATAAATTATATCAAAATTGATTAAGCGATTTATCAAAAAATCAAAAAAAATAAACAATATAAAAATATAGTCTCGAAGTCGGTTTTATTTCTAAAAATTAATTATTTAATTAAATAAATCTGGTATATAAATAAAAAATATTACGTGTTATTTTTAAGTGTTAAACTGCACAATGGAACACAAATAAGTACTGTAATAAATTTATATAATATTATTTTTTGAACTTATCTAAAATCTGACGTATTTAAGTAGGTGTGTAAGCATTCAAGTTGTGATACGCCTTAGAAATTATTGAATAAACGATCATTAATACGCTCATGGTAGGTCTCTCGTATACCGAAGGCATTACTGTGTTTCAGTTTGATGGGCATTGTAGCTAGCGAAATTACTGTGCATATGAGACTTAATATCTGATGCCTCGGGGTAATGAGCGCAATGCAGTACTACGCAATACATTTCATTTAAAAATTCTGGGTGGCACTGCAATTGTTATGGGCATGCGTGGCGCTTATCAACAGACAAACGACTTCCTAGTTTCGTTGCTCAGTTGTATAAAAACACAAAAAACTGCAACTTCTACACATAACAAGTACATTTTATAAAAAAAACCGACTTTAATGTGTCTTTGAAGTCCAAGGTCAAATATCGATGAAATTTATATCGCACCGATGGTTCATAAATGACGAAGTTCTAAAGTAATAAACATAAAAAAAACATACAATCGAATAGAGAACCTCCTTTTTTTTGAAGCCGGTTAATAATTACCAACCACCAAAAATAACGTATCCCGCAATCAGATACTTTCGAATGAAAACCTTTTTCACCTCCGCTTCAATTTACAGACAAAAAATTTTATGAAGAAAAATACGAAAACTTAAGACAGTTGATTAATTTTCAAAAAATAGCACCCTATCTTCTGTCTACAAATTATTATAATGTCACCACTGGACAAACAGTTAACCCAAAAGTTGTGGGAAAAATGTGCCCGCCCGACGGGAGGGGCAGGCGTAGTCAACCTTTTTCTTTTGCGGCTAGATTTTTAATCAGAAAAATGGGAAAACTTTCAACTGGTTGAAATTTATAATGAAGTTGATGAATAGAGAGAACAACGAGAGGGCGAACCTTTCGTCCTCCATAGAGGGTGTTGGCATATCGATTGTTTTCGACGAAGCAGTTTTGTATAAAATAAACTATTCACTGCACACATAAATTTTATTACAAGATATTTGCAAAGTTTCATAAAGTTTCCAAGCACAGTTTGTTTCTAGTGAGTCACGACATGACACAACATTTAAATATCAAATTTATCAAAATTATAAAATGTTTAATTTTTCTAATCACTACACTACGCTGAATTATTTCAGATCATTATTACACTATAAATTATTGGCACAACAACTTAAGAACTCAATAGCACTGCATTAGATATGGAAAAACTCCTAATCATTGGTCACTTCCACCTCAAGTTGATTTAGATGAAGAAGATATGTAATAAGTTTAAAAAATGAAACGGAATTAAGTGAACATGACTTTTTCAGACCGCATATGACACTTTTTGGACCCAAACTTGAGCACGGCTGGTTTGAGGTAATGGCGCGTAGAAGGAATATTCTTTTACAAGTTTCGGCCTACCGGCGGGCCGCGATAAAACTTTTTATGTAGTGCTTATGTGGGACAGGACAGTTTTGGAATCCATAACGGGGCATAACCCGGGATGTGTTCCGTTAGTCTATAAGGGAATAGGGGTGGAATCGGTTATGGTTTGCGTTATGAGTCGTGTATTGGAATTTAGATAATTTTCACTATCAGTACCGCTAATTGGATAGAAATTATTGGGCATATGAGACTTAATATATGATGTCTCGGGATGATGAGCACAATGCAGTGCTACGCAGTACTTTTATGGTATTAAAAGTTCTTGATGGCACTGCAATTGTTATGGGTAGGCGTGGCGCTTACCACCAGGCGAACGACTTGCTCGTCTCACTACTCAATAGCATTAAAAAAATGAAAAAAAATATTTTGCACAAATTTTTATTCATTTATTTACAAAGACGCATTTATAACATCCTAACAAGACACCCTAATTCGATGCTTTAAGAAAACTGTATATTAAAATTATTTTCAATATACCTTAGTGCTATTTCTATGAATTTTGGCTGGCTACAATATTAAATATCAATTTTCTCAGATATTATTTTAAACGTTATTTATTTGCACAAGTAACTTACAGTAAACATTCAAAACATTACATTGCGGAACTTAGATAGGCAAGCGCTAGGATTCTAAACCTACCTGTTATATAGTGGAATATATCCAGATCTGGGCCCTAATTCACTATGTCAACTTGGCGATTCCTTGCTTCAAAGAAACATCAATTCCTTCATTAATAAACTACATCTGCGAAATTTGTATTCTGTATGACGCGTCATATTTATGAATATTTGAATGCGTCATAGAGATGTCGTTTATTAATGAAGGAATCGACATGATTTCGCCAAGTGGTCGTAGTGAATTGGGGCCCTGGTGGTTATGTTGTAAACTATTAAATGTAAAAAATTAAATATAGCACCATTTATTATTTACAACTTGATAACAACGGCAAACAAATTTTATAATGACGATGAGTTTTAGAATAAAACCAAAACTATCACGCACATTCTAAATTATTTTACGTGTGTTTTATTATTTTTGGAATTACAAAAGCAGCAACTTCACTAAGCATTTCTATTATATTTTGAAGAGGAAAGCGATTTGATTCCTCATCGTTATTTCACCATCGGGCGACCAGACGTACCGCATTCTGCCTTCAATTTATGGGTGACGTTCCTCTATGTTTTGCATTTTTTATGCAGTCTCTGTCTCTCTCACGATAGTCATAATCTGCGAGTTTTCAAGACAACAGAGAACAAGACTTATCTTCAGGTCGAGTGTCTATCTTTAAACACACTGTAACCAAGCATCAGGTGAGATAACGGTCACACGTAAGAACACATTGCCGTTACATTGATCTTCATGTTCTATTGTTTATTTATTGTAATTTTTTACCTATGTAAATATAGAGTATTCTAAAGTCAATGAGAAGTATTTATTTATATAAGTATTCATTTCTATGTAGATATTTTAGTTTTGGATTATATATGTAATGTATTTAACGGTTATTTATTTTAATAATTTATGCTTTTGTTACGATAATATGTATTACGATATTTATTTTGTTTCTCTGTTAGTTTTTTTTACTTTTTGATGCACGTTTTGTAACTTTCTTTTACTGTCACTGGATAACTTGTAGAAAATGCTTTAGCGTTTGTACATTACTTGTAATAGTGCAATAAAAAAAAAAAAAAAAAAAGCACAAAAAATAGTTCTCATAAGATAATTTGCGAACACTTTCTGTAGTAGTCAGATTAAGAAACTTAAAAATCCAGAAGCACGCAACAACTTTCTTAGAAATGAAATAAATCTGAATTTTGTTATTTAATCTTACAATAGTATTATACTGCTATTATAAAAAAGAAAAATTGTGAGGATGGATGGATAGAGCATAGGGCTGTTCTTACTCAATCATGCAAAAACTACTAAACGGATTTTGATGAAATTTGGTATGTAGGTTCTTTATCTTGTTTATAAGATTTATATTCTTTTGATGGTTTGAAACGACTTTTTTTACGCTTAACCGCTTTCAATAATTTTACAAAACTATTTTAATTTCTTTAAAAAAATCTTTAGTATAAAAATTATTCTGCCCCGAATGCTAGTTCTACATGAATAATTATAATCTTAAATACGAAGCAACCTCTTTATTTACCTCAGGCATAAATAAAAGGCGAAATAGGTTTCTTAAACCGACAGGCAACCTCTGAAAGCAAATTAGCTTTGCATAATGCTTTGGCATAACCCCTGGGTAATATTTCCTTCCGAGGCTCTTTCAAATACATCTTCTGTGAGTACATATTTTTCGTTTCATTTAAATCTTTTTTTTCAGTCTGTTTTCTTTTTTGTTAGAGTTAATTAGCATAATATTGGGCGTTATTTATTTAATATAAAAATATTTCTATTTATTTAGTTAATTTAAGGAAAGAGTAAGGAAGGATATTGACATACGTATTACCTTAAGTACCTTTTTAACCGACATCAAAAAAGGAGGAGGTTCTCTGTTCGACTGTTTTTTTTTAATGTTTGTTACCTCAAAACTCCGTCATTTATGAACCGATTTAAAAAATTCTTTTTTCGTCGGGTTCGGTATAGCTACGAAGTGGTCCCATATAAATTTTATCGATATGTGACCTTGGACTTCGAAGATACATTGAAGTCGGTTTTTGTTTTTTAGTAAAAATTAATTATGTTCATAATATAAGATAATAATAGTTCATAATCTCTTGTAAGTACTATTATTATTATACCTAAAAACATTTTTTTAAATACTTCAAGTAATTCAAGAGAAATAATTTAAATGAAAACAAAAGTAAACACGAAGAAATTAAAAAATAAATAAAACAAACGAAAAATATATAAAGTATTTATTAATTATTTATCTTTTAAAAATAAACAAAATATGCGCAAATACAATTATAGTGAAAAAATCCAATCTATATTATTATTATCTATAGTAATAGTAACTGAATTTGCATGAAAACCTAATAACAACATCATTATGAAACATTATTTATAATTTTAAAATGATAATACATTTAAATTTAAAAGCAAACACAAAAAAGCAAAAGAAATAATATACAAAACAAAACATCAAACAAAAAAACTTCGAATGTCCAAAGGCGCTCGGATTGATTAAGAAGCAAAACAAACAATGATAACGTGATAGCAAAACAAAAGCTATAGAAATTAAATATAATCCTTGAAGCTGTGATGTAACCATACAGTAAATATATTTAAGAGTTTAATAAATAATAATAATTTTAATTAAAAATAATAACTAGTAAATTATATTTAATAATTATTGTATGTTTACTTACAATAACATGATGCGGTGGCGGTGGATATTCAACGTTCGCCGAACGTAAAATATCTACGAGATGAACCATATGGGCAGCTATAATTTATTCTCTGTTGATAACAAACTTGAAACTGTTCAATTGATAAGAGGCGGCGGACGAACGCGGCTGAACGCGATCGTGTTCTGCAAACTCCGCGACGCGACACGACCGACTCGTTCGGCGTTCGAACGTCGACTGAAGTCGGGCCGAGGCATACGCACGCGGGGAGGTACGCACTCACGCAGCCGTGACAGCCAATCGCGTGCGTGCGCCGCGCGCACCCCCGCACACCCGCGCCCCGCCCCGCGCCCGCCCGTCACCTCACAATCGATGCCCTATATTGCATTAATTATTTAGGAAACACGCAATAAGATAACGCGAGGTGGCAGATAAGGGATCTCCGAGTTACTTTAAATAAATCATCGTGTCTTCGTCCGTTTGGACGCGCGCTCTTTCTGACCGCTCGCGTGCCACGCCGTCACTTCTGTTACTGATAACGTGTTATTTACGCTTTCGGACCTTTGTTTTTATCTGCCAGGTTATTTATAGGCGAAATATAATAGAAGAGAAAGGGTGATTCATTCATCAGTTTCTGGAATATGTTAGATAAAGCCTATTCCACCTCTTGGACGCAGGTTTGTTTGCGTTCATTTCAAGTCGCGAGCAAAATAAACGATATATATTTTTGGAAGGTTGTCAACTTGTCGTTTGCCAATATTAATATACGAGGATAGCGGGGTTTTAAGGGCGGTTTTATTTCGTGTTATGCTAAGGTTTTGTGGAAATTAACAACAAAAAGAGAAATATTCCGAGAAGGAAATGCCTTGTACTGAAATGTTTTACATGAGGAGATTGTAAATATGAAAGCCTTTGAAAGTTCTTATCACGTTCACGTTTCGGGGCTCACGAGTAGGTAAGAGGTAGGTTTAGAATATTCAAACTATGTATATCTAATGCGCTTCAAGCACGGCAAAGGAGTAAATTTCTCAATTCAAGACTTGTCATTGTCCATAACTGTGTAGGTAGGTATAAACTGATCAGATTTTTTAAGAGTCAGTGATAGTGTCTGTAATTTTTCTGAACTGCCTATCTTTTATTAAATTATCTTATTGACATTTTCCATTGGGTGAACGTGTATAAGAAGGTTTGTCCAATTGCTTCTCCTTGTAAGTAGTTAGTTTAGTTTTAGCAGGGCTAGCGCACTCCGCACTGTAGGTACAAAGCTACAAGTACATAGCAGGACACCGACGGCGGGTCGCGCGTCGTTACACGTGCCCCGTCAGAAGAGATAAGAGCTATGCGATAGAAAGAAAAGCGCTCTGTAGGTTAATATGACTGGTAGGTATGCAGCGAGCTGAATTGAATTTTATTGCGTCATAGCAAGAGTCGCTATTTGTTTAAACTTCTTTGCGGAGTGATGCTTCTGTCCCTTAGTATTCTGTGGTTTTAGTAAGTAGAGTGTAGAGTTGTTTTCAGTAATAAGGGCATTCGCCCGTTTAAAAAAAAGAAGTATATTGTAAAATTAGACACGTGACTTGATTTACGTAAAAACGGGGATCTTGAATATTCTATATCGCATGGCAGAGCCGTTGTAGTCTAGGTTGATAAAAGTGATTGAAATGAGGTGATTGACTTGATAGAGGTGAGTGACATGAGCTTTGTCCAAGAATTTTTATTAAATTTTTGAAGCATTAACGAATGCCAAGCGAAAATCTCATACAAGGTTTTCCGGGAAGAAAAAATTCGACCACAGGCTGGGACTCGAATCCGCAACCTACTCTTCCCTCAGTGCGGGACGGGACGGCAGTGTCTTTTTTTTTTCCCCGAAAACCTTGTTTTGTCCAAGAAGTATCATCATCAGCCCATCACGTTCCCACTGCTGGGACACGGGCCTTCTCTCATAGTGAGAGAATGGGCCATAATCCACCACGCTGGCCCAGTGCGGGTTGGTGAATGTCACATGTCCTTGACTTTTTGTGAAAAATTCTTGGACATGCCGGTTCCCTCACGATGTTTTCCTTCACCGTTTTAGAGCGAGTGTTAAATCCGCACATAGCTTAAGAAAGTCAGTGGTGCGGGGTCAGCGGGATTCGAACTCGGGTGCGACGGATCGAAAGTCGCACGAGCTCCCACTGAGCCACACTCCCTCTTCGTCCAAGAAGTATAATACAGTCTATTCAACATTAAAAATAGGTGACAGATAAAAAATAACTAAAATTTACGTTTTTATGAGCCTTTTGAGGTTACGTTGGCATGCAATGCTAATAAATGAATTTAGAATAAATCGTCATCAAATTGTGAGCTATCCTGAAAGTTTCAGCGGGATAGCTAATCGGAAAGTCCTCAAAATTTGAGTTTCAAGATTTCACCCGGAACGACAGACAGACAGACAAACAAGAAAGTGACTTATTAAAAACGTGATGAAAATTGATTTACCAGTACAATTAATACTTATCAGCATTAATAGTACAACTGTTTCGTTTGTTAGCAAGCCCAGTATTTTTTTTATTACATGTTTTTAACTTGCAATGTTTGGGTCAAATTTTGCAAGTTGAACCAGAACCACTTCCTCTTATCCTACGGAGTTGAAATGTTGCATACTTGTGAAAGCCCGACGACAATGCAATATTATGGTGACAGCCTTGATCTGTTGATGGAGCCGGAAGGTGGGCAATGGAACTCCTTGACGGATAATCTTAACCTGCTATTGTTTGGGCTCATTTTAATCTACTTCCGATTACGAATTTGTTAAAAGCTTGTCTTGAAAAATATATTTATTTATAAAATCTTGTTTTTTATCTTGGCTAGCTGCAACCGAAAATTAACCAAATGGGAAATGTACCTAATATGAAATTGTTTAAAAGTTTACCACATTGGATTAAACGTATAAATTGTAAAAAGTTAGAGAAATCAGTTGAGCAGTTTATATTAATGAGATTTTACCAAGCGTGATGTTGTGATGACATGTACGAGTGAGTCGCGTATTTAATTATAATTTTCAGGGTTCCGTACCCAAAGGGTAAAACGGGACCCTATATATTACTAAGACTCCGCTGTCCGTCTGCCTGTCTCTCTGTTCGCCTGTGTCTCATGGCTGTATCTCATGTACCGCGATAGTTAGACTGTTGAAATTTTCACAGATGATGTATTTCTGTTGCCGCTACAACAACAAATACTAAAAAACAGAATAAACTAAATATTTAAGGGGGCTCCCGTACAACAAACGTGAATTTTTTGCCGTTTTTATAGATAATGGTACGGAACCCTTTGTGCGCGAGTCCGACATGCATTTGGCTGGTTTTAAAAAAAATATGACAAAAAAGCAGACCAGTTACCGACCAGTTACCGTCGCCTATGGACACCTGCAACACTCGGGGCGTTACTGGTGCGTTGCCTACCTTTAAGGACCCTTTTCACCCTTCTTTTAAAGTACCCCATGTTATAACTCCGCGGGAAAACCTCGGGCTATAACCCATATCTTGCATGTATATGTATTTTTGTATTCTGCGTTATTTATAATAAAATTCCTGTCATATTCCCCTCATCCAGACGGGCATCACGTAACGTCTAGTATCAGGATTCAAGACGCTGCCGACCGTCACCTGTGACCACCTGTTACGCGTTCGGAATCCCAATGAGCTAAGGAATAATTAGCTACTGTTTGCTACTTGGATTCAGATGACTCAATTTGTTGTACCTACGCTTCGTCTATAGGTGCTATTGCTATGACCTTAATTGCTATTGCTGTGATCTAAATTACCGTTGCTTAGTTCTTATTTGCTATTTTGTTGCGATATTCATTTATTTATCTTCATATATGTTATACATGTATATATTATATACCTATGTATTAGTTGTATCTACCTACGCTTCGTCTGTAGGTGCTATTGCTATGACCTTAATTACTATTGCTGTGATGAATATTGCCGTTGCTTAGTTCTTATTTGCTATTTTGTTGCGATATTTATTTATTTATATTCATATATATTATATAAGTATGAATGTATTTAAATGTATATTTATTGTAATGTAATTGCACACCGCCGTCTACTCCTTGTTTTGATACTGTCCATCTAAAGGTTGTCTGGAAGAAATCGCTTTAAGCGATAAGACCGCCCATTGCACTACAATTGTAAGGAATTTTGTGCTATTATTATTTATTATTTTGTAACTGGTATGCAATAAAGAGTTTTGTAATTGTATTTACTCGTGGTAGGTCTGGTCCGGTCTACCCAGACGGCCTTCCGCTTACGAGAGACCTACCACGTGTGAATATATATATTTTACTATTGATTTCACTGCAGATAAGAATTATTTAAGTCTGTAAAAATTGTTTGCCGTTTTCATATAGAACCCATTGTAGGAATAAAAATACGTGGGTTCTATGTAAAATAGGCCTTCATGCCTATATTATATATTTTATAGCACAAAGCACTGCTGTCAAAGAGTATTATAACTGTCCTATACAGAAAACTGCCGTTGGAAGCGAATGTTGGTGAAAGAAGATGATGTTGCCATAACACAAAAATCATCTGCACATTGAAAAGTGTTGCTAGTTCATAAAGGTAAATTTACTTAATTTATATTTATTACAATCTTTATAATTTATATGTTCAGTTTTAGTCTGAACACCCATTGTCACAGTGTGTAATTTTGCTGACGACATTGTCGTATGCACTAAAACACAGTATGTCAACTACCTACAGAATAATATATTACCTTTCCTATGTAAAGTCTACGTCACACTGCCTAGTCATATGATTTCGTTAGGCCTACCTTTTCTCTACATTTTTTCGCATCACTTTTCGAAGTCTTACTTTTTGGCCTGTGACACAAAATTGAAATGTGATTCATGTAATTTATCACAAAGAAGCAGAGTCAGGGTTTCTGGGTACCTTGAGAGATTTTTCTCACCTTCATCACTGGTGTTTGACACATGCCAAATTGGTTTAAAGTAGGTAGGTATGACAAGGGGTCGAAAATTAGTGAAGTGGTTTGGTGGAGAGCTATTTGTGGGTCGAAGTTGTTGTGAACGAGGCTTAAGTGACCTTAGAAAAGTGCGTCAACATATTTAATACTAACTGCTGCCCGCGACTTGGCGTTGGTTTTATTGCAATCCCTCGAAAACCACGTGTTACATTGGGATAAAAAATATTCCATGTCCTTCTCTGGGCTATATTCAATCTTTGTTTTATCAAGATCGGTTAAACCGTTAGATGTACTTATCTTCGAAGTCCAATGTCAAATATCGATGAAATTTATATGGGTCCACCTTAAAGCCATACTCAACCCAACGCAAACAACAACAAATTTTCCAAATCAGTTTATAAATGAAGGATTTCTCTGGCGACAAACATTAAACATTATTTTTTATGGCCCTCTGGTACTTTTAATTTGTTTACTGCATTATTGCCTGAAATAAATGAATTTATTATTTATTATTATTATTAAAAAAAATATAGGTAAATTGAATTAAGAACCTCCTCATTTTTTATGGAACTGAGTGATGACGTTCGTTCGCCCGATGTTAAGCAAAACTCCTGCCCATAACTATTGCAGTGCCACCCAGAACTCTGAACGCTCATCATTCATTATAAATATTTAATAAAACGGCTAGGACTCACGTAGTTTGTCGAATTAGCCGTCCTAAGTTTCGAGCATATCCGCTGCACTTCTTCATGGCGGGCTTCTTCTTTATTTTTTGCTCATCATTCATTTCTCATTGTTTCATTTGTAATGAAGACGGTTAAAGCTTAGGCTACTCGTATTACCAAAACGATATTTGTCAGAATCTGAACTGAAACGACAAGAAAAATACCACATTCACAGAATACTCCCGCATATTGATTTAACAAAGGAAACAGATACAGAACAACCTAATAAACCATACGCGAAAAGTTGTAATGAAAACAAAGAAAATAAACTTTCTAAAACAATAACACAACAAAACAGAAGAACACAGAACATACATTATTGGTACAGTGTAACATGTTTATGAACTTTTATTAAAGCCCGGAGTGCGGCAAGGTAAGACTCACTAGACAAATGATACGCATTACTCAGAGTGGGGCCTTAATGCAGGACCCAGATTTTATACTTATAGGTGAGAGAAAGAGATTTTCTTTGCCATAATAATTATTTTTGGTATTTTAGAAGGACACGCGGGCCTTAAGCTACTAAGCGAAATTCAATTTTTTTGGCATCTTGCACGTATAAAATATTCTTTCCCGGGATAAAAACTCTATGTCCTTTTTCAGGACCTAAAGAACTTATATACCAAGTTTCATCGAAATGCGTTCGATAGTTTTTGCGTGATTGAATAACAAACATCCATCTATCCATCTATCCATCCATCCATTTATACATCCTCACAAACTTTCGCATTCATAATATTAGTAGGAGTTGAATTTATTTTTAAATTCAGCTTATTATGTATTTGCATCACTGCTTTGTCGGTGATTTTGACATTTTCCTACCTATAGGAATTTCATCATCATCAGCCCATCACGTCCCCACTGCTGGGACACGACCCTTCTCTCGTAGAAAGAGTATGGGTCATAATCCGCCACACTGGCCTAGTGCTTGTCACATGTCCTTGAATTTTTGGACATGCCGGTTTCCTCCCAATGTTTTCCTTCACCGTTTTTTAACACATAACTTAAGACAGTCAGTGGTGCGAGGCCAACGGGATTCAAACTCGGGTGCCTCGGGTCGAAAGTCGCAAGTGCTCCCACTGAGCCACACGTGCTCTTGAAGCCACACTCGCACTTGAGAAAATTTGTATGTCAATAACAAAATAAAGTTTTATAAAAGTGATAAATATAACTTTTATAATTATATTTTGTAACAAATGTTTTATATATAAAGTATTTGCTGATAATATAGTCTACCTCAAATTCGCATTTCTCACCCTTAATCTAATTTGGCAAGGGCGACTCCCCCACTTTTACAATTTAATTGACCTAGAAATCTCGAAAGTGCCTATTATAAATAAGCCGAATTCTGCCAATTATTAATATGAAGCTCCAGTAAAACTATAGAAATGAATTGAAAAGGTATTTGGTTGAATAATTCAGTGGAATTTGGTTTGCCGCAAGCTGTAATGTCAATAGTTGTCGTCGTTTTGCCGTGACATGGTGTTCAACATTTGTATATGATGTTTACATAAGCTCATAGCACTGCTATGATTAAAATATTGGGAAGTAACGGCAAATATGTAACAGTAGTAACAGCGAACAATATATTGGTATTTTTTACATGTATTGAACAGCTTTTTTTATTATTATTTATAGGCTTGCGTTTGACCGCTATCTCACCTGTTGTTAAGTGACGACGCGGTCGAAGATGTAGCACGCTCGCCTAGAAGAAACCTGTTCACTCTTGTCTTAAAGAGACCCAGATTATAGCTATCCGGAAACACAGATGCCGGCAAAGAGTTCCACTCCTTGGCCGTTCGCATTACAAACTATTATTTTACAAGCATTTATTTAACTTGCAATGTTGGTTTGAATCTTTCAAGTTGAATGTGAACCACTTCCTCTTATTCTACGGAGTTGAAATTTTGCATACTTGTCAAAGTCTGATGACAATGCAATATTATGGGACAGCCAGCTGATCTGATGTTGGAGCCGGAAGGTGGGCAATGGAACTCCTTGACAGATAATCGTAAACCACTAGTGTTTGGGCTCATTTTAATCTGATCGCAGTTCCGATTACTAATTTGTTAATAGCTTGATTTGAAAAATATATATCAAAAATTTTGTTCGTATTATATGAGACCAGTGCACATGTCCGGATATTTTTATTTTATTTTACTGATGACGAGACGTGCTAATCGTTCGCCTGATGGTAAGCAATTCGCTTGTCCATAACAGTTGCAGCATCACCCAGGACAATATATTTGAATATTTCCCAAGAAATCTTAATGACTATGAAAAGTAGTTTTTTTTATGTAACTGAATGACGGGATGAGCTGGTCGTTTGCCTGATGGTAAGTAATACGCCAGCCCGTAACAATAACAGCACCACCCAGAACTTAGTTTTGCAAAATCCTACGCGGCGCTGTACTGCGCTCGTCACCCTGAGACAATTTGTATTATTATTTCGCTGGCTACAATGCCCAATTATTCAAATAATTTAACGAATAAACAGCTAGACATAAATAGCCACTATCTTATACAATTTTATTTAAGAGACCAGCTTCTCCCTACAGTTTCACCCGTGGTTTCCAGTATAAAAAGCCTTACATGTTCTTATACAGGACCTAAAGTATCTACATATCAAATTTCACAATAGTTTTTGCGTGATTGAGTAACAAACATCTATCTATCCATCCATCCATACATCCAATAGTCCAGTAAATGTCTTTCTCTCTTTTTTTCATGTATAATATTAGTCACTAGGTCCTAGTGGCATTGTCATAATCGTCACAACTTTAAAGCAATGACGATGACACCATAGCTTCCAAGCGAACACCTCGAATTAGCTCCATTGTACCTTCCCGGTATAAATGGCATAAATTCCGACCGGGAAACTCTCCCATCAAAAACTGCTCGCCGTCGCTAAGCTAGAATAGAATTAAGCGGATTCAATCTCATTAACTCGCCGGCTTATTTAGTCACCGGCTCCGGCGCGATTCTTCATTTTATTATGTAAGATAACTTTAGTTTCAGTGTTGACACAGTTTTATGGAATTAGATTGAGATGAAGGAAAATTATTTTGGGGAGACATAAAACGGCGAATGCCGCCTTGCCTCGGGGTCAAGTCTCTATTCTCTAGTCTATATTCTATAAGACTCAAGCGGACAAAACAGTTAGTGTAGTGAAGTGACAGTGTATTGTAGTATAATAGTGCTACCCATAAAGAACACAAGAACATAGTGTCTTCGCCTTAATAAAGACAGTAAGAAAAGTGTTAATGGACACATTCTTAGTTTTACTATACTTAGCAGCTTAAGTTAAATTCAAATTACTTATTAGTCTTATTAGGCTAGATTGTAATGTTATTGAGGTGTCTTATCAAGAAACGTCACTAGAAAAAAAAAATCTCTATTTTTTTTTGACCCGAGGTTAAATAAGTAAACACAGTGTACAAAATTTGAAATATAGGGCAATCATGTTTGAATATCTAATTCTAAAATGCGAAAGTTTATAAGGGTGAATGGATGGATGGATAAATGGATGGATGGATGGATGGATAGATGCATGTTTATTACACGCAAAAACTACTGAAAGGATTTTGATAGAATTTGGTATGTAGGTTCTTTAGATCCTGGAAAAGGACATTGTGCCTTTTATTTTGTTTTTTTTATGATTTCCTGGTTATAAATAACTGAACGTAGGAAAAAGACATAGGCTACTTTTTATCCCGGAAATTGCGGAGCGCTTAGATAATACAAATCAAAGTCAAAATCTCTTTAATCATTTTGGCATCACAGACGCACTTATGAACGTCAAATTATCACAATGACTCTACCACCGTATCGGAAAAAGAACCACTACTCAGAAGATACGGCAAGAAACTGAGGGGCATTCTTTTTTAGAGATTTTGTTACATTTTTCTGGGTTTTATAATGTTATGTGTCTTATGTACCAGTTGGTTACTTTGCAGAAGTGGAAGGTTCCAAGTATCTTTGTCTTCTATGTAATAACGAACAGTATAGAATGCTTTCTCGTTAGAACATTCTTATTTATTTATTTATTTAATTCTTTATTGCACTATTACAAGTAATGTACAAAAGGAGAACTTAATGCTAAAGCATTTTCTACCAGTTATCCAGTGATGGTAAAAGAGCCCTACAAAGCGTGCATCAAAAATGAAAAAGAAAAAAAAAAAAACTAACAGTAAAACAAAATAAATATCATAATACATATTATCGTAAAATATATAACAGTAAAACACACTACATATATAATCCAAAACTAAAATACATAGAAATGAATACTTATATAAATAAATACTTATTATTGATAGAAGGATACTCTATACTTACATAGATACAACATAACATTAAATTCTTAACGCGTAATTTAGAAATATGTTTAATATTATGCTATCGTGACTCGTATTTGATTCTGGCTTATCTTCTTTCTCGTGTGGACTGCGTGACCAACCCTAGTGTCAGAGTTATAAACTACCAGAAGGCCTCCGACTTCGGCCTTCGGCCACTTCTCAGAAGATACGGTAGGAAACTGCGGGGCATTTTTTTCTAGAGCTTTTGTTACATATTTTATGTTTGTTTTTGACCATACTATGTTTCTTATGTGCCAGTTGGCTACATGGCAGAAGCGAAATGTTCTATGCATCTTTTTCTTCTATTTAATTATTAACTGTATAGTATAATAAACTGTGTTATGACTGTTATATTTACTAACATTCGACAAAGTTATTTTTAAAACAACTTAGGATAGCAAAGTGCGTGTTTTGAAGATTGCAGTGGACACGGGATCCTATAGATTTGACAAATGGATAGTAGAATAATATCTTTATTGCATTCAATTAAAAAAAAATCAAGTAAAAATAATAGATAACAATTTTGCAAGTTTTTGATATGAATGCATTAGCGCATGCTATGACGCAGGTTCGATTCCTGCCCGAGCAATATCATTTTCTTCTTTCTAATTATTTAAAAATCTTAAAATGTTGCAAGTGTTACAATGGGCAGCCTTATCGTAAAAGCAATTTATTAAAGGCAACTAGGATTACAAAAATATTTTTTTGGAGTGGTAGGCTCTGGCCGTGGTTGTAATACCACCCACCAAACAAAGCCATGCCGTCAAGCGACCTAGTCGTGTTTCGGGATGATGTTCGGTGAACCATCGGGGAGACGGGTCCGAACAGCCGCTCAACTGCCGTCTCTCTCTAGATCTATGTGCTCCATCTTAGGCCACATCATCGCTTCACATCAGGCGAGATAGTGGCCAAACATAGATCTATAAAGTGTAAAAAAAAACAAACTATTTCTTCTTCCGCTCTCGTGTGGGTGTGTGATCAACCCTGGTGTCGGAGTTTTTAGACCGCCCGAAGGCCTCCGACGTAGCCTAATGATTGTTGTCTTAAGACATCAACCGGGCTCTGAAGCATGGTACCGCTCATATGTAAATACGACACAAACGGTCACCCATCCAAGTTTTGACCACTGCAATCGTTGCTAAACCTAGCAGATCTGTTACGAACGGCTAGGCGAGCTACACTACGAGTGCTACTAAAGAACTCAATGATTTTAATACGTTATTTTTATTTCCAAAGCGCGTTGACATAGTAAAACTTTTTAATAAACCAAAATCTTACACCCATTTATATTCACAACGCGTTATTTCCAACTTTAGAGCATACGTTGAACCAACTTGTTTCACAACACGGTTCACCTTCAGCCGTCTCGTTAAACGAAAAAATAATCTTCGCCCGTCGATCATAGCTTGTTAAAAGTTCCGCCGGCGGATAGAAAGAAGTTTTAATGATCGGCAGATAGGTAAACACGATCAAAGGGGCCGACGCGCCGAAAATGTTCACTTTTATAAGTTTTTTAAGGTGTTACTGTATATGTCTAGGGGAACCTTCACTTGGTGTAGATACCTATAAATATTATTTATTAATTAAATTATTTAATAAGAAATATAATCATAAAAAAAGAGTTCCAATCCCGCTGTCCCTGCACCACTAACTTTCTAAAGTTATGTACGGATTTAACATTCGCTCTAAAAACGGTGAAGAAAAACGTCGTGAGGAAACCAGCATGTCCAAGAATTAATTACAAAAATTCAAGAACATGTGTTATTCACCCGCACTGGGCCATCGTCGTGGATTATGGCCCATACACTCTCATTATAAGAGAAGGCCTAGCAGTGGGAACGTGATAGGCTGATGATGATGATATAAAGAAAGAAAAAACATTTATTTGACGATCACAGCCATACACTAACAAAATAAAGAAAGAAAAGAAAACAGAATTCATAACATGTAAGATAAGTTCCTTTAGTTTGTGTTTTCTTTTTTTTTGTCATTGTATTTAAGCAAAATTATTACAGGCTAGCCTTATATATTGTATAACCCTAGGGGAGGGCAGTGTACGCTGAAACACGGCCGATAAGCCTAGTTCGGCAGCAGATACCCCAATATTATAAATATTGTCAACTAGCCAAATAACTTTAACAACCTTATTGAATACATGATTTATTATTATTATTATTATTAACAAAAAGAAAAAATAAATATATAAACAGTATGAAGAGATAATTAAGCTTAAATGACTACTACTTATGCGGTGCCAAATGGGGTTTTCGCTCAGCACGAGTGTCAAGTGATATCTGCCATATTACGGTAAGTTAAGACTGCACACTACCTCAAAACTGCTTTACCGTTCGCGTTTGAAGTTGCATATCAATAATAGTATTGAATCAATCGTGTTGAAAAAAATATATAGTATAGTTGAGGATATACTCTGATGTCCATACGTTGTAAAAACACGATTACTAAAAAAAGTCTCGATACAAAAAATTCACAAACTTCCCACTTAAATTTTGTAAATAAATAGCAGTATACAGTTAATACTTGACCTATTATAATGAAACTTTTTACACAAATCTGAACAAATATAATACGTGTATCTTATGTATTCAATTTAAAATAATGTTATTTTTTATTTTGTTAGAAATTTAATACCGAAATATTGCGTGGAAAACTACACGTCCGCGACAGCCGCTGTGTTGGTTCAGACGCGCTCCGGCACTCGCTCCCGCTCGGCCGCGCAACGTATCTACTAGGTGCGAGCGAGATAGTTGCGACTGTAGCTACGAGTTGACGGGCCGTCGCGTGGGAGCATTTTGATTTGAGCTGGGGTAGTGTGGGCTCTTAAGTATTAACTTATTGCGATAAGTCCGCCCGTTGTGCTATAGTTTATAAGAGTTTTTCGTGTACGTTGTTAATATCTTGTTTGGTGTACAAAAAAGCATTATTGTATTGTATTGTGACTTGGATGAGCACCAAACGGAGGAATACCCAACACGGCCGCCGACCTAGCGACGAAGTACTAAACGTCAGACTCAATAAAACTCCTAGCACTCCACTATCACATTTATTTTTGAAAGCGTTCGAGTAATTATATTTTATAGTTTTCCCGGCGCGGTTCACGCCATGAGTTTAAGAGGCCGTTAAATCTTGCTCGGTTTTATGGCGGAAAGAATGGTTTCATGATAAGAGGTCAGGTTGCGTACCTGGAAGGGAATTTGGAGAGGATCTTCGATGTCTATATACTTTAGCGAGAGTTTATGATTTGGAAGATAATCAGGGTGAGTCACTAGTTTGATACCTGATCGGTGGAAAGTAGTGCTGTAACTCTTGTGCATAAGCTTTTCTGATTAGAAGTGACACAGTTTTAGTTTTTTTTATGGAATTGAGTGGTGAGACGAGCAAGTAGTTTGTAATACCATAAAAAGCACTGCGTTGTACTGCTTTTTTTGGACTGCATGGCGCTCATCACCCTAAGACATCAGATATTAAATATTATTATATTATGTTTATATAAATAAATAAATGTTGATCATAAATAATTATGTATTGTAGTCGAAAACTAAATTTCGACTGATTTGAAAAATGAATTTTCGTTTATGGTTAGCATTCCTCCTACCCGAACAAAGCGTTTTGCTTAAATTTTTATAATGCGAACAGCTAAGGAATGGAACACATTACCAGCGCTTCTAACAGGTTTTCCGATTCGTCTAGGTATAGAGTGAATAGATATCTTCTAGATCAAAGCAAGATCTATCGTTGACCGCGTCCTCACTTCACAGGTGAGACTGCGGTCAAATGCCTGCCTAAAATGGTTATTAAAAAAAAACCGTCACTGTTATTATACAAAACGGATTCTTATAGTATATGGATAGAGTAAATTAATATCTTCCAGGCAAGCATGATCTATCTTTAAGCGCATCCTCACTTTTCACAGGTGAGACTGCGGTCAAATGCTTACCAATAAGATTATTGAAAAACAGAAAACTGTTTCGCTGTGACACTGTTATTAAGCAAAACGCTATCACGAATTAATCGAACTCCGATAATACTCTACTCCGACAATACTTTAAAGTAGCTTCTCCCCGTCACAACATAAATTCATTGTCCTCAAAGCCCAGACTACTGTCTCCATACATTTTAACGTCTCGGAGTCAGCAAAACGGTGCTCACAAAGTTATATCAAAATATATGCGAATGAAAATGTCAGTAAAACGCCTGCTTTTATAACAAGTGCTTATTAACCGACTTAAAAAGGAGGAGGTTCTCAATTCGATTGCTTGTTTTTGTTACCTCAGAACTCCGTTTTTTATAAACCGATTTGGAAAAATCTTTTTGCGTTGGGTTCAGCATAGCTAGAAGGTGGTCTCATACAATTTCATCGATATTCGACCTTGGGATACATCAGAATTGAAGTCAAATTTTCTTGTTGTAAAACATATGATTTACAGAACAGTTCATAAAATTTTAAGAAACACACTAATATGTGAAAGTTTAAGAGCGAGTGTGGCTCAGTGGGGCCACGTGCGACTTTCGATCCGACGCACCCGAGTTCGAATCCCGCTGGCCCCGCACCACTGACTTTCTTAAGTTGTGTGTGGATTTAGCACTCGCTCTAAAAACGGTGAAGGAGAACATTGTGAGGCATGTTCAAGTATTTATCACAAAAATTCAAGGACATGTGACATCCACCAACCCGCACTGGGCCAGCGTGGTGGATTATGGCCCATACTCTCTCTACGATGGAAGGCCCGAGTCCCAGCAGTGGGAATGTAATGGGCTGATGATGATGATGATGTGAAAGTTTGTATTTAAGTGGGTTTGTGTTTGTTGCGTCTTCTCGCCGTAACGGCAGCATCCAGGAAAACTGCGGGGAAACCGCGAGGCGCAGTTAGTGTCTACATGCATTTAAAACAATGAAATAGGAAATATAACTGTAACGAGTTCATCTCAATTCTTCACAGTCCCAGTCAGAAAACATATCCCAGTGTGTCACAGTTCTAAATATTTTGATGTGTATGTATGCCAGTACGCGGAAACGATTGAAGGACAGTTCACGAACAAAAGACGACACCATAAGCTTATTGAGTTGACAGGCCTGCTCGTCTTGTCTCAGTAATATCATAGCAATCTAGTAGTATTGTATTCTCTATGCTCATCATTATCATCATCAGCCCATCACGTTACCACTGCTAGGACACGGGTCTTCTCTCATAGCGAGAGTATGGACCATAATCCACTACGCTGGCCCAGTGCAGGTTGGTGGATGTCACATGTCCTTGAATTTTTGTGATTAACTCTTGGATATGCCTGTTTCCTCACGATGCTTTTCTAGAGCGAATGTTAAATCCGCACATAACTTAAGAAAGTCTATAGGGCGGGGAACTCGGGTGCGTCCGATCGAAAGTCGCACAAGCTCCTCCTGAGCCACACTCGTTCTATACTCTATGCTGTTGTACAAAAGTAAGATTTTAGTGGAAAATAGCTTTTTTTAATTATTAAAACAGTACTCAGTTTTACACAGGCCACCTTTATCTTTATTCTTGCTTAAAATCAACGTAATTTTTTTTCATGAAAAAGCATTTAGTTATCATATACCTATAGGTAATGGAACTAAACACTAGAAACTAAGATCTATTAAGCGTAAAAAAAACTGAGTGGTGGAGACTAGCGTGTCGTTCGCCTGATGAGAGGCGCCACGCCTGCCTGTAACAATTGCAGTGCCACCCAGAACTTTAACATCATCATCATCATCATCATCATCATCCACAGCCCTTTAAATCCCACTGCTGGGAATAGGCCTCTGTCATGTCATGCGATTCGCCTCGACTCTGCCATTCGTGTCCAGGTTCGAACAAGAACTTTAATATGAATAAGCTAAAACCAATTGATAGATATATATTCTATATCTATAATTTTTGGTCTATAAAACTTATTATGGACCAAAATTTAAGTAAGTACCATTCGTAAGTGAGCTAGCTCGAGATAATAGCAGCGCTGTACAGTTGAAGTCATTGCTGAGTTGAACCAAACAAGTGTCAGCATTTTGGTCACGCGTCACATCAAGGCCTTGAACAGTTTTCTAAAATACGATTTTGGCTCGCAATATAAATTTAGCCTGTAAAACCAAAACTCTCGTTCGTGATTATTTAACTTTGATCCGTAATAAAGCGACAAAAGGTTCTCGTTTCCATGGCTTAATATTTTGTAAATTCTCACACCTCTGCAATAAGTTGGTGATTCCTCACCTTGCAAACAAGGCGGAGCTACGTGTTGATGAAACAGGGTTGCATATAGAACTTTTAATAGGCTTTTATGTAACTTTATAGGGAGTGTGAATCTCGGAGTTCCGTGTTCGTTGTCGGAGTATCTTGTTGAGTACTTAGCAACGTTGTTTTGTGATAGAATTGTTTCCTTGGTGTTTGTGAGCATGGCGATTAAAACACAGTAGAATTCACTTATAACGACCAACCGGTTTTAGCGACGATAATGTTTACTCAAGTTAGGTATCATAGTTAGGTACTGAGAAAATATAACCGTCTAATGCGACACCGGTTTAAGCGACTGACTTCTTAAAGCAACCATTATTTATGATATTACGTCCGGTTAAAACGACGCGCCTTAGCGACGCGCATTGTTTTATTTATACAACCTACACAAGTTCTTAGAGGCCTACGCCAAAGAGGTGACTATTACAGATGATCAAGATATAGGACAATGGTTAAACAAATACATCAAATAATATATATAATATATAACATGAGGAAATATGGTACCTAACTATAAATGTATTTCAATTTAAATATTTCAATATTATTTATAAACCAAATATTGTACTAAACTAAATTTATAAACTAAATTGGCATAAACTAAACAAATAGAATATAATAAACAAAACATTATAATAATAACTAAATTAAACATATTAACTAGTATTAAGTAATTTGGAAAATATAATGATTGTAGTAGAATAAATAGCTTTTTTACTTTTACTTTTACTTTACACAAGTTCTTAAAGCTCGACAAAATGTGTTCTGTGAAGCGAAAGTTTTATACAATTGGAGAAAAAAGTGCAATATTACACCGATTAGAAGCCGGTGAATCAAATGCGACCCTCGCAAAGGAGTTTGGCGTATCTCATTCTACAATATCCACAATAAAGAAGAATAAAAATGAGATCGAGCCGCTGTTTTATGCCAATGTTTTGAAACGCAAACATGTAAGGACTTCTACTCATGAGCAGAACATATGTACTTAAGAAATAATCTTGCCGTTTTGTACGTCATTCGGTTAGTACAACAAAGTTACGCCGGTCCCTTGAAAGTCGTTATATCCGCATTCTACTATACATGAAATGAGAGGAACTAAAAAAATAGGTCTTTGTTTATACTAAACTTTCTGTATATTTATGT
Organism: Petrophora chlorosata; assembly: GCA_951640565.1. Lineage (NCBI taxonomy): Eukaryota > Metazoa > Arthropoda > Insecta > Lepidoptera > Geometridae > Petrophora > Petrophora chlorosata. The sequence goes on along the minus strand of OX621197.1, from coordinate 2,422,969 downwards.
ATACTTGCAGGATATGGAATGGACTACCGGCTGAGGTTTTCCCGCGGAGCTATAATATGGGGCACTTTAAAAGAAGGGTAAAAAGGGTTCTTAAAGGTAGGCAACGCACCAGTAATGCCTCGAGTGTTGCCGGTGTCCATAGGCAACGGTAACCGCTAACCATCCAGGAGGGCCGTCTGCTTGTTTGTCTATTAATTACATAAAAAAAATACTGTTTGTTTTTTTTGTATATCTGTTTTCTTTACTTTGTTATTTTTCTTTCTTTCTTTTCTAACAAACCATTACTTTTACATCTTGACTGGCTTACGACTTCTTGACTCACTTGTAGTATCTATCATCCCGCCCAGGCAGGACGTAGAGTGTAAGAGTATATAGACAGTGCAAAATAGTACTTGCAAAAAGCCTAGTTTATATTCTATAAAACCAACGAGTAAGCGAGCACTTTACGCTACTCGACCACATTACACTACCATGCATCTACCACCTACTCTACCATCTACCTGTTTCTTTGATCTGCGGGAACACTCCACTTTGTCTACGGCGTGAAGTATCGCCCAACTTATTATAAAGACGTGTAAGAATGTTGCAGTGTAATTTTATCTCGCGAAATGAAATTTTATTTGACCGTAAAAAACATTAACCGTCAGCGTTTTACGACTGTAAATGCAATGAAAACGACACATAGGTTTTTATAAAAGTAAGGAATATATAATAATTATACCTGATGGTAAATGCCACGCCTATTGTTCTGTATTATTTATGTAACTAAGTGGGGAGACGAGCAGGTCGTTAAAATTATGGTAAGCAACATGCCTGCCCATCGCAGCGCTACCGAGAACCTTGTTTTGCACAATCCTGCGCACAGCGCTCGTCACCCTGTGACAATAACTTAAATATCATAATGCCCAGTAGTTTCACTACCAGAATCGTCCCCGAAGACGATATAAGAAGGATAGAAGAAATTTGGTTACTCGAGCAGCTGGCTCGGTGGCCCAGTGGCTAAAGCGCCGGGACGGTATTCCGAAGACGCAGGTTCGATCCCTGCCCAAGCACTATCATTTTTTTTCTTCCCAATCATTTAAAATCTTGAGAATTTCACTACTCTTCGGACCTAAACACAGTATTTTTTGCACACTACTGCTTCGTGGTAAAGGTACCTACTTCCCAGGCGACTATTGAAAAGAGATTGACCTTATCTATTACAGCGCCACTTTGAACATGAAATGGATGGCACAATTAAAGGAAATTTATTGTTACAAATGTTTTATTTTATTAAAGTTGCTTATAATACCTTAAAGTGATGTATATTTAATAGATATATAATATTTTGGGATAAAGCTACATTGCCGCACGTGTATTGAAATAGGTATAAAAAACTTTCAAGATTTCCTGCAGGGTGAACATGTATCTTTTATTTCAATCAATTTCAATGAGAAACCAGTTACCCGACAAATTTACAAAGCGAAATTGTGCTATGAATCGTTATGTATAAAAAATACATGATCGCCCTGCTGTTCATTAAAATCTATACCTAATCCTATATTAAAATCTACAGAGTGCTATTATATTTTGAACAGGTATATTTATTTAGTTACTATAAACAGTACTAACATAATATGGTCTACATAATCAGTAGAACGAAACATACTTATTACAAGGTAATGCTAAAAGTTAACAAATGGTAGACTCACACCGTAGTTCAAGAGTTAACAGATACCTATTTCAAATCAAATCAAAATCTCTTTAATCATTTTGGCATCACAGACGCACTTATGAACGTCAAATTATCACAATGACTCTACCACCGTATCGAAAAAAGCACCACTACTCAGAAGATACGGCAAGAAACTGAGGGGCATTTTTTTTTAGAGATTTTGTTACAATTTTTTGGGATTTTACAATGTTATGTTTCTTATGTACCAGTTGGTTACTTTGCAGAAGTGGAATGTTCCAAGCATCTTTGTCTTCTATGTAATTACGAACAGTGTAGTATGCTTTTCTCATTAGAACATTCTTAACGCGTAATTTGAATTTCCTTTCTGTGAGCTCCGTTATACACTTTGGAATTTTATTATAAAAACTATAATAATTTATGACCTGATACCAGATATTATGGCCAAAGGATAAGCATTGCCATTCAACGTGGCAATGCTGCCAGCATTTTGGGAACGTTGCCCACTGGTAGTGGTTTATTAGATTAGATTAGTTATTAGTATTTTTAATTTGTTTTTGTTTTTTTTTTCATTTAAAACTGTTAATAATCAAATAATACAGTACAGATACCTAGTGGTAGAACGTGCTGCTAGCTGAAGCAATTATGTAGAAAAAGATCTACATATTTTAAAAGCAAATATGATTTAGTATTTTACCTCCGGCTTCTGCTCGCAAAACAGGTGGTGGGTGGATTTGTTCCGATGCATGATCGCACACTTCTGTTTATGTTCGTTTTGGTCAAGTGCCTAATTCAGTGTACACTGCACAAGAACAGGCACAAAGTATTGTAGGTACATAACAAATTTATATAATGTTCTAAGCTTGGCAAAGTGGTGACAGGCTTTACCCTCCAGCTTAAGCTGGTTAATTATTGCCTGCTTGCTTTCTTGTCTTGTGTCGTATTTGTACCTATTTTGTTCGTCCTTCTGCTGGGAAAATGTGTTCACTTTTGTGACACTGACATGTGGCATTATTTGTGGAGGTAGATTTCTGCTCTATGGTGCCACGTACACTATTCTAACCTCAGAGTAAGACTTTGAGGTTGGAATGGAGTGCGTGGCGCCGTGGAGTATGAATTCGCTTTTATAGGTGATGTAACATGTCAGTGTCACCGTCTATGAATATTTTTTTAATTTGCTTTATGTATATTTTGTTTACTCTTGTTATATATTTGTTTATATATGTATATTGTATTCGTCTCTTATCTTACTGTTCGTGATGTCACGGTCATAGGTTCCGGCTGAAAATCAGTACTAAGGTATTTATTACCTTAGTTTTTATGCTGAGTCGGAACCTTTTCCTGACATCGCGCAACATTCCATTATACTATAATTATATTATGTATTTATTATATAGGTTATGTATTTATTATGTGTTATTTTTTCCTGTTGTATGTATAGTATAATATTATTTGTTATATGTAGTATAGTATTATAGCTTAATGTAATGTTGCGTGTATCTGTCTTGAATAAATGTATTTTCTTTCTTTTCTTTACATAGATACTCAAAAACTAAGTTATAGATTTACATGTCACGATTTATTAAAATTATTTATAATAAGTAATATAAGTACCTACAATTACATTTAGATACCTACAAAAAATATATATAATGGAAGCTATGGAAAGCTGAATGGAAAAGCCTATGCGATTAAAAAAAAAAAGAAAAATGGTAACAGAGCGGGAAGAGTTAGATACAAAAATTGCAAAGATTAATTTAATAAAATATAATTACATATGTTTTAAGGGGAATCGAAGTTTAATTGTAATGACTAGATAGTTTAATGAATTAAAGTACGGATTTGGAAATAATAAATTGCCCCTGACTATTCAGATGAAGATTTCTTTAAATAAATGTCAATTAAACTAAAAGAACGAAATATATTTATATTATAAAAAAGGAATCACAAGTTTTGTATTCAGTTTGTTTGTCACAGGCATATTTACGAACAACAATTTTCCACAATTTGCCTCTACCACCATATACAAGGCTCTAACATCACATCGAAAATAAACGTTAACCAGATAATATGGCAAAACACCGAGGGGCAGTTTTTATAAAAAAATATGAAAGATTATTTTTATATTTGTTGGTTGTCTACAATATTATGTTTCATAAGTGTTGTACAGGGAGAATCGTTCCAGGCTTAGTCTTCTATATATTTAATAACAGTAAATAAAAACTATAATAAAGGCTCATTTAGACAATTGAAGTTTCAAGCCGGCTAGAAACTTGCATTGTCTAAATTGGTCATAAGTATAAAAGAACTTAGAAAACCTTGGAAAGTACCAGACTTGTCCAATAAAATTCATTTGTCTCGCAAAACAAACATCTGAAGAAAAAACATACGTTAAATAATTAAATAAAAGTTATTATCAAGGTCAAACGGCCTTTTATCCAATAATCTATGATCGTCACGATAAGATTAAATAATATACCACTTGTAGAAACTAAATATGTATCCATGTGCACACTGTAGGTAATTAAATTACTTAATATATTTGAAACTAGAACTAACAATTATTAACTAACCCTAGATTAATATCGTAAATCCCGTACAGGTGAACACGCAAATCATATTCCCGTCACCATGGCAACCACTCAGACGCTCCTAAACCGAAATTAATCCTCCACTACGAGTAAAGACAAATTTAATTAGCGTCTCTGTCCGTGACTGTACGAGTTAGCGATGATTAGATCCCAGTGAGGATATGGGTATCGAAAACAAGCGAGCGAAATTGTAAGCGAGAACTGAAATGAACAAGAATCGGTGAAAAACTTAATTCAGCGAATACTATTTATGGCCGACACAACCGCCATATTGGATTTACAAACAAAGTGTTGCCAGGAGAAAGAAAGCAGTTTGAAGCTTTTGGCATGATGCAGGTCCGCCATTTTGTTTTTTTTTTCCAAAATGGCGTCGCACAGTACCTTAGAGAATAGACAAACGAAAAATGGATTGTTGCCATGCCAGTCTCCATACAAAAGATGAGATTTCTAGCCCCCTTATAAGTACTAATTTTTTTACACATCAAACCTGGAAGCCTTTGACCATGATTTCACCTGATGCAAAGTGAGGAAGTAGTCGATAATGTAATGTAGATGTGTTCACTCTTCATTTGAACACTCCCAGTTTTATGGATATATATTTTTTTAAATTGAATTTAAAACATAACATTTTGGATGACGATTTTAAATTGTCAGCGTATAGAGATATTTTCTGAAGACGTTGTTCACATGACGTTAAGTAACGAATTGCCCTTAACAGTTGCAGTACTACCCAGAACGTTTTTATGCAAAATCCTCAGCGGCATAGCACTGCCCTCGTCATTCTGAGAATAAAGTCCCATAATCCCTATTAATTTCACTGACTACAATACTCTTACACACAGCTCTACTGCTTGGCGGCAGAATAACTGGTAAAGCGTTGGTACCAACCCAGACGGCCTTTCCCATACGACTCCGCGTCTGCCGTATTAAACATTAGTAGTAGTAGTAAATCAAATCTTAGGTACTATCATCGACCTATGCAGATTGAGTTCAAAACTGAAGAAAGTCACGATTTACCTTTTCAATGCGTTTATTGCACAAATCCAATCAACTTCACCACAAACTTCCTTTTTCCACACCTGAACCGTTGCAAGCCCAAAAACCATGTACCCTTCTATCCATTTGTGTTTTTTCCATCGTCTTGACATTTTGTTCCATTGGTGTTACCAGTCTAAAACTTATTAAATTTTACTATAAATTAGTACAAAATTCAATATTTAACCATATTCATTCAATATCTAACCATATCGTTTGGTACGTGATGTCACCTCGTCATGTGAAGTAGCGCCATCACTTAATCTCATCCAGGTTCATTCCAATTCTAATCATATGATAGTTATCTGCCTCTGACGGAAGAATAAAACATGAAGTATAAAGTCTACTGTAGACAAATTAAATTTAAAATAGCGCTCATTTTGCATTTTAGAATTGCTTCGCGGGAGGATCACTTATCTCTTTGCCCTCGTTAAGAAATTCTTAATATTCTGCCTTCAGCTATCACAAACAACGGCTTTGTTGATGTTCCAACTTAGAGCTGCATTTTTAACGGTTCTTGTAGTGCGCGGAGATACGTAAATAATTAAATTATTGTCTATGAACAGAACAATTACATAAGACAGTATTCTTGCATAAGAGCGCGTAGCTTGAGAATTCTTATGCTACAATTTAATAAGTAAAAATAATAATAACAAAACGTAAAGTTAGATTGAATGTAATTAATTCTTGTTTTTTTTTAACTATTGAGTCGATCGACGAGCAGGTTGTTTCCTTGATGGTCGGCAACACGCCCATAACTACTGCAGCATCACCATCCGCATGCAAAATCTTGCGCGGCACTGCACTGCTCTCAACACTCTGCAATTAACTTAAGTCTTGTAATGTCCAGTCATTTCGCTTGAAACAGTGCCTGGATGGCACTATGGCATTGCTACCTTCTACTCTCACGCTCACGTGGATTCTTGCAGAATACCTTCATCTCCTTAACTGCATAGTATATAAAACGCAGAATGTATCGTTTGATAACCCATTTTCATGTGAATCGTCATAACGCATCTAGTTAATTTACGAAATTGTCAGCGACCTCTCGCTGCATGCTTTCAAGTACTTAGAACCACTGAATACTCGTGGAGGAGCCACTGAATTTGAAATTCTCGTACTAGAGGACCGAACGGATTCTGATCTGCAAAACTCATCCTAATTCAATTAGGCGAGGCATTGTGGCCTAATCGAAGAGCAAACGGTTCGGAGTTTCAAAACTGTTGTTATGACTTAGAATTTCTGGTTGTTTTTGTTTGAGTGTCGGTGGTTGGATGGCGTTTTTAGAGTTGAGTGTTGTTCGTCAGTTTTTATACCTAGTTATACCTACCGCAAGCCCTGGTATGTACTTTGAAGTTTCAATGCGTCATATCTAAATGTCGTCTCATATCTCTTAAGCACCAATCATTGTAAGCATGTTATTCTTGATACCGAATTTCGCTGACCGGTGAGAGAGCGATAAAGTTGTTGTTCACATTAAAATTGCTGACTTTGTACTTGTACTTGAAGCTTTGATTTGTTATTGATTTGGTGATTAAGTACTTACTGTTCTCGAAGCTTCCATATCAACCACGCATAAACTAAGTTTATATAAGGAAGTAAATAAGTTTAATGAAGCATTATTATTCAAAGTCAAAGTCAAATGTCATTTATTAAATAGGCACAAAAGTGCACTTTTAAAGGTCATAAACACATGATACAAATAAAAAATGTTAAAAATTGTAACTTATGTTAACATGACTTTGAAAAAAGGTAAGTATGTTTACCCATTTCCTTCCTATACTCAAATTAAAAGTCTGAGTGCTGAAAAGAAATGCGAAAACTGACTCTACCAGTGCTTCGGAAATACGCCCGCTAGAGAAGATAGCACCAAGAAACTCTGCGGGGATGTCTTTTTTCAGCACAATTACGTATAAATTAGAATTAACAGAATGTAAAACAAGAAATGCGAGTGAGATGTCCCATAGTCATAGTATCAGTAACAGAAAAGTGTAAATAAAATACGTTCACGAGTACGACTTGTGGACCAGCCATCACCCCCCTCAACCATATTGGAGGGAAGGGAGTGACCCGACACACAGAGCCGCCGCAAGCAAAGACATTTGAGTGAGCATGACTGTAAAACCTAGTCACTTCCAACTCAAATACAATTTTTATAGCTTTATTTGAATGACTAACTAAATCAGACATCTCACATAGCATTGTACAATCCAAGAAGAAATGAAATATAAACATCATGCACACACTTGTGTTAATCTTCATCATCATGGGGCTTAGGGCATATAGGCCATGCATTTTTGTCATTAACATATTCATTTATTGAGTAGCATGCTTTTTTCATAAGGTTAATTTTGATAAATGATTTAAATCTATTATTTTAGTTATTATATTATTTTAGTTCTTTAGTATGCCACTAGAACAAGTTAAGTTCAATTCAATTAAAAATTGACTTTTTTATATAAGACACGCGCCGCTCAAAATTTTACTACCTACAATTAGTTAATCTAAACAAATGTTTTAGTATTAGCATAATATTTAGTTTTCTTAGGTATTAGGTACAGTAAGATAATATAAAAATAGATGTAAGAGGTAATTAATACTCCTTGTGTATACAAAAAAAAAATACAACTGATTGTCAGTAAGAAATTCTTCTATGTTAAGCTTATCATCATTAAGCATTATAGAGCCAACTATGTTTAACGTTGAGCAAGGTCAACATCAACTATTTTAGTTACTTTATCGCGCTAGGTGACAATTTACTGGCAAGGAACCAATTTAAGAAATATTTAATACGTTATTTACGTGTGCTATTTTTTTTTACGCTTAATTGATCTATGTTTGGCCACTATCTCGCCTGATGTGAAGCGATGATGTGGCCTAAGGTGGAGCACATAGATTTAGAGAGAGACGGCAGTTTAGCGGCTGCTCAGACCCGTCTCCCACACAGATGGTTCACCGAATATCATCCCGAAACACGACTAGATCGCTTGACGGCATGGCTTTGTTCGGTGGGTGGTATTACGACCACGGCCAGAGCCTACCACTCTAAAGCGCGTTAGCGGGTTTCATCACGATGTTTTCATTCACCGTTTTAGAGCGAGCGTGCAAAATCTGCACTTAACTATAAGTCATTGGTGCAGGGCCGAGTTGGGATTCGAACCCAGGTGCGTCGGATCGAAAGGCGCACGAGTTCCCGCTGCGCCACACTCGCTCTAATCTAAAGTTCTAATAACTAAAGCTCTAAAGTACTATCTTTCCTATCTACTTTAAATATTATCTATGTGTCATCAGAAAAAGGAACAATATTTCTATTAGGATACCTACGGGTATTTGGACCTAACAAAGAGAATGGTACTGCCAATTGAATACATTGCATAATATTTCGAAACAAAGAGGAAATGGGTCCATGGAATCTGAGTCCCCCTGGCAGCAACTAGACACTTACATGTATTTAGAAAGGTTTTGTACATATTGTTTCTTTGAAAAATATGTGTCACTTAAACTTTTGGACTAAAGTTTGTGTAATCATTTTTTTTTCACTTTCTTTTTCATTTACACCTATAGTCAGGGAGAGGCACGAAAAACTACTTTTAAGCTTTTAAGGGTAAAAAAAGGTTTTCCACCTTACGCTCTTTATAATAATAAGCCTTCACCGAAATACCACAAAAACTGCTCATTACACGTAATAAAAGAAAACTCGCAAAAAATTATCCCCTATGAAACCACTTCATTTCAGAGAGTCATTAACTTAACACAAGAGGGGAATTGGGTCCTTGTTACGAAGGGATAGAGTCCATAATTGGTGCTTCCCACCTGCCTGTCCGAGTTAGGAATCGGAAGTCCAGTGTCACTGGACTGGACCTGTTCACTTGAAAATGAAACCAATTACGGGTTTGGCCTGAGGGAAAGGCGGAACGCGGTTGCGGTAACAAATTATTTTGGTATGGTATCTAGTATCTGCAATACACTATCTATCTGTATAGTAGATATATCCACTGCCAATGGGGGATGTAGGTCTTATTTTATTTTTTGCCCTGCCATTCGTTCCAATCCTTGTTTGACATGATTATCTGACATTAGGCTGGTAGTCTGCACCCTAGACGTTGGCCCGCCGTTTTTACTTGGTCCACATGTAGTCTTATCGCCTTGATAAGAAGTGGCTAGACCATCTTCACTTGAGCTTAGCTTATCCAATACCTGCTTAACCTTAGCGCGAAGTGAAGGTCGACGATACCTCTTCGACTAATCGTATATCGAATTTATATACTATTAAGAAAAGCTCTCGATAACGTATTTTTTTTCCGTTAAGACCAACTAAAAAAACTACCTTTATTTATAACAAACTTTTCTTTCCTTGCTTTGATATAATTAAGAAAATAGTAAGTTTAAAAAAATATTTAAACCTGCCTAACACCTGCCCCATTGATGGGAAACTTGATGGGGCAGTTGGGAATATATCTACGTTTTTAGTATTAACAGGCCTAGCGCACTCCGCACTGTAGGTAAGAAGCTACAAGTACATAGCCGGACAACGACGGCGGGTCGCGCGTCGTTACACGTGTCGCGTCAGAAGAGATAAGAGCTATGCGATAGAAAGAGAGGCGCTCTGTAGGTTAATATGACTGATAGGTATGCAGCGCTACGCGAGATGAATTGACTTTTATTGCGTCATAGCAAGAGTCGCTATTTGTTTAAATTTCTTTGCGGAGTGATGTTTCTGTCCCTTAGTATTCTGTGGTATCAAACATGACTATTAACAGAATATTGTTAATACATATCTAAAACCTCGGAAAGAGTTGTGTATGGACCTTAACTTATAATCGTTATTTCACAGAATTACACTGAACCTTAAATGTTTGAGCTATGTTTTAAAATTTAAATTGTTTTAATTAAATAATTTCCTATGCAAATAATACATCTGGAAATTTGTAATTATTTCATAATGTCAACATTTAGGTAACGATGCTGTTCAACTGAGAGATTTGGTAATGGGAAATGGGAAATTGTCGCTTAATATTTAATTCGCTTTTATACTTGATTTTGCTTTAATTGAAGATAACGTTATACCTATAGCTGTATATTGTTCTATACTTACTAAAAATAATAAGAGTTTCTTTGTCAGCTTACGAATCCTAAGTAAAATAGTGACCATTATTGGTCAGTATTTTACTTGGGCTTCGTTCGGGACAATGGTTATTAACAAAAATGTGACAGATTAAAAATTATTTTTCAAAAAAAACTAAACCGACTTCAAAACCACAAATAGACACTCAAAAGTGAAAAATAAATTAATATATTTATCATAAGCGCTGCCCACTCATATATTTGAAGTCGGTGCCAGCCAAGTCTATTAGGTAGCAGATAAATACTATGTATATAGTAACTATTGTACTACTGTATTGTACTACTTGTAGGTAGTATCTATCTACTACCTTTTAGACTTGGCTGGCACCGACTTCAAATATATGAGTGGGCAGCGCTTATGATAAATATATTAATTTATTTTTCACTTTTGAGTGTCTATTTGTGGTTTTGAAGTCGGTTTAGTTTTTTTTGAAAAATAATTTATTTTAACCTTTTTAGTGCAAAACAAGTTTTAATTAAATTCATTTTAAAAGTTTTTAAAGACAAGCATTTATGATCTAGCAGCCACATCATGACGAAGTTTAAAACGGGCTATCATAATTAATGTACAAAAAAAATTCATGACTCTCCTACTCTCTGTTGAGGAGTTCCCTCGCCGGAAGTCATTCCTGGGTGTATCAGCCATGTCATGGTGGAATTTAGAACAGGCTATTATGGTTAAATCCATTTACAAAATTTTGTGTCTGTACTATTCACCGTTGAGGAGTTCCCTCGCCGGAAGTCAACCCTGGGTGAAGCATGTGAAGCAGTCGAATACAAACCTCCACCTTTAGAAAGTCGGTTACAACAAAAACAAGAACCGACTTGAAGATTAAACTTATATTTTTTTTTTGTTTTCGCTATTTTTTTCAAAAAGTGCTGAATGAATCTCGATAAAATTTATATGGGACCACCTCTGAAGTATGACCTACCAATCAAAAAAAGAATCATCGAAATCCATTCATAATTGGCGGAGTAATCGCGTAACAAACACACAAAAAAAAAATAAAAAAAAAAAAAACATACCGTCGAATTGTAAACCTCCTCCTTTTTGAAGTCGGTTAAAAAAATATCTAAAAACCACCTGAGCCTTTTGAGATTAGGTCGGCATTGCATGCTAATAAATGGGTTTAGAATGCATTGTCATCGAGTGTGAGCTATCCTGCGAGTTTCAGCCGGATAGCTAATCGGGAACTGCTCAAAATTTGAGTTGCAAGATTCCATCCGTAACGACAGACAGACAGACAAACAAGAAAGTGACTTAAATCGTGGTTCAAAATCATCTGTAGGTAACTATGTAATACGCTGTTTTTCCTCACATCGTATGTCTAAGAATCACTAAGGTGACATAGTAATTTTATAGGATATTGATATGCATTGAGACATCATAATCTATTTGAAAATGCTGTATCACCATCAAGGAAGATTTTTTGCTGTTTCTGAGGATACAGGCTATTGAAGCATAGATTCGACAACAACAGACCTCACATACCTCATATTTTTTTAGACACAGCCTCACACATGTAGTTTATATTTTATATTGTTCCACCTGCTTATTATGTAGACGATTGTTTTCCTGTGTGTGTGATTGTCTTTTGGAAATAAAGTTAAGATTTTATGTATATTTATTTTATAAAGAAAAAAAATTAACATACTGTAATACTAACACAAGAATAACTGTTATTCTTAGTGTAGGTTCTGCGCGTCAAGAACATAATTTTTTCGAGCACACTAAGTTACTGTAAGGAGAAAATACGATACGATACTATGAAATGTTACACGTATTTTTGGAAATAAATATATTATTATTATTATTAATTATATAGTACGTTACATTAGATGGTAATAGTATCATCAGTTGAGATGAGATGGCAGATTATTCTCATTCTCTTTCTCTCTCACTTTAAGACTAAATGTCGTGGAAACGATAGGGTGTGATAATTTTCAACCGACTTCAAAAAAGGAGGAGGTTCTCAACTCGACGGTATGTTTTTATTATTATTTTGTGTGTTTGTTAAAGGTTCAAAAGTTCTTTATTCAATTTTGGCATCACAGACGCACTTATGAACGTCAATTATTACAATGACTCTACTGAATTTATTGCGCAATTACTCCGCCAATTAAGAATTGATTTTGATGATTTTTTTTTGTTTGGTAGGTCATGTCATGTCAATCGTGGTCCCATATAAATTTTACCGAAATTGAGTCAGCAATTTTTGAAAAAAATAACAGAAACAAAAACTATGATTTTAGTCAGGAAGTTGGTACTTGTTTTTTTTTTCTAAATATTAAAAATAGCGAAAATAGTTAAGAAGTGAAGAGCGCACAGAACCGCCTATATGAGGCAAGCAAATAAGTGCTGAGCACAGTTTCCGCAGTACGCTTGAAGCACTTCGCTTACAAAACGCTCCGTCCCCGTTCCCACTCACTCCCCGACGTGCGCTGTCGATTTTAACAAGTTCACACATATGATAATATAGACGCAAAGACTCAAACAGAAATGGTTATTACAAAACGAGAAAACAGAATGCGGCTTTGTTTTGACTATGCAGTTATTTTTGGGAACAAACTTATCATCATCATCAGCCATCACGTTCTTACTGCTGGGGCTCGGGCCTTCCCTCCTAGAGAGAGTATGGGCTATAATCCACCGCGCTGGCCCAGTGCGGGTTGATGGATGCCACATATCCTTGAATTTTTGTGATAAATTCTTAGACAATGCCGGTTTCCTCACGATGTATTCCTCCACCGATTTTAGAGCAAGTGTTAAAATCCGCACATAATTTAAGAAAGTCTGTGGTGCGGGGCCAGCGGGATTCGAACTCGGGTGCATTGGCTCGAAAGTTGCACGTGCTCCCCTGAGCCACACTTGCTTTAGTATTAAATACACCTATGAAATGATCACACATTTTACTTTCATAACATTAAACCAACACAATTGGTCGACGCACATAATATTTCACAAAAATGCTCACAAAAGCACTAAAATCTACTTCATACTGCCGCAAGAAAATTGGCACTTGAAGAGGCCGATAAAAGAGGCCCTTAACTTATCAAAATCTTAAGTCACTCCCGAAAAACAAACAAATGTGAACTTTATACGAGTGCATTAAAGTTTTTTATCGCTTGTCCTGGATATAATAAAAGGTGAATTCAATTAACCTACGTATCTAAGACATGGGACGAAGGAATGCCGTAAAAAGTTGGGATAGGGACATTTGTTCTGCGTTCTAGGACTTAAGTGGATGAATACTAGATAGACGATAAAACTTGATTGTTATGAGAGTTCTTCGGGAGATTAATTCTTTAGTTCTGTTGATTTATGTCAAAGAAAAAGTGTGACTCGTTTGTGACACACTTTTCATATTTTTACAAGCTTTTATTTAACCTGCAATGTTTGTTTGTTTGGGTCAAATATTGCAAGTTGAATCAAAACCACTTCCTCTTATCCTACGAAGTTGAAATTTTGCATACTTGTGAAGGTCCACAAGTGACATCTAGCTAATATCTGACGATGGAGACGGAAGGTGGGAATGGAAGTCCTTGACGGATAATCGTCAACTACTAGTGTTTGGGCTCATTTTAATCTGCTTGCGGTTTCGATTACGAATTTGTTAAAAGCTCGTTTTGAACAAAAGTCTTTTTTATATACAAGTGACGAGACGAACAGGTCGTTTACCTCATGGTGACACGTGTCACGCCTTCTTTTAACAGTTGCAGTATCACACAGAACTTTGTTTTGCAGTCTTGTGCAGCACTGCACTGCGATCACCCTGAAAAAGTCCAGTAATTTAACAGTAATGTTTGCACACTACTGCTGCAGGAGGATAATAAACAAAATGAACAGATTAACAAAATTGATTTACTACAAAGTTTGCAAAAAATAAGTCTCGTTCACTAATTAATATTTAAAAAAAAACAGTAGGTACTATACGTTTTTATTCAGATTTAGCATTTTTATGTATCCAAATTGGGAGGAGCTAGTCCTTGAAACACAGCGTCAAGCTACGTCGAGGGCTAGAGACTTCAAAAATGAAATTGTAACACTTACTATGTCAATAAATATTTTTTATGTGTTTTATGTATTTACTCGTAACTCGTAGTGACGTACAATTAAAAAAAAAAAACCGAAACAGGTATTTAAACTTCAAGTATGAAAATGTTTAAAACATCTTTCCAAAGACGGAGCTCCGAAAAATATTTGTTGCAAAATTTTAAATTATTTTTAACTCTATTTAACGCTCCAATGCACAAGGATGGAGCCTTTTGACTTGAAGAGCCAAAGCTGAACGGAATCTCTCTACCATAGAGCAGGGCTGACTCCAACAAGTGATATCAAAAATTCCTTCCCGTCACATTATAAACTTCTCCCAACAATGTTCACGCATTCTGTATGAACTCTAGCAAACAATTTAAACAACCCCTTGGAAATAGCGTTATATCACGTACAAAACGCTCCCTCGGCGTCGGACTTTGAACACAAAAAACATACGACGAAAAATCTTTTTTGGTTAAAAACTTATTAAAGGTGAAATGTATCGTGAGCGTTATTCAGTACAATTAAAGACTAGTGGTGCCCCATGGTTTCACCCGCAGTTTCCCGTGATAAAAAGTAACCTATGTGTTAATCCAGGGTTATCTCCATTCCAAATTTTGTTCAAATGCGTTCTGGTGTTGTGGCGTGAAGAGGAAACAAACACACTTATACACGAAGACACTAACATACAAACTTGCGCATTTATAATATTAATGTAAATAGTGTGAAAGTAAAATGTAAACTGTTAATATTTAATTTTTATAAAAAAATTTCATACTCTCACATTACATTTAAAAAAATGTCTAAAGTGTTGTTATTGAAAAACGCCTTTTTTGGGAGTCATGAGATAGAACCACGAGCTGCGGAGGTAAGACACACGCCAAATGTAGTAAAAAAGTTAGAGGTAAAAAGTCAAAGTAATAAAATTAAATATGGCCTAATACATATCTATATGTATTGTGTCGAGTTACAGGTATAATATAGAAAAGTGGATCTTGTCTGATAATATACACTCGAGAGCAATGAATCCGGGTCACTTAAAGAATGTTAAAAATCTCGGAAACTAAAAATGATAGGTTAATGCAATAAATTGTATTTAATAGACAATGTAATACTCCTTAAATGAAAGTAAAAAAAATATGAGTCACCATACATTTTATTAACACAAAATTACATAAAGAAAAAAACTGCTGATCTCTCCTTAAAACAAAAATAGGAAACATGAAATTTTTGAACTTTATTACGATTTTCTTGAATTTTAATACTTCGTATTGCCTCCTCGTGCTTCCATTACTGCGTTTACGCGGTTTGGCATGCTGTACACCAAGTTCCTTATACGATTTTGGGGAATATTCTCCCATTCCTCTGTGAGAGCAATTTTGAGCTCACGAAGCGTGATTGGGGGAGGGTTTCGTTGTTTTACGCATCTGCCTAGCTCGTCCCAAGCATGCTCGATCGGGTTGATATCCGGGCTGCGCGCTGGCCACTCCATACGAGTAATGTTCATCTCTTGAAGGTAGTCATTCACAATCCTACCTGTATGAGGTCGGGCATTGTCATGCATAAATATAGCATCCTCACCTAAATTGACCATAAATGGACCAACGTGATCATTGAGGATTTCTTCCACATATCTTACGCTAGTTAAAGAGCCGTTTTCTATGATCACCAGCTCTGTGCGACTTTCAGAAGAAATTCCGGCCCACACAAGTACAGACCCACCACCGTAGGCTACTTTTTCTTCGATGCATGCTTGCTTGAATCTTTCCCCTGGTCTTCGATACACTCTGTGTCTTCCATCGTGCTTGTAGAGCATAAATTTTGATTCGTCGGAGAACATAACTTTTGACCAATCTTCAATACTCCAATTTACGTGGCTCTGGGCATATCTTAGTCTCGAAATACGATGCCCACGCTCCAGTTTAGGGCCGTTTGCAGGTCTAAGGGGTTTTAAGTTAGATTCAGCAAGCCGACGTCTTACTGTCCATGCACTTGGGTTACTTCCTCCGAGGCGTCGAAACTGATTGGTGAGTTCAGTTCCTGTGAGAAAGCGATTTCGAAGCATGGTGTTCACCAAGTATCGGTCTTCTCGTGCTGTGGTACACCTGGTTCTGCCCGTTCCTGGTCTGCGTAGGTTAGAACCAGTTTCTTCGTAACGTCGGAGAACTCTTTGTACTGTTGACAGCGACACACCGACAGTCCTGGCTGTATCGCGCTGACTCCGGCCGGTTTCCAGCATTGTAAGTATTCTGGTGCATTCTTCAGGCGTAAGCGACATAATTTCAGCTTGAATAATGAATATAGAGCACTATCAACATGGTTTATGTACCCACATAAATGACAGATTACAAACAAAAGCAAAACCAAATGCTGTAATTTCGTAGTTCCATCTTCGAAAGTGGCCCTTTTTCAAATTTGATTTTTTTATGATATAACTTTACAATAACTAAGAAGTTTTAATACCTTCATTTAAGGAGTATTACATTGTCTATTAAATACAATTTATTGCATTAACCTAGCATTTTTAGTTTCCGAGATTTTTAGGATTCTTTAAGTGACCCGGATTCATTGCTCTCGAGTGTAGTTATTACTAAATGCAAACTCTTTTGTAATCTTTATTTGATACTTTTTTAAATATGACGGGCGGGAGTATTGGAGTATTGGTATGCCAAAACACAGGTCTCCTAGTTTGGGTACCAATATTCTCCAACAAGGAATAAAAACTTGTTATAATCACTTCTGAATGTTTATGATATATAATGTTTGTAGAAATTCAAATAAATTTATCTTATCTTATAGTTATTATTATGTCGCTCTTTCTCACTGGTTATACACCCGGTCCTTTGGGAGGCTTGCGCGGGGACATGAGTCCACCACGTAGAGGCTTCTTAAAACATTTGATTTAGATATGTAAAGGGCAAAACTTATCGGGGACTGTCTCTAAGTGCATCATTAGAAGATACAATCAAAGACAGCCCCCGATAAGTGCGAGGACTATTATTGAAGATATGAAAATTACTTATGATTGGACTATTGAGGTAAATTTTTAATGGATGAGAGCCGGTCTATGATATGAAACCTCGGCACCTGCAAGTTCCGCCTCATAAGAAAATATTTAGGCAGGTGGTGACTCGCCACCCTCTATAAGGGCCGCCGTTCATTGGCGACGAGAGGGGCGACGTTGGTGTGGGTGGCTAAAGGGTGTCGAGAGGTGTGCTGCAGTTTCACTTAAACGCTACTCCCGGTGTTATGCCTTTTAACACTTCCACCCTTGGAGCTTAGTTCTTAGCTCAAGCCGGGGGTCAGGGGTCTCATTCAGCCCCAGGGAGAATATCGGGGTAAGGTTCAGTGTCGCCACGCACCGACGACTTGCCACAAGTCGCCCCTGTCCTTAGTTATTATTATTATTATTATAAGACTAAGTAATCATCAGTAGTAGTTTTGTAAAAAAGCCATACCTATACGTAATGTAGCACTTACATATGGGTATGGCTTTTTACAAAACTACAAACAAAATCTGACCAAAGTACCTATATGTATTTTTCTACTACTATAAAAACTCCAATACTATTTATTTGGAGAAGGCAAAAAAAAGAATCATAGAGTTAGCGTCAGCAGATGGCCCATTGTGCGCAAAACAGATAGTATATAGAGTTTATTCTGAAACTGTTCGTTATTTTAGACGAGGATTGTAGTGACCATGGTGCGTAACAGTTAGCAATTAGAGCCACAAAGGCTTTATTAACTCAGAAAATTTGAAAAATATCTGAAATAATCTGAAATCTTAAATAAAAATTTAAAATATGTCTTATAGACAACCCAATCAAATACCCCACCCCTAACTGTACCTGGTGCAAAAGTGCCCATAACACTGGCGGCATTTCCGCGCTGGATAGCACGAGCAGGAGCGAAATGCTAAATTAAATCACAGATATCCTGATTGTAGTAAATATTTTCCGGGATATTTTTTTTTTGCCTGTTTGAGTAAGATCAATCATCCTCACTAACTTTCGCATTTATTATATTTGTAGGATAGCACTAAATCTCAGTAATTCACACTAATATTATAAATGCGAAAATTTATATGTGTGTGTTTTTTTACATCAGACTAGGCCAACCTGTGACCACGATCTCACCTGATATGGGAAGCGAGGATGTGGTCGAAGATGAAGCACGCTTGCCTAGTAATTATCTATTCACTCTTGATTTGAAGACACCCAGGTTGAATTTAACAGGAAACATAGACGATGGCAAGGCGTTCCACACCTTAGCTGTACATATTAAGAAGGATGAGCCGAAACGTTTGTTTCTTATTCATGCTGTAACGGCTCCACGGATTAGAGTGAAATTTGGAATAAAAATATCGTATATTCTGGACACATATGCTACTTTATATTCAGAGAAACTGCGGGAAAAACCGCGGGGTGCAGCTATGCTATAGAAAATAAACAACATTAATTACTTTCGCCATTAAAATATCACATCTACTAAAATGCCAAATAAATTCCCTTTCCACCAATACCCATTCCAAAACAGCAAGTTTTACACACATAAATCCAGTTTGAATTACTCAAATAAACACAGATCCTCATATACAGATACGAAACTTGTATCAAAGCCGAAATATCGAACAAAATCAGTACCCGAGTGGTAGTTTTTTTGTTGACTGACGGATGAAATATCGGTGTTCTGCGTACAGAAAATCAACATGTTCCTAGTAACAAAGTGGTATTTGAGTTTTAGCGATCAAAAGTCAAAGGTAAATATTACAGGGCAGCGTTTATTGCTCGTGAATTCGTTCGTTTTATTAAAAAAACTGGGTTTGTTTACTTCTTTTTGTGGTTCCGTGTTTTGTTCTGTAATTCTTTGCAGTAATTTAAATTCAATTCACTATCGCTGAGTAGAAATTAAACGAGAAATTGACAGATTGAAAAATAATCTAAAAACCTCGTTTTAATGCATTGTCATCGAGTTAAGAGCTACCCTGAAAGTTTTAGCCATAGCTAATCGGGAAGTGCTCGAAATTTGAGTAGCAAGATTCCACCCGGAACGGCAGACAGACAGATAGACCGACAAACAAACAAGAAAGTGACTTCATAAAAAACTGGTAAAATGAAGTCGAATACGGACTTGGCTTGGATCAATTTAAAAATAAAAAAATACAGTCCAATGTAATTTTCTGGTTTCATGGACTTTCAATTCAGTAATAGTATATGTGCTAGCTACGTACCGCGTTGAAAAGTATCTTATGTATCATTTCAGGACTATACCAGGCCTGTATCACTATACCTATCAAAATCTGTTGCTGCATCCAGAGGGAACTAACGCACTTACTCGTAGAAACTTTCACATGTATAAAATACATATGTATTTACTTTGGTCAAAAGGAAGAGCTATTGAAATCTTAATTATGTATCTCACTTCCAAAATCATAATGAATTCCTTCAAGGTACGTTAATAAATTAGCGAAGCTAATCAACACTTAGTAACAAAATCGGGCTAATCAGCCGCTCCCAATAAAGTCTCACATAAAAACACACATTCTAATTAAGCCATCAAGCCAAAAGAACTACACACCAATTATTACCCAATTATGCAAATTCGAAGGCGCACACCCACCAAGGGGGCGCCAAGAGGGCGCGGGGGCACCGGAGATGGGGGCGCCGGGAATCGCAACGCAAACATACAATGCGTGCTCTAAGAACGTACAGCGGTTGTTTCCGCAACGTGACTGCGCGACGCTAGTGCGGATTAGGCATGGGCTTTCGCTTGCGGGCCTCGAATCGGGAATCCCCCTGTTTTATTATAGTGCAGGCTTGCTTGTTTTATTAAATGGTTTTAAAGGTCATGCTGTTATTGTTCGAGGGGATTGTGGTAATTGGATAAATCGTGTGACTTAATCAGAATTAAAGAAATAATGATAACGTTTGAGGAAGGAAATAAATAACAGTAAAGCTTTTATTCAATACTGTTCAAGATTGAGTTATCTATTCACTCTTGATTTGAAGACACCCAGGTTGAATTTAACAGGAAACATAGACGATGGCAAGGCGTTCCACACCGAAGAGCAACAGAATAAAAAAGGTTTAACAGTAGCTTTCTTTCATGGTGCTAAAACATAAACTTAATGTACCTAACCAGAAGCAGACCAGGTCCCACTTGTAGCACCCGTTCACGAGTTGACGCGTGTAAAAGCCATCACCCTCTCCAACCATATTTGAGGGAATGACAACCACTCACAACTCACGACGCCGCTGCAGGCAGGAATCGTAGCAAGCATGTCTGCTTCGGATAGAGCATACCTCACCAAACGATGAAGAAGAAGAGGTGAAACATACCTGAAAAACAAAGAAAACATTTGTAACGCAAGGGCATACAAATACATTGTACTGTTTGCATAATGTCTACACTTAAACCACAGTATTAGGATTTTCACTGTGCTTAAACTGTGTTTTGACCAACAATAATATGAACTTTATTAAATGTCACGCGCAATCGCCCGCGACTTTGTTTGCGTTGACACTAAGAAATGTATAGCCTAAGCCTAAGTTACTCGAGGATAGTCTATACAGATTTCTATCAGTGAAAGAATTTTCAGAATCGGATTACTAGTTTCAGAGATTACCTCCTACATACATCATCGTCATCGGCATCAGCCCATCACATTCCCACTGCACTGGTGGAGCCTTCTCTCATGGAGAGAGTATACATACTTATAAAAAGTTTTACCTCTTTATAATATTAATATTGATATAGATAACCACATTTTATACGTCATTTGTTTCAGTATAATGAGACAGTAACCAAATTCTTAAGGCTGCCCGCCCACGTCAGATAATTGGTTTCATATGGCAACGCACACGTCCTACAAAAAGTTGGTCACAAATGAAGGTGAAAAAAATCGGACCGGCTTTTGGACCTACAAAAAGTCTGATGTCAGCGGAGGCATTTAGAGCTTTTGGCAGGAATTTAACTTGCAACGTATACGTTAAGTATAAGAAGTAAGCACGTTCGAGCTAACCTCGCAACCACTAAGCCGTCACCGCCGCAAGAAGCGAATTTCAGTAAACTAAAATTGAAAATACCCCCGACACAAAAAACCTATAAAAAGTAAAAAACCGCTGAACCGATTTTATAAACACAACAAACCTGCTTTCAAATAAAAAAAAACCGCATCCAAATCAGTACACCTGTTTAAGAGCTACGGTGCCACAGATAGACACACAGCAGTCAAACTTACATCACAAAACGGAGCACGCATAAATGTTTTTGCGGCGGGGGTTAAAAATTCCCGCACTACAGGACCACGACTGTTCCAGTGTTCTATCTAGATAACTTTTTACTACACAATAAACCCCCTAAACGCTCATTCCCTAAGTTTTCCATTCATAAAACACACACAATACGTGGCCTTAAAACTGTAGCCTCAATCGTTGCAAGGTGCGGCAGCAATCAATTAACGCACCGCGCCTTGTTA
This sequence comes from Petrophora chlorosata, assembly GCA_951640565.1. Classification (NCBI taxonomy): domain Eukaryota; kingdom Metazoa; phylum Arthropoda; class Insecta; order Lepidoptera; family Geometridae; genus Petrophora; species Petrophora chlorosata. The sequence continues at coordinate 2,401,034 of OX621197.1, read as the reverse complement.
CACTATATGTTTGCGCTGGGTTTTCCCTCATTACTTACTACCGTACCTTACTGCCGCGCTACCTTACTGCCGTACTTTCTTGTCCGACTTTATTTATACTTGTTCTTATTGACACGGTCAGGTTGGCTAGTGGCCTTTAAGCAGAATGCATGGTGTGGGGGAGTTTGTGTTGCGTTCGATTTGAGTTGACAATACAAGTGAGGTCACATGTAGTAGATATCATTCACAAAATCGCTTTAGGCTCGCACGGTGACTCATAATTCATACTCATATTTTATTAATTCGTTTTTACATATTTTGTTTTTAATTTATTTCGAACCTCACTTAGTTGTTGAGGAAGACTCGTGTTCTATCTGGAATTAGGCATTTCATTGCGAAGGCATTTTACATCTACAATGATTTATAAGAAACGAGAGATCGAGAGAACGAAAGATTACTGGTGGTTAGGTTGTAGGTTTCTGGTATGCGAGAGGCCGTCTGGGAGGGTACCACCGCTTTGCCAGTTATGCAGCCGCCAAGCAGTAGTGCGTAAGCGTTACTGTGTTCCGGTTTGAAGGGCAATGTAGCCAGCCAGAAATTACTGGGCATAAAGAGACTTAACAGCTAATTGTCTCAGGGTGACGAGCGCAGTGCAGCGTCGCGCAAGATTTTGCAAAATAAAGTTCTGGTGGTGCTGTTATTGTTATGGGCTGGTAGTATTGCTTACTATCAGGCAAATGACCAGCTCGTCTCATCACATAATTATATAAATTAAAAAAAATATCCACCCTGGTTTCGCACGGATGCAATTTACTAAAAGTGGTATCATTTTATGACAACTCCATTACTAACACAATTAATTTTGTCAACTATACAAAAACTTAATTAGAGCTGGCAGCTACCTCGAACAAAGAATTAGTCTAACGCTGCCAGTATCTTCGGAACCTTGCCTAAAGGGACTCCTTTTAATAATATATTTTAGTTATCATATTATATTTCATTGTTCTTAATTAGAATGTATTGTTCATATTAACGTTCCGTAAAAAAAAATCTAA